>OZ012729.1:1875000-2475000 GCA_963942605.1 Poecilus cupreus | reverse complement strand
GCCTGGGCCCATAACCTGTTGGGCATGAGGGTAGATCGCAATAAAAACACTGGACGAATTTTCAACACGTTTATATTTTGACAACAGAAAAACAACTCAACTATATGCATTTATTATACAAAGCAACTTGATTAATGTGTAAAATCAATAATGTGTTGTGAGAGTGTTTTGTCTAGTGTGTATATGAAGAGCGGGAAATTGAAAAATGTTAATTAGTTCCAACAAAAATTTCATTTTCTTGTGTATCATCTTCAAATTCTGAGTTTTCTTGGTTTACATTATTGTCTGAGTCTAGTTCTTGATTGAATAACCGTTCTGTTCGGGGTTGACTGTGTCTAGTAGTTTGGTAGGTTGAAATACTCATGGGTGTGACTGTCTGTTGGGTGTTTCGAGTATTTGCGCTGGGTGCAAAAGGTTTATTTTGTTGGTAGGGCACAGGTTGTGGGTATTTGTGCATGGGAGATTGATGTTTTTGTTGGTTGTGGTTGAATTGTAGTTGGTTTTTCGGTGGAAGGGTTTTTGAACTTGTGTGTTCTGATTGTGAATGTATTGTAAATCATTAGTGATTAAATTTAAAATTTCGGATAATTTCTGCGGATTTCGGGCAGAAAGTTGAGATCTGAACGGATCTCTGCAGTTATTTATAAAACATTGTGTAAAATATTTTGTGGAATTTTCTAATAATATTCTACTAATTTCGTTTGAATATTTACATTCAACTTTACTTTTATAAATCAAATATAAATCATTAAATTTAGAATAATATTATAAAATATTATCTTTCGTTTGTTTGAGATGTGTTAATTCATACATTAGTGTGTGTTCTGATCTAGTGTCAGAGTAGTTTTGTAACAGGTGTAGTTTTAATTCTTTCCACGAATTGATAATTGTGATATTAAGACATTGCGCAGCATTGCCTTTTATTTTATTTTTCAAAGTTAGTGTTACGATCTTTTTCGTTATTTCATTAATTAACGTAATTATGTCATCTACAGTACTTATAAAATTTGACAAAGTTTTGACGTCACCGTCGAAATTTGGTACTAAATCTAACAATTTAATAACTTCATTATTTAAGGTAGTGAAAATGTTTCCTACATTGAGTTCTGGGGGTGCCATATTTAAATTTAAATTATTTAAGCTATTTAATAGTTCTTCCAGTATGGAATTAAAAAGATGTACAGATTGTACTTACAAAATTAGTAAAATGTCTTTGATCATTGGATCGATGACAGTGGGTGGTGTTGGTTGGCTCCGGATCGATGTTCGCTCGATTCTGGGGAGACCGGGTTGTTGACTTCTCCTGTTCTGATTTGCGCTCAGGAACGGCTGGAGAAGGATTCCGTGTTGATGATGAGTTCCTCGATGAATCGGAGATGAGCAGAGGTGTCGCTGTGCCTCACAGGATTAAACTTGGTCACTCGTAGATTCGTTTTTTGGAGATGAGCAGAGGTGTCGCTGTGTCTTACAGGATTAACTTGATCACTCGTAGATACGTTTTCGGAGATGAGCAGAGGTATCGCTGTCTTACAGGATTAACTTGATCACTCGTTTATTGGATAGCGCGTTAACGATAAAAATCGACGACTACGTTACTTTAACGAATTGAACCGTTTTTTGGTTTTCGGTATACGTAGACTTGGCTATCCTACCGACTGCGCCAATTATATTTTAGGAACTTGAAGTATCATTTTTAAAAAGTTTATTTTATTAAAAACGAAATAAAATGGTTCTGGTTAGAACGCTGGTTACAACAGTAAATGTATCAAGAGTATAAGATGAATACTACAGGAATACAACAGGAATGCTTCTAATTCTACGTGCTAACATATTTATACCAAAGATTATCTTAGAAACGTGCCTTTTTACTCGACACTATAAAATGCTAATTATATGAATTTAAAATGATTTAATTTCTAATGATATTGCGCAAGATGGGGTGAGGCGCTCACATAATTTACAATATTCTTAAACATTAAACAAATGATAATAACAAAGTAACGATCTTTCATTTTCTATATCTGACTTCGGTATAAAGTTGCTTCGGTTCTCGTCAGTGATATAAATGACACTAACTAACCTGTTGAACGTTATAATCCCGAATAATATCAACGGCTTCCACAGTTTCAGCGTCTATTTTGAGAAACACTTCATAGCCTAGGGGAATTAAACTTTCCACCAAGGCGCCACTATTCGCGTCTGGATAATCATGAACATTGTACACAAGCACCTAAAATATTTGATATAGTTTTAAAATATTATATTAAGCCTATGTCCGATCTGTATGATTAGCCTGATGAAAGATGAAACTCTAGCGGTGAACGATGAAATACGATTTAGAGGTGTCACACTTGGATGATAAAAATCTCATGAAAATGTTCTCTTCTTCAGATTATTCTGTACATACGTCATTTATTTGGACATAACCTATGCGTTGAGGGAATATAAAAATATTTTATATTGTTTTGTAGATATTGTAAATTGATCTAAGCAAAACAATTCTTACGTACTTAAAAATTACTATGGATTAAATTGATTCATTAAATCTCATGAAATATTTATTTTAACATCAGTTTATTCAACATAAATACACAATAAAATTAGAAGGAAACATAAAACAAAGATGAATTTGAACTATGAACTGGTTTAGGGTTAGCTTTTTATTGTACAACATATTAAGATCACTAGATAAAAAACATACAGAATTTTTTTAAGGCCAAGGAACTGCATGTTTTAATTTGTTGCTTAAAATGCGAGTCTCCTGTGACCAGTTGATTTATCCCGTTTTTTTTTTTTGACATCTAGCTAAACAACAAAACAAAGTTTTATTATAAAATATTTCCTAGCTAAAAAAATTATAAACAACTTGTAAATGTAAACACAAAAACTTAATCTCAATAAACAAAGTAATCGTGCACTTAAAAAACCAAACTAAAAGAAAATTAACTAAATAATGAAAACCTGTATTGTTAAACTAAATAGAAAACTATACAAAATAATAATAATGAAAACAAATGACAGAAACTATAAAGGCGAAGGAACATAGATTCAAATTCTTCATCGTGAAACCAGTAACAAATGGTTTCATCGCATTTAGTCGATGGAAATAGAAATAATCCTATTTTCATCGTGAAGCTGCTTGGTTTCATCGTTCATCAGGCAAATCATACAGATGGGACATGGGCTTAAAAGACTATACAACTCATAGGAAAATAGACCAATCATATAGCTCAATGTTTCTTAGTTACGCTGTATTATATCGGTTATTTCGCGAAATATCTAGTTGTGTTTCGGTTGCAAACAAATGAATCATATATGAATCATATATATTCATCATATACAACATATACAACTCGAGCTTCGTAAATCATCTGAATATACAGTTGCAGACTCGAAGTGTATTACATTATTTTCGAACCTCTTCTTGTATAACTACTGATTATTTCACTCATTACAAATTTGACCAATCAGAATGTCTCATTTTCCATTGTTGTACATTTTAGATAAGTGATTAAACAGCATGGTGCTGTTAATTAAATTGAAGCTAGCTTTTATATGCAAATTTTGAACATTTTGAAGGCATATCTAGCTGGATACTTAGTAGCAAGAAATAAGATACTTACATGCTTTTTACCTTTACTGGTATATTCTATATCTTTCAACATGCTGAATTATTCAAATCAAGCTATTTTTATTTACAAATTTTTGACATTTATTTCACAAGTAAAAAGAAAAACAAACAATTTGCTAAAGTTACAATATAACAACAAAATTTTATTACAATTTCTTCGGCAAGTATTAAAGTTTATGCTATGAATTCATGAAATAATCTTGACATACATATATCCCCCGTTCTAAAGAATTGAATCGATTAAATTTGATGTATAGCTTATTTATAAAATTTTGCTTTAAAAAAAGTGTTATCGTACATAATAATTTAAGATAAAATTCCTCGACCTGCGGTCAAATTTTGTTTTCATATTATTATGTACTCAAACACTTTTTAAGCAAACTTTTTTGCATAAGCTAGACGTCAAATTTATTCGATTAAATTCTTAGCACTCGTGATATAACTATTGATTAATTGTTATTTTGTGTTTATTAATAAGTGTTTAAAAATCAATAAGTAGTAAATAAATATAAGTGTTAGTAAATAAACTCTTTGTGACTATTAATAGTTGTTTTAATTGCTGATTATTAGGCTTCATCGAACCCATCAGTTACACACGTAACAGTATTTATAGCACTGATCGTAACTTTCTAAATACTGGCCTGTCTCGTGGAGGTGGAGTTTTAATAGCAATTAAAATCATATATTATCTACTACTATATAAACCTAAATGAATATAATCTAAATTTCCCGCCCTGTGTGGATATTCTATGTGTCAAATTACGCTATTATAACAGAGATCTGTACATATTTAATATCTATATTCCTCCAGCTAATAATGCTGATATTTATAACAATGTTTTTGAGAGCATTCAAAAGTTACCTTTTTTATTCAAAATTTATAACAAATGATGTGATTTGCAATAAATACGCAACCGTTATAATTTGCGTCCCAGGCCGGAAATGTTATTCTCGGGCTGTTATCGCAGGGTGCCTGGTAACTAAAAATACAGGAATCATGTATTTTGCGGTTCGAAAACAAAACGGGAATGTGTCAGTTTTGATTCAATCGGAGAATAAAGCTATTGTTACACTGATAAAAATGTTTTCTTGGAACAAACAGATTCCTCTTAGATGAAGAGAAAAGTAGATTTGAATAGTGCCGAACCTATTTCGTTTTCATTGAATACATTTATAGGTTTAATAAATATTCTTGTATGAAAATTAATTTAGTTTTGAAAGAACAAATCAAAGTATTTAACTGACACCCATTATGGGGACGAGGTAGTTTTAATTCAAAATGATATTGTTTAAAATAAAAACGTTTTGTTTACAATTAAAATGATTTCTAAAAACAATATTTAAAATATATTCATTTTCTTTTAATGCAGAAAAAAGAAGATAAATATAATTTATATTCAAAATATCTATTTTTTTGAATTGAACCTAATCATTTTGTAAGAAATAACATTTTCTTTAACGAATGCATAGAAAAGGAAAACTGAAAATTTTCTTGAAACTAGAAGTTATTTTTATGTCTGTATACTTAATTGAGATAAAAATGTACAACAATGTTCTGATAGTTATGTATTTCGAAAATGTTTTTAAAAACATTTCCGCCTTAAACAGTGTCTACAAAACAGAGAAAATTTTTTGATAACAAAAAATCTTATGGGCTTTCAACCAAGTAAATTACTGCTTCCGGTGGATGAAAGCTCCTAAAAATGTGTGTGTACACTGAAAAAATAATGAAATCCTATTCTAGGGACCCAAGCAAAAATAACACACCTTCAGGCCTTCCATTTGTGTCAATGAGTAAAAATAGTCATTGACATATGACCTCACCAAAACTGTTAGGCCCATATCTAATCCGGTAGTTTCCAAAAATTTTACTTCAACTGCGGCTGTTTTTGAATCTAACCTAAAACATGAAAAACATGAAACATCAAATATTATTTGAATAAGATTAAAATGTCTTACTGGGTTTGAATGAAGACATGCTCCGCCGATTTCTCGTAGTTGAAAGTGCTGCAAAACCCATCCATGGTTCGCCTAAATTTAAATACATCGCTACAATTAACAGCTTTCGATTTCCAGGAGCATTCCACTATGTTATCAGAAAACGCAGGAGCGAGCTAAAAGCAAATAAACTATACAAATTATTTAAAGTTATCGCGACTAAAATATTAGTCCAGGGAATTGGGATATGACATGTAGCGATATACCATCTAGCGTATTATTTTCGAACACAAAGTAGGGTGAAGATTCCGTTAGCAATACTTTACGTCAAATAGGAATAACGATTTTGAGATAAAAAATGACCGAAATTGTAGTTAAACACCGCGAAAAATCGAAAAAAAAGTGTACTGTGCAGTAAAAGTGTGTAATAATAAGTCCCGTAAAAATCTGGACGTCACATTCCATTATTTTCCGAAGCTGGACAAACGTATTATTTATAAAGTAAACCAATTTGGAGTGCGAAAAAACCTTGGAAAAAACTAACAAAAGTAAACAACATGAATGCATTTACAATAAATAATATGCTTTCAATATTTTGTACCAGACGTTTATGTACATCTAAGTAAAATTTTAGGTTATAATACGAATTTGCTCCGAAATCTTTTCACTTAATATTTAACTAAGTTCATAAATTAAATTAAATCTGTATTCAAAGTTTATGTTCCTTATATTTGTTCATTTTTAGTTATTTGTTTATTTAGTTGATTTTGATTAAGAAACGTACAACTAACCTACAACAGTACAACAACGTAGCTATGCAGTTCTTGCATTTTTCACCCAAAACCAGCCATGCAGGAACAAACAACACTCATCACTTGTTCATCTCCTGCAATTATCCTATTAATTTGATGGGAATCACCTCTTAAATTCGACGTTGACATACAGCAAGCCACTACACCCACAGCCACTGTCACTTTCATTTAATTTTTTCCGGCATTTAATCAATTGTCAAGTATATAAAATTTGTTCAGCTTCTTTAAAATTTAGTTTGCAGGATCCGTTGTAGCGCATTCGCAAATATTATTAATTGTGAGACTCATTTTTTTTTTAAATATTTTATATGCGAACAATACTAATGTCACATTCAAATCTTCACGCTAATTGACGCCATCTTGGATTGGCCACGCCCCCCTGTCAGATCCCAATAGAGACATATTGCTTGCAAGGTCAACTAGTTCTAATATTTGAATATGTTATATAGGTCGGTCCCTTGGTTAAGTATCCAAGTTTTTGACCTCCTAACCCTTGTGCGTTCGACGTGCCGCCCCCTTTTCTGATAAAATTAAGTCCATTTTACGTTTATCCCTTAAATGATTAATATTAAGTAAAACACTGTTATATACAAAAATGTAGATCATAAAATTCTCTATAAAAAGATTTTTAATGATTTTTATGTAAGTGTTATAGATTTCGAGAATTGTGAAAATATAAATTTAGAATTTTCAGCCCATTTACTCCTAAATCAAATAATAAATTTGTGTCATTACACAAAAACGGCTGTAATTTTTTAATGGGCTCAAATATCTACTTCCGCTTATCAGCATTCGATTGCCTGGACATATTTTATTAGTATCATTATTTAACACTTTTGTGGACTCTGGTTCAGCTGTAATATATACACATTCCCCGAGAAAACTAATTAAAATATAAAAGACTCTTATATTAAAAATAAATATTTAGATTTATTAAAATTCAACGATTCTATTGTTCCTGAAGAAGAATTATGTTCAATAAAATGTAGAATTTTAATAAATTTAAATATACAGAACTGTTATATAAGTAGGCTGACTAGTAGTGAGGTCAACGACATTGATGAATGACAGTTAATTAAAAATAACAAAAAATATAATTGTATGAATCTTAAAATTAAATAATAGTTAAACTTAACTGTATAGTGTCTTAATATTATATTAAACATAATATATAACAGAACTATATCCAAAAGTCTTTTATTTCATTAATATGAGTTCTGAAAGCTTTTTCCACTTATAAATAAACTTTTGCAATTTTCTTAAAATATGATATTTAAATTACTGCAAATCTTGAACGGATTCAAATATCGACTTCCGGTTTTCGGCATTAGATTCCCGGGTATTTTTCTATTTTAGTAGTATTATTTTTACACTTTTGGAAACTCTGGTTCTGCTGTAATAGGTATATACATATTCTCCGAGAAAACATAAATAAATTTCATAAATTATTGTGTTTAAATTACCTTAAATTATTCTTGTTATCTCGGTAAATATTACATCCGAACCAGAGGCCACGAAAGTGTAAAAATAATGTTACTAATAAAAAATCGAAGGCTGATAGCCGGTTGTCAATATTTGAGTCCGTTAAAAAATAACAGTCGTTTTTGTGTAAGTGTAATGACACAAATTTATGACTTCATTTAAATGGACTGAAAATTTTAATTTTTTATTTTTATTATTTTCTCGAATTCTAGAACACATACATAAAAATAATTGAAAACCTTTTCTAAAGAGAATTTTATGATCTACATTTTCGTATAAAACAGTCTTTTACGTAATACGAACTAATCAAGATATAATCGGCGAAAATACGAAAAAAAAGGACGTAATTTTATCAGAAAAGGGGGCGCCACGTCTAACGCACAAGGGTTAGAAGTTCAGAAACTATAATATATTAAATAATTATAACTATTAGACCTTTTTTTGCAAGGCAATGCCTCTTTTCAATCTCTATTCCCTGGACTATTTGTTATGTATAAGTACTCGTATATTACGTTTAACATCGTGTTTACAAATGCCAAGTAATCAAACTGAATGTTGTTTCTATTTGCCTCAAGCAAAGTATTGAATTCATTTAGAACTTCTATATTTTCGTCGTCGTAATCGTATAGTCTTCCAAGATATTTAGTATAGTGTAGCATTCTTGATAAACTAATGTTGTACACTGCTGTAATATAACACATTGTTTTAACAAACGTGCAAATATATTTCAAGTGACAACAATTATTTTTTCTATGACTACTTAGAAATCTGCTCTAACCTGTTAAAGGTGATATTTTATAAGTGGGGAAGTTTGCGAAACGAGGCGAAGCCGAGTGAAACAAACCCACGAAGGAAATAACGCACTTTTTACACGTATAATCATACTAAATTTTATCTACGATCTTCCTAAAATGTAGAATGGTATTTTGACAGGTAGGATTATATTTGTTGATTTATTAATACAAATCGTTAGCAACGTGTTAAAAGTAACAATAAAATCACTTTTAACACGTTGCTATGTTACTTTGAAAACCAGTGTCGGAAAGTTACACTTTTACCTTGCTAAGCAACTGTTAAAAGGGCTACTTTTAACAACGATCATAGATAAACCATTTTTTAAAATTAATTAAAAATATCATCTGCTCTGATTACAAAATATAACATTGACATGCGTTTGTTAAACGGTTGCTATGTATTTGTTGACGGTTACTATGCGTTTGTTGAGCGGTTCTTATGTAATAGTATATTCTACAACAAGTAATGGAATGGCACATATTCCACGCGAGCAATAAGGAGTGCGGGTGTGGGATATGCCATTCTGTTACATGTTGTATACTCAAAATGCTTTTGGAAAAGACGCACGTCATCAACCTGAAAAAAAAGTTTATAAAGTGAAAAATAACTTGTAAAGTTTATTGAGGTATGCTAATGTTTAATAAAACGACGTAAAAAATACTAGTATTAACAAAAGTATATATTAATGCAATGTACAGTGATTTTATAGTAAATGTTATTCATTTAATGGAATTTTAAATTATTAAAAATTATTGTAGTTCATCTTTTGTTCGCTATGTTATTGCTATTGGTAAATGATCACGTTTATACAAAATTCATATCGAACTGGCACTTTACTGTCAGACTTTACTGTGTTGTTAAAATTAGTGCGCCTCGTGATCCAGTGTTTTATAACATGTATGTATAAATATAGTGTGTTTATTGCAACAAATCACGTCTAAAAATGGCGGCACGTGTGATGTTACGCGCATTGCATTTTCATTTCAACATAAATTAGTATCCCATATAAACGTTGTTGCATAGTGACGTCATTATCTAGTAATATTTTTGATGACGTGCGTCTTCTCCAAAATCATTTTGAGTATAGACTATACTTTTTATAACAAGATTTTGGAAATTATACAAAAACTACAAATACAAAACTGTTGAAAACGTCAAACTCAAATAAGTAAAATTAAAACAATCAGACGTAACCATAGTAACTGAATCAAGATACTTCATATATCGCGGCTCTGATTCATCGAAATTATTCCATACGTATGGAATGATAGTTGTTCCAATACAGTTTTTAGTTGTAGAATGTGGTTTCCAAAATAGTCTTATAGAAAATATTTTTACAGTCTAGGCAGTAAAAGTAACACTTTACAGTCTATTAGCAGTCTGTAAAGGGCTAATTTTAAAATCATTCAAAAAATTAAAATACTCACCGATTTATTGCGAATTCGGTCGCTCGTTTCAAACTGATTTTGTTGATATCACAAATAGCGACTGCCGGAAAAGGGACGTCCTTGATAGGATAGTTACTGTCGTCTAAAGTTGTGATAGTTGGAGCGTTCCAGAAATTTGCAGAAATTATGTAAAACATGTACACAGCAGATGATATCGCTATGATGTGCACCACACCCCATAGTAACCTACGGAGATTTTCAATTTGAACGGATAAAAATTACATTTGACATGTTTCACATTAGAATAAAGGTTTCAGTTGTTTGTTTGTTCTCATAGCAATTATTAAAAGTATATTACATGTGAGGTGGGGAATGTTTCATTCCAGCCGAGGGCTTATTATATGACCGAGAGGCTCAGGTATAGCGCAAGGCTGTAATAACACTCCCACCGAACTATGTATACTATATTATTCACAATCATCCTTAATTATTCAAATTCACTTCTCATTCTACTCGTATATCCAACACAAAAAGGTGATGTATGCTAGTAGTCCTTGAAAACATATGTTTAAATTTATTTTAATAATTTGACATGTGTCAACAGTTCAGGAAACTGAAATCCTAATAAAACAGCATTACATTAGAATTTATATTACTTTATAATAAAAATTCTTCTGTTCAATTTTAATATTGTAATTATAAGATTTTATCAATATGTTTGACAGCACTGTTCAACTTACTTTCAGAGATTTATGATTGTGTTGCTAGGCAATTCTATATAAACACTTTCCACCCATGGTATAAATCTGTTGCTTCCCACCCAAGAGGTTTGTTATATTACTAGGGAATAACGTATTTCCCAACCTTTTAGAGGTTGACATATTACTATACTGATTGTGAATAAAATATTTTTTCTACGACCACTACTGAAAGTATGTCATTACAGAACAAACTACAATCAATGTTGATACGAATAGTGTTACGTAATGTTCATTCAAGTGTTACGTAATGTTCATTACGTAACACTTGAAAATGAAATTTAAGTTGGCATTAATGACTGTCACATTACCAATATAATTAAAATTTGATGCATCAAATCTTAGATTTAAATGTTATGGATTCAAAGGCTAACTGATAAAATTTTATAACTAAATTCAAAATATGCTGGGTTTATTATAAATTATGACACCAATAAATATTTCAATAATATATGTAGAGGGGACTATGTTTCGTCAGGTATCCCTACGCTCAATAATTGTCGTTTATTTTTATCTTCCAAAAACAATTTCATTGTAAGGGATGCGGCAAGAGTAGTGCAGAGAGCAACAAAAAAAAGTGATACCATTTTAATAAGGCAAGTTTGAAATTCACCTTAAAAAATCGAAATCGTAACATGTAAAAATCGAAAAACTATATTAGCTGTTAGTTTTGATAGTTTTGTTAGTTTAACGGAAAAAAAACTTGCCGATCCGACTTTATTTATAGCATATTTGTATGGATGCCAATATACGGATCGGCAAGTTTTTTTTTCCGTTAAACTAACAAAACTATCAAAACTAACAGCTAATATAGTTTTTCAATTTTTACATGTTACGATTTCGATTTTTTAAGGTGAATTTCAAACTTGCCTTATTAAAATGGTATCACTTTTTTTTGTTGCTCTCTGCACTACTCTTGCCGCATCCCTTACAATGAAATTGTTTTTGGAAGATATCAGTTCTTTTTGTTGATTTCGTTTTTGGACTTGGCCTTAAAGCCTCATTCACAAATAGAAATTAGTATTAGTGTTATGTTTTTGTTTTAACAACTTTGCAGATGTGTTATCTTATGCAACCGTTTACAAATCGGGTTTACGTTTTAGTTTTAACGCACAAGTTCACAAACTCGTTAGTTCTGTTTAAGTTTTACGTGTTATACTTAAGAATTGATTAATAGAAAGACGCGTAAAATGATGCAGCGATATACAGTTATCTTTTTCTTCCAACTTTCATTCAAAATATGTACATAACCAAATATTTTGTACCATAGAAATAAAAATAAACGCTTCTTTGGCATTAATCTAGAATAATTTATATATTAAAACGTATCTTTTTTTATAATTTTATAATATATTTAAAACTAGATAATACACTGCATGCGTTGCAATGCCACTCAAATAAATTTTCTGAAATACCAGGCAATTGGCGAAGCAAGCTCGACACTTCGTTCTTCGCTTCCATGTCAATACATTGACGAAGCAAGCTCGTCACTTCATTCCTCGCTTTCATTCTTTTCAACTAATATGTATTCTAAATAGAACCAAATCTGATCATAAATACAATTATTCGAAATAATCAATCTAATTCAGGAACCTTCGCAGGGGTGCTCACAACAACTCACTGAAGTTTCATTGCAATCGAATGTATGGTATAAGAAAGTATATGGGACAAACAACCAAACTGTAGTTCATATCACGGAATAAGATATCAATAAAATACATTACCTAACCTATGAAATTCTCTGACAGTTCAATTTAATATGGCCCATTGCAGATAACTACGTTACCGATCTTCTTGAATTTATTTACTATATTTGTCACATGTCACTACTCAATAAAATCAACAAGTAAAACGTCATTTGTGAATGTTACTTGCAAATATAATAAAACATAGAACATAAAACTAAAACTAGTTTCGATCAGTAAATGAGGCTTTCGTACTCATGGTCGTGCGTTAGAATTTTTCAAATCTACGGACAATGTGCTGCCATCTTTTGGCAAAAATTTGTAAAGGAATTTTTAAGTTGCTAACTTAACGCGTGAGAAAGAGAGATTTCACATTTCTGTCGTCGGCTAAAATACATAATCGAAAATAAAGAGTTATATGCACATAAATCGTAAAAAAACTAATGAATAAGTTTAAGGTATGTATTATATCGTCCCTGGTGCCAGTTTTAATGGAAATTATAATAGCATATTTGAATTAAACAAGTTTGAAAAATTTGGAGGTTAGGTTTTCCTAATAGTTGCCGTAAGTAAGTGTTGTCGGTGAACTTCCTGGTGAACTGGGACTCTTGCCGGCGTCGTTCTACCGAACGACTTGATAAACACACACAAAGCTTGTTTGACATTTAGGTTATGTACGTGATTATTACATGTAAACTGGTAATATTTTATAGTCTCCCATCTGCATCTATAGTTTATAATCTGTGTTTTATTGTGAGGTAAATATATACTACACTACTAAATATTATTATCCTTTACTTATATTTATTAATATTTTAAGTAAGAAATGTCAAGCGACAGTGATATTTCAACTGGAACACCACTGGAGATACAAGCTAAAGCTTAAAGTGCAACAAATAATCTTTTGGTGACAAAATCTCGAGAACGATACGAATTTGTGTATCAAAAATTCATGGATTTGAGAAAACAAAAAAGCTTAATAAATTTCTAACTATTTGAATATTGTTTTTAATTTAGAATTAGTATTGAGTTGTCGTAGAAAAAGTATAGTACAAAACTCGAGATGTAAAGCAATTACGCCCTCGTGAAATTACAAACTCGCCGCTACGCGGCTCGTGTGCCAATTTTTTCACTCGTGCGTAAATTGCTTCTTACTTCTCTCGTTATGTAATATACTATTTTCCACGACTACTAATGTAAGTATATCATTACAGTACAAACTACAATCATTGTGTGTTGTTTTCATTACGTAACATTGTTGCGTAATGAAGATTAAATTTAAGTTGGCACTACTGACTCTTACACTATCAACATGATTAAAATATGATACATAAAATTTTAACTATGAATGCTATGGATTCAAATTTGGCTAACTGATACAATCTTTATTTGAAACAATTTTCTGTATTTTGTTATCAGATTTAAAAATAGTGTTCGTGATACCAGTCAATACCTACCTATGGGCTAAATTGTTTATTTGTTATTATTTCAGTTATTATTATTCTAAAAGTCTTAATTGGGCCAAATGACATGATTCAGGGCTCGTATATTATATATTTATAATGTGTTTTATAGTAATGTAAATATACACTACTAAATATTATTATTCTTTAGTTAAATTTTTTAATATTTTAGCTATGAAATGTCAAGCGACAGTGATATTTCAAGTTGGAACACCACTGGAGACACAAATTAAAGCTAAAAGTGTAACAAATAATATATTGCCGAATAAATCTAGCGAAAAAAATTTATACATACCGTGTGTCTGTCTTAAAGGTGTACATAGGAGATTAACATGGGAAATCAGTTTTTTGCGTGCTGTTGCTCGGTATTCTATCGGACAACAATGATTGTAGTACCAATCGAAAGATATCATTTTTCTGAATCAAATGATGTAAAATACATTACAATTTAGTAATAATTTGGTTCCGTAAATTAATTTTTAAATTTTGAAAATCCTCCGATTTATTCAGTTTTTATCGAAAATAAATGTAGTTACCTTTGACTGTTTTATTTTGATTTCTGTCAAGCTATTTATTTGACGTTTCTGTCAATTTGTAAAATATGGTTATATTCAGTAATGACAAGCGTACTTTTATAATTTTTGCGTAAAGATTTTATTAAATAAATTTAAGTCTAAAAACCAGTTTTCTTTAAATAATATTAATTTATTAAGAGTTAAGTTTTTTTTAAATCGATGACAAAAAATTTCATTTTTATTAGCTCTGTTTTGTATATCTTCACAAAATATTCTTCCACTTTCTTCGTCAAATGGAAAAAAGTTCTTGATTGCAGTGCATTTTGTAGGAATAAAAAGAACTTTTGATGAACGATGTACACCCAATTTATTTCCAAAAAATCTAGTGCTATACGAAGGATCTACATTTATCATTCCTAAAACCCTTTCTTCCAATAAAGCACGTTCTTCTGCTCTTGCTAAATTGCAATTACTAAGCTCACGTGTATTTTTCGTGCATACTGGCATTTGTGGTTGCACTTGGATTCGGTCGATTCATAAACTTAATAGAAAATAGATCTCGCACTCTGAGCTAACTGTTTCCTCCAAAAAATAGTTTTACTATAAAAATACGCTCTTCAGTAGAATAAATAGCCATATTCTTACAAATTGTCTTAAACAAGTCCAAAAGTCAGAAACGTCAAATAAATAGCTTGACAGAAATCAAATCAAAACAAAACAGTCATGGATGACTATATTTATTTACGATAAGAATTCTCAAAATTTAAAAATTAATTTACGGAACCAAATTAGCACTAAATAGTAGTGTATTTTACATCGTTTGATTCAGAAAAATGATATCTTTCGATTGGTACCACAATGATTGTTGTCCGATAGAACACCGAGCAACAGCACGCAAAAAACTGATTTCCCATGTTAATCTCCTATGTACACCTTTAAGACAGACACCCGGTATATAACATCACGCTATGTCTCACTTAGTGGGGTAGCACGAACCCAGAAACACAGTTAACCAACAATCAATTTCCTCCAAACATTCCTATCTTGACACACTACTTTCGCATTCATACATGCTCGTTTATTCTTCACACTCGGAATCATTCGTTCACGCAACAAACCATCAATCATACCCATCCAGTTATTCCTCGGACGCCCACGCAATCGTTCACCTTCAATCTCACCCACATATATTAGTTTCACCAATTTTTCATTCGGCATTCACTTAACCACCTCAACTGACTCACTCCCATTTAATATTCTTCTCAATCTCACACTCACCATACACCAATGTATTCCGTATACGATCACGTCTCGTATACCCACACACTCCTCTCAAATATCTCATTTCTACAGCAATGACGTCCTCTTTAAATTACAAACTCGCCGCTACGCGGCTCGTGTGTCAATTTTTTCACTGATGCGTAATTTTCTTCTTACCTCTCTTGTTATGTAATATACTATTAGCATCTATGTGTCAAACGTGTCAAATAATTGTGAAGTGTCAAAAATATGTGTCGTTTTATTATAAAAACAATATTTGTATTATCAGTTAGAAAGTTTTAAAGACTAGATATTAATTAATACCTAATTTAAAATAAAATTATAGTTCCTAGAAGAAAAAATTAAACAGGTTTATGATCTATAATATTTATCAAAATAAAGTCATACGCAACGAACAAGTCAAACGTGCTCAGTTGGTTTTATATGTATAAGAAAGTAGTGTGGTGCCCACACCAGATTTTTTTTGTTTTGGACTATGAGAACAAACACTTAGGGATTTTGCATATTCAATATTTGTTTAGAATTATAGAAATAGAATTTACAACGAAGTAACATCGGAGTTGTGTAATTGTTGCGTATGTGAAAGAGTATTGAGAATCGTGGGATTTCTTAGACACCAGTGTAACGTTCCAGGGAATATAAAATGACTGACGCCAATGACGATCCATATTCCGGTCAGACAGACGTCATTGTGAAAATAGTGATATCGTGTTCTACGGACCCCAAAACGTGCTTATCCATTGTCAAATTCATTACCAAAAATTTTTACTCCTCACAATACCTCCCTTATGGCCTGTGTCCACGGTGATAGAAATCGGTCCGAGATCTCGGAATAGTTTATAAATAGTGAACTTATATGACAACAGATGTAAGATAAGACGAATTTATGAAGTTAGCTTCAGTCAATTCTACCAATACTAAAAACTAATAAAATATAACTCATGAAATTATTCTGACATAAGTAAATTAAATTTGTTTATACGAGAAATAAATAAAAAATATATTTCATGTTTCAGAAACTAGTTGAAATACTAATTTTCAGCTTTGATGGAAAATTTTTCAGCTTTTCAAACATTAAATGTCAAAATTTTAATTTTGTAACATCTATATGAAGTTAGCAACTAGTATGAAAAAAATCGGACAGAACGCGTTTTTTCATCATAGTTTTCTATTTGATTTTTTTGTCCAAGTTGGTAGTGTCCACGATCCGAATTTTTGATTCGAGAACTGTATCCGAGATTTCGGACCGATTTTTATCACCGTGGACACCGGTCTTTACATAATATAAGTGCGGGAGATAAAAACATTAGTTAAATTACCTTTCCAAAGTTCCACCCATGTAGAGTCGTTTTCATGCAATAGTTTTTAAAAGTTTCTATAAAGTCAAACGACGAGTTCTGCGACATTATTTCAGAATGCTAATGCTGTACTAATAAACTGAATTTATTGGAAGTTTTCTTCTCTACAGAATTTTTACAAAGCAAATTATAGGGTGAATTTACTGCAGATAATAAATATGAATTAATTATTTATGAATAATTATTGTAAGTCACATGAAACTAGGTAGACACCCATTTTTGACAATGATTTTAACTGGAATAATAATTTATTAATGCAAGGCCAAGTTTATGTTTTATCAATGACAACAAATAATATTGTATTTCAAAAACATGGTTTACAAAGGACGTATGCGATAAAAGGTCGCATGAAACATGTTTTTACCTCCCGCCTACCTCTAGGTAAGGGAGGTATTGTTTTTGGTCAAAAAATTGTGTAGTGAGTATTCAATGAATAAGCACTTTTTAGGGTCCCTACAATTCGATTTTAATATTTTCGCCATGATGTCTGTATGTATGTATGTAAGTGAGTGAGTGAATGAGTGAGGGTGTGTGTGAGCAGTTTACTTGAAGCCCTTAACAGTTTTTCGAGAAAAACACAGTTAAATTTCCTTTTTCAACAATTTATGTTAATTTGAAAGTTGTTGAATATTTAGTTTTACATGTGTTTTGATTACACTAATTTTATTAATTCACGTTAGATTTACAGAAAATAAAATATAAAGAAATTAGATTTCATAAATCTTGCATTCCTTGGGAAACATTTTCAGTTTTTTACGAAATGTGACTCATGTCATTTTGACTGTGAAGCTGTTTTCGTAGTGAAATATATGTCAAAAAATTAAATAAATGTACGAAATAAAATTCAATTTCTGAAATATAAATAGAAAATTCTAACATCCCCTAAGAGGGTAGAAAAATAAAAGAGTGGGTCCTGTCGAGACTGGGAGTCAGCAACAAATAAAAACGACTGGATTTCGGCGACTAACTTACATATTCTTTATTAAACGATGAACGTACTTTACAATTGACTTTACTGTGTACTCTCTACTGAATACTGAATACTGCCTACCCTACTGTCTTACATCCTAATATTTATATATGTTACTACAAATTCTACATCAACAAAATAAGTGCTAACTAAATAATATTACTCAAACAATGTAACCTAATTACTCAATAATTAATAATTCTGTCAACGCTAAGTCAGCAAACATGACATATATTACCAGTTTAAATTTAGACAATTACTTACACATGCATTTTTAATTATTACACTATCGAGTATTGAACTTTCTCTACATGCTGACATTACTTATTACGTTATTAAATTTTGGAATCTCTGTGTGGTGACTTAGCGTTTACAAAATAAACAAATAAGAAGTTATGTTTTTCGATCATCAAATTCTATTTTGTATCGTTTCGAGTAGTGTTGGGCGGGAGGTTATGCGCTGAACACATCAGATTTTTTCTTTTGAGGCAATTTTATAATTATCTTAGATTTTTAATTAAGCTGATGTGCCAACACATAACCTCCCGTCTAAACAAATTTCAAACAGTACAAAATAGAAAACAAGTTTCAAATAAAATTGTAGCTTATAAAATTCTACATCTTTTTGAATAAAACAAAATTTACTCTAACTCTATCTGCTCAAAATACTTTATAGGCCTTCAAAGTAAACTACCATTTCCCGTTTATTGATTCCCATCGTTATTAAGAAATATTATTGGTCTCGACCAGTTCTATCACTTCTTAAATTTAATGTACTTATTTATTAAAAATAAAAACAATTTCTGGATTGCAGTCACAATTATAAAATTTTATTTCTACCTCTACCGGTTTCTACCCCACATGGGTCTTCCTCAGGAGCTACAAACAGTTTTTTTCCACATTAATTACAGACAATGTAATTAATGTGGAAAAAAATGTCCGTTTTTAATTATTTATTATTTTAAAATGTTTTTATTCACAAATTTTACTTTTAATGTTTGACTTTCTCGTAAGTATTGTTATATTTTAAAATTAGCATTTTATCTCTGTTGTCTGTAATTAATGTGGAAAAAAACTGTTTGTAGCTCCTGAGGAAGACCCATGTGGGGTAGAAACCGGTAGAGGTAGAAATAAAATTTGATAATTGTGACTGCAATCCAGAAATTGTTTTTATTTTTAATACAATCCCAGTCAAGAAGCTTATATATTATGTACTTATTCATGTTACACCCTCCATGTATAGAAAAAAATCTAATATTATTCTACATCGTTATGAATACAAAATTAAATTTACTTCTAATAAACTATCACTATTGGGATCTGACATGGGGGCGTGGCCTATCCAAGATGGCGTCAATTGGGGTGAAGATTCGAATGTGACATTAATACTGTTCGCGTATAAAGTATAAAAAAATGAGTCTTACGATTAATAATATTTGCGAATGCGCTACAACGGATCCAGCAAACTAAATTTTAAAGAAGCTGAACGCATTTTATATTCTTGATAATTGATTAAATGCGGGAAAAAATTAAATGAAAGTGACAGTGGCCATGGGCGTAGTGGCTTTCTGTATGTCAACGTTGAATTTACGAGGTGATCCCCATCAAATTAAAAGGATAATTGCAGGAGATGAACAAGTGATGAGTGTCGTTTGTTCCTGCATGGCTGGTATCGGGTGAAAAATGCAAAAAAATGCATTGTTACGTTGTTGTACTGTTATAGGTTAGTTGTACGTTTCTTGACCTAAATCAACTAAATAAACAAATAACTAAAAATGAACAAATAAAAGGAACATTAACTTTGAATACAGATTTAATTTAATTTATAAACTTAGTTAAATACATATTGAAAAGATTTCGGAGCAAATTCGTATTATAACCCAAAATTTTACTAACTTAGATGAACGCATTCATGTTGTTTACTTTTGCTAGTTTTTCCAAGGTTTTTCTGCAATCCAAATTGGTTTACTTTATAAATAAAACGTTTGTCCTGCTTCAGAAAATAATGGAATTTAACATTCAGATTTTTACGGGACTTATTATTATACCCTTTTACTGCACAGTACACTTTATTTTTCGATTTTTCGCGGTGTTTAACTGCAATTTCGTAATGTATTTCTAACGGAATCTTAACCCTACTTTGTGTAATAATTCGCTAGATGCTATATCTCTGCATATCAGATCCTATTAGGTTCATGGATTGCTACCAAAATCTAATTAACACGTAACGTAAAATTCATACATTTAAAAAGGGATATTTGTATCATAATTAAATTTTGAATTATTCTGAACGAAAAAATTGTTACTCGCAGACACACATGCAGACAGACATCATCTAGAAAATGGTGAAATTATATTTTAGGAACCCCGAAATCGGGCGGGAGATAAATATACAACTTGTTGAAAATAAAACTAATGCCTAGTTGAACCACGCTCACTTAAACGTAAGGAGTTATTTAAAACTCTAAGTAGTCTTTAAATATAAAAATTCTGTTGCACCAGTCAAATTTCAACACTTCAATTGACATAAGTAATCCTTCAATTACGTTTCCGATATTGACCACTTAACGCCTGCTTTACAAAGATACTATCAAGAACTTGTGTTTGTGGTAAGGAAGAATATTAAATTATTATGATGTATTGATGTTGATTACGACGATGACGATTTGTATGATTTGAAGATATTCGATTTATAAATAACCCTCCGAGACTTCTTCTTTATTTTTATTTGTCGTTGAATTTGTAAGTTACTAAAGAATAAATATTGAAAAAAGCATTCAGAACTCGTAGTAATTAAAAATAATATAATATTTGGATTTTAGTTCTGTATTATTTATAATTACTAAAGATTCTTCTTCGTTTTTGATATGCATTCTTAGATCTCTAGTTTTAGATATAGAATATAAAACTAAGTAATGAGTAGCTAAGTAATGCGAAAATTCAACGTGAGTAATAAACTTAAGATATAAGTATAGGAAGTTGCCGGAATTTGGACAGGAGTTAAACAAAATTACTCTTCCATGTCTAACGTTTCAACTATAATATAGTCATCCTCAGAGATCTACAAAAATCAAAACAAGATTGTTGTCAGGTACTAAAATATTTTTACAAAAGTATAATGTAATTACAATTTTGAAAAGTAAAGTAACATGCGAAAAAACATTATATTTTATATTTTTTTAATAAACTAATTAGATAAGAAAACAAAAAATAAAAAAAACAACAACATACTATTAGCATGGAAAATAGCTAAAGTAAAATCTAAAAACATCCTGGAGTATTGGTTACAAATACAATGGAAAAAAATAGAAATGCGCAAACAGATGTTGACCGCTAGAAGAAATGTTAAGGACTGGCTAGCAAGTCGCAACTAAAAAACAAACTGAATGAAGTTACTAAAAACTTAACAAAATAAAAAGAAAAAGTTACTGTAAATGAACTATTTTAACTATTGAATTATTCTGAAATATAATTTGTTAAAAAATTGGACATCTGTTCTAAAATTAATAGTATTAGTATTACTTGATATATGTATCACCTCTAAAAATAATCTTTTTTTGTAATTAGATTCTTTATCTAAAACTCTTACATTTTCAAAATCAAATTGATGCCCACTTTCTGCATGATGAGAAGTTAACGCAGTCTTATCATTTTTCATGTAATGTTTTTTACAGTCATTTTTATGTGTTTGCACTATTTTACATAGTCAATTTTTAGTCTGGCCTAAGTATTTAAGATTACAATCTTTACATTTTATTTCTAAGTTGTACGGCTTACCTAAAACACATAAAGAACCACTTGTTACTTTCAGACCAATAGTATCTTGCATAGATTGTCCATCATATTTGTTAGCTAAATTAGTTGCCAGCATACTCAGTAATATCAGTGATGAATTCATCTTTAATGTTAAAAACTCTTTTAAATTAGTGAAATAAATCCAAATATTTATGTACCACCATCGCATATCTTAATATCTTTAGACGTAAAATTCTTGTTACGTGTCAGTTTCGTATCCCATTCCTTTTTTTGATCATATCCTGTAGATCCTTCCTCATGAATTTATTGGTTTCCTTTCCTCTACTAACCTAGAAGAAAAATTGTGTAGTTAAAGAATTGATCAATGTAACCTAATAATTTCTTATTTTACACTTACCTGTAATGATTTACAATAGTTAAATTTGATTTATTGCCGTGCTTTAGTTACCACATATTAGAATTATTTCCTTTTTATTCCAAGGACTTATTTGTTGATATCTTGTTGACACTTTAGAATTGTTTAAACGCGCAGGCGTCATTAGTGTGTAAAGACGCAGCTATAGCGCCGCGTATTTGATAAAACTTAGTTTAAATATTTAGACCTTTATTTTCGTTATAAACATAAACTACAGTACACCCTCGATTATTAATAATAACCCTTAAACTACCTTTCACATTTAATTCCCTTGTTTGCCTACCTTTCCTGCGAGATTGTGCATTGTATACATGCCTTTAGTTGCCGTTTTTTTTATTGTT
The DNA here is from genome assembly GCA_963942605.1 of Poecilus cupreus. Classification (NCBI taxonomy): domain Eukaryota; kingdom Metazoa; phylum Arthropoda; class Insecta; order Coleoptera; family Carabidae; genus Poecilus; species Poecilus cupreus. The sequence goes on along the minus strand of OZ012729.1, from coordinate 2,452,412 downwards.
GTCGCTAGTGTTCTGACACTCTCCTTGTTTTCTTCTTAAATTCGTGTAGCTGTCCTTGTCCATCTCTCTCTTTCTTAAAAATTAAAAATTCTACACAAGTCAGTGGGAAGTTGTAAAAGAAAGATACGAAGCGAGAACAAGTTGAAGTCGTACCGAGTTTATGAGTTTGGGTTGTTTACTAATATTGTTTCTACAATACCCAGTTTTGGGGATTTCGTTTAAACACCAAACGTAGTTCCGGGAGCAGTGTTTGTGTGATATTTCGTGTGCACTCTCCGGAATATCTCAGTTGTTGAGGATTTAAAATAAACGGTCGGCGACCGCCATTGTTCCACTCTTCACGCCTCGTGAATGCGCTCAAACTCAGGCAGCGCATACCCAGCTTCCTTGGTACCCGACCAGCAGCCTTCGGTGTCCTGCGTCTCAGCCCAGACCGCCAAAGTGCATCCGCCGCGAGCCAGATCCAGTGATCCAGATATTGGTGGCCCAGTAGAGCGCGGAACGAGGGGCAAGGGGTACTCCAGCGTCCAGTAGTGGCTCGTCGTACAGCTAAGTGAACTATTATAACTGTTAGCTACTTGTTATTTCTCCCGCGAACTTTATCGCCCTGATTTTGTGTATTTGGTCAGTTGTTTCAATTGTTGCCGAGTTTATTCTGTCAGTTTTAATTATTATCTGAAACACTTTGATTGGTTTAGTTATTAGTTCTATTACATGTCGCTTTATATAAATTCACGAGTTCACATTTTTATTAATTATTGTAATTTCAATTATTATAATTTCAATTATTATTTACTGTTAATTTCGCAACGCCTTGTCTGGGGTAATTCGAGAATCGTTTTATTGTTCTTATACGTCTTATACGCTCAACCCCATTGTTGTAAACCGACGTCGATCGACCTAGGGTCATATGTTTTAGAACTTTTGTACTTTATTTGCGGGCAGTGTATAAACGTTACGGTATTTCACTCACGTCATTTACTCAAGACAGCATTGGCTGCTCTTCCTCGCGTCACCCCAACACAGTGCGTAGCTTTTCTTTGTGTTTTTGTTTATTACACTTTCACCCATCGCAGTAAATATTTTACTTTAACTTTTCTGTGTTTGAATGTAAGGAAACTTATCCAACCTATCCAATCAATCAGTGGTGACAAAGTGAGTGTTATTATTTTATTACTATCTCGTTCTGTGATACACAAATCACGGTAAGTATGATGAGTTACTGAGCACGCTGGTATTGTTGTATATATTTATTTAGTGTTATTTGTTTTGTCGTGTTTTCCGAACAGGTCTCCAACGTCTTGGTTGCTGCTGACGGTTGCGCAGCGAATGCACTCCTCGTATACCATTTCCTTGCGCTGTATCCGTTACCTTCCTGCGCGCCTAGATTATTGTTTTTGCTCCTGGTACCTTCGCGGTTGGGTACCGCTGGCTGTAAAGCGACCGCGTGGCGCCCTCTCTAATATTACCTATGTTATCGATTTCCAAGAACCAAAAATCGACCCACTCCCATCTCCACTGATCTATTTAGCTAGCCGCCTCCATCAAGGAGCACAGTTACGCCTGCATAACCACCACGGTTTTGTAGGGTAACATCCTTCCTTCAAATTTTACATTTTCTATCTCAGTTTATGTAATTATCCTTTTCCACTTCAACTTTTTTTTTATGTTGATCAAATTATGAGGAATGACCTAATTGGCAATTGACAAAGGTTATATAATGTTCCCAAATGGTTACAACATGATTGCCATGAATGTAAACTGCATAAAAAAAGAAAAGAACAATTTTAAATTTTATGTTCCCGTTCGGGATCAGTATGCAATAGAGGGTTAACGACGTGTTTATGGAAAATATTTAAAGTTAATTCTTTTAAACATGATTCTCTAAATAAAATACGTAGATTTCAACATTTTGATACATAAGTACATAACATATTTACCTACAAGTTTCAAGTATGTTATTTATAGTTTCATTTGCTCGAGTATTCATATAAAAACATATTTCTCACTTCAATTTTTTAATAGTACGAATAATTTGCATAACATAGAAAACAGATTAATTGCGGTTTCTAAGTACAGAGTGCGGCAGAGGAACCGGGAGTTTTTCAATTAACAATTAAAAATACCTAAAATCATACAAAACAAATTTTTATTACACCAAGATGAAGGTAATATGTTGCCATTTTACATAATCGGAACTTATGTTTTGAAGATAACGTCAGATAGATGGTGTCCATCCTGTCTCACACATTCTTGCAGTCGTTCCCTGAAGTCTTGCATTACTCTTTGCAGTAGTTTGCTGTCGATCGCAGCAATTTCTCTACGAATTGAATCCTTCAATTCATTCAGTGTGCGAGGTTTTCTAATGTAGACTTTCTCCTTTAAATACCCCCAAAGATAGAAATCGCAAATGCTAAGATCGGGGGAGAGATATCTCGCTTGGGAACACTTCCATGGCGGTCGATGTTGAAGTGCTGATGGAAAAGCCGTTGAACTTGTATCACTGAATCGTTGTTTCTAAACAATTGTTCAACTGCAAACGTACGATGTTCTTAACTCCAGCGCTCCATTGTAACTAAAACTGCATCCCTTTATGAAGGTATTGCGCGCGGGTAGAGACCTCAGATCCCCACCATTTTCAAGTATTACCCATTTCAAAACTCCTCTGCCGGACCCTGTATAAGCAGTAATGTGCTCAAAGTAGTAAATTGTATTTGTTAGTTTAGCTTAGAAGTACAACAGACACTTTCTATAATATTGTTTATAAATTCCATAAGTGCGCTATTATATCAAATTTATTAGAGATAAGATTATAGCAGTTAGCTTAGGCACTTACAAATTCTTTCATTTATTAATTGATTTTTATACAGGTTATTCATAAAGTACGGAAAAGTGTAGCTAGGGGGGGGGGGTGCTATTTCCTTAATAAACTAATAACGAAAATGTTATAACAAATAAAAGTTCATTTAAATAACCGCCCAACTATTGAATACCTCTGGAAATAACTGGGAAGAATCATTATGTTCTTGTTTCCATAGAAATAAATTTCTTTCAAATCTGATAATTTGTTGTCATTTCAATTTCAAATTATGTCTCTAACAAAAAATAATGGCAAAAGCAGTGAATTTTAGATATGTTTTTAATTAATGAAACTTATTGCATAAACCATATTCATGTCTACATATTCCTTGTTAGTGAAAGTATTAACCATTTGGCATTAAACATATTTTGACGTTAAATTAATTGATATTTATATGAATTTCAATTTGTTTTTTAGTTTTTTTTTTTTACCTCCCGCCACATTCTGTTTAGTAGTGAGTTTTCACTGGATTTTAATAGTTTAGCGATGATGTCTGTGTGTATGTATGGCTGTCTGTCAGTCTGTTATCATCAATTATATCCCCTTTGGAAGAGCTGTTTAGTTTTTGGTGATAATCCAATAACCGGAAGTGATAGTTTACTTAAAGCCCTATCAAGTTATATTAAAATATTTCAGTAAATTATGGTTTGCTGATAATTTTGTTATTAGAATAACGTTTCAAATATTATTATCTACAATTATTGTTAAAAACATTTTCCTTTTACTGTCACCATTTACGAATTACAATACGTTAAATAATAGTATATTGTACAACGAGCATGGAATGGTACTCATTTCCTACGAGTATCAAATGGACATTCCATGCGAGTTGTAGGTACACTATACTATTTTTTACAACCGCGATATTATTTCCAAATTAATTTAATTTTAATAATAAATTTGTCCCGCTTTCACCATTCCAATATTTGACAATTCTAAATAAGTATCCTAGCAATGGCACCTGTACTTAAATGAACTAATCTGTATTGAAATACTTACAAAACAAATTCATTTCGCACGATGCTTGCAATGTACCTCATATCCCTAGCAACAACAAACATACAATGAGCAGATTTCCCAGTGTTCGTAGAAAATAGTATATTGTACAACGAGCATGGAATGGCACTCATTTCCTACGACTATGAAATTTTGTAGCATGGGTCGAAGGCGAATGCAGCAAATCATACGAGTATGAAATGGACATTCCATGCGAGTTGTACACTATATTTTTTCTACGACCACGATATTATTTCAAAATTAATTTAATTTTAACAATAAATTTGTCCGCTTTCACCATTCCAATATTTGACAATTCTAAATAAGTATCCTAGCAATGGCACCTGTACTTAAATGAACTGTTCTGTATTGAAATACTCACAAAACAAATTCATTTCGCACGATGCTTGCAATGTACCTCATATCCCTAGCAACAACAAACATACAATAAGCAGATTTCTCAGTGGTCGTAGAAAAAAATTATAGTTTGATGTTTTCATTTAAATCTGCTAACCTGTTTTTTTGATAAAACAAAACAACGGTTGAAAAATGTAATTTTTTGACATATGTCATAATTTTTTGAAGAGATGAGGTGTTCGATAAGAAATCTATGGCGGGAGGTATTGTGCTGCCCCTCACAACAATTTTTTTTTTAAGTGGGCAGCAATTATTGAGCAATAAAAGAAAAATTTAAGTAGCCTTAACTTTTATGATAATACATTACATTATTTTTTTTTTATTGATATTAGGGTATTCGACTACTAGGTCATTTATACCCGGTTCAGTGGGTGTTTACAGAGTTGAAATAATTTTAACATTATATGGGTGTTTCGTTTTACATTAAATTTTGTTAAACATATTTATAGATATTAAGTATTGTATAAGGTTTTCTTCTGATCTGGCGTTGTTTTTGAGGGCTTCAGAGATTTCGAGTGGAATGTGATGCTTCTGCCTTTCTGCTGTGTAGGAGGGACATTCAGTTATAATATGTCTGACAGTGAGTCGTGTGTTGCAGTGATTGCATAGAGTGGGATCTGCTTGACTGAAAATGTAGTTATGTGTAAGACGTGGATGTCCTATTCTGAGTCTTGTCAAAACGGTTTGTGTTTTCCTGGTGCCATATTGTTTCCATGCTGTGGTATTTTGTTTGATTTCTCTTAGTTTGTTGTTAGAAGTGGTATTCCATTTTTGTCCCAGTATATTTTGATTTTGTCTTTCAGGGCTGTTTTCAGGTTGTGTGGTCCTATTGCGTTGTCTGTGGTTGGATTTTGAATGGATGCTTTAGCCGTAATGTCTGCCTGTTCATTTCCTTCGATACCCGTGTGGGATGGTATTTTTTATTGGGCTGTTTTTGTTGTTCTATTACTTCCAGACTTCGTTTGATTGCTTTTGTTTCTGCCGTGTAGATGCTGGTTATTGGGGGGAGATGATACTGGAATACAGCGTCTTTTGTAACAACTGCAGCCCCTGTTTCTTCATTCTGTCTTGTTCCATCAGTAAAAATAAATTCACTATCGTTCATATCTGTCTGTATGTTATAGAACATTTGTCTAAAATATTCTGGTATGATTTCTTCTTTGTGGTATGTGGATGAGAGTTTGGGGAGACATTGTGGTTTATGTATACTCCATTCGTGTACATGGTTTTGATAGTTGTTTTCTATTTTTGGTAGGGTTATGTTCAGGTTGGTTACACTGCTTCTGATGTTACTAAGGAAGGGGATTGGTGTTTCATTTATTTCTGTAGAGTTAGCGGTTGTGTATAGGAATCTATGATAGTTGGGATGACTAGGATTGCTTGCAAGATTTATAATGTAGGATAGGGTTAGATAGCCTCTTCTGAGGGGTAATGGGTATTGTCCTGCCTCAACTAGTATCGAATCTATTGGGCTTGTTCTCAAGACCCCTGTTATTATTCTTAATGCCGAGTTGTGTATAGGTTCGATGATTTTCAGATGTTGTTGTTTTGCTTGGGAGTAGATTATACTTCCATAATCAATTTTGGATAGGATGAGTGTTTTGTAGGTACTTAGCAGTATATCTCGTTCAGCTCCCCAGTGATGGTGTGATAGTACTTTAAGGATATTAAGTCTTTTATATGTATCGCTTTTTAGTTGTTGTAGATGGGGTTTCCACGTTAATATTTGGTCGAGTATTAGTCCTAGGAATTTGAATTGGTTTGTGTATGATATGTTGTTATTATCGTATATTATTTCAGGTGGTGTTCGGGGGCGTCTCTTGTTTGTAAAATGCATAGCTTTGGTTTTTGATGTTGATATTTTGAAGCCTGTATTAAGTGTCCATTTTTACCTCCCGCCTACCTCTAGGTAAGGGAGGTATTGTTTTTGGTCAAAAAATTGGGTAGTGAGTTTTCAATGGATAAGCACGTTTTAGGGTCCCTACAATACGATTTTACTATTTTCGCGATGATGTCTGTATGTATGTATGTATGTATGTATGTATGTATGTATGTATGTATGTGTGTGTGTGTGTAGTCTGTGGCAATTTTTTCGTCTCGCATAACTCAAATACTATAATGCCAAAAAATACAATTTTTTGAATTATTGCTTCTTATATTTAAATGAAGAGCTGATTAGATTTTGGATAAAATTGGTCGACCGGAAGTAGCAGTTTACTTGAAGCCCTTAACAGTTTTTCGTGAAAAACACGGTTAAATTTCCTTTTTCAACAATTTATGTTATTTTGAAAGTTGAAGAATATTTAATTCTACATTTGTTTTGATTACACTAATTTTAATAATTTTCATTAGATTTAGAGATAATAAAATATAAAGAAATTAGATTTCACAAATCTTGCATTCCTAGTACACCATGGAAACATTTAAAAATTTTCAATTTTTTCTTCGAAATGTGACACATGTCATTGTGATTGTGAAGCCGTTTGCTTAGTGAAATATATGTCAAAAAATTAAATAAATATACGAAAGAAAATAAAAATTCTCAAATATAAATAGAAAATAAACAAATAAGAAGGTATGTTTCTGTATAATCAAATACTATTTTGTACCGTTTAAGAGTAGTATTGGGCGGGAGGTTATGTGCTGGCCACATCAGATTTTTTTATATTGTCTAGAGCTATATGAAGGTGTTCCTTTATTGTTTTAAGGTTTGTTCCTCTGCAGTAAATGCATAAATCGTCTGCGAATAGTAGATATTTTATAGGTGTTGGTATTTGAGTTATGATTTTATATATAGCCAGTAGAAATAGTGTTACACTAATGACTAATCCTTGTGGTATTCCGTTTTGTAATATATGTTCTTCCGAATAGTGGCCGTTAAATTTTACTTTAAATCTTCGGTTTGAAAGGAAACCTTTGATAAAATGTAGCATGTGCGCTTTTTCTAGATCGAAAAATATTGCAATAACATCTTGTTTGTTTTTAAATGCTTTTTGTGTGTCTGTTGTAATTGCTAATAGTTGGTCTGTGGTAGATCTGCCCCTTCGGAATCCACACTGGACGTTACTTAGAAGTTTGTTCTTTTCTAGGTGCCACATCAATCGGTTATTGACACTTTTTTTCATTATCTTGCAGAGTTTATTAGTTAATGTAATTGGGCGGTAGCTTTGTGAGTCTGTTTTAGTTTTGTTTGGCTTTAAGATTGGGATGATAGTACTTTGTGTCCATTGTGTTGGGAAGACATTATTTTCCCATATTTGGTTGTAGATATTTAGTAGAAGCTCTAATGTTTCGCTGGGTTGTTATTTTATAAGTTCAAAAGGGAATGTTTTCTGGTCCCGGGGAGCTATTTATTTTGGTATCATCAATAGCTGAAGTCAGTTCCCCCAAGGAGATAGGATTGTTTAGGGTGTTTTGTTGGTCTGATATATTTATAGTTGTTTTTTATTTTTCGTTTTTAATTTGAAGGAATTCGTCACAATAGTTGTTGTTGCTGGAGTTTGCTGCTAATGTATTTGCGAATCACATTTGTGATTTTTTGAGGGTCCGTAATTTTTGTATTGTTATTTATGATGACGTTTGTTGGATGGGAATAGTTCTGGTTTTAATTCTTCTGATTTTTTTCCAAACTTCCGTTGTTGGTGTTTCTGATGTTAACGATGATACATATTCTCTCCAGGAGGCTTTTTTGCTTGATTTTATGATATACCGTGCTTTTGCTCGGGTCTTTTTTGTATAAAATCAGATTTTCCATGTTTGTGTTTCTTTTATAGTGTTTTAGAGCATTTTTGCTGTCTTTGATCGCTGTTTCACATTCTGTGTTCCACCATGGTACACATTTCTTTTCCTTATGTTTTTTAAATCCAATTGTTTCTTCCGCTGCTTTGTGCATATTGTCTACTAGTTCCTGAATAAGTATATTTATGTCTGAGCTCTTCGAAGTTTTGGTAGTTCTCAATCTATCTTTGTAAAGTTCCCAGTTGGCTTTTTTAAAGTTCCATTTAGGATTTTGTTGGACTTGATTTTGTATCTTAGGAAGTTATGAAATTTTTAGAGGATAAAGATCGCTTCCATAGGAGTCTTATAGTACTTCGAATGACATGACAAGACTAAGTCTAGGATGGATAGTGAACCGGTCCTAGGACGAAAATAGGTTGGAGTGTCGTCGTTTAGTAGTGTATATGTTTCGAATGTTTTTTCAATCGTTTTTCCTCGGCTGTTTGTGATAGTGGAGCCCAGATAATGTTATAGGCATTAAAGTCTTCTGTGAATAATTGTGGGTAAGGAATTTGTTGTATTAGAGAATTTACATCATTTGGATTGGGATTTATATCTGGGGGGATATATATGTTGCATATATTCAAAACTACAGGACCTTTTATTTGAACTGCTATTGTTTCGAAGTTTGATTGTAGTTGTATTTGTTGTGATGGTAAGGAGTTTGCTACACTCCCCTGGAGGTTGCAAATAAATCAACCCGGCTTTGTACTTATCAGTGGTAGCGATTATCCTGGGTTGAGCCTCGGCGTCGCTCACATGGAGAAGGCGTGGTTCGACGAAATCGAACGTGGGATATAGTCTCTGCAATTCGGTGGGCGCCAGTCGGTCGAAAGACGTCGACAGCTTAACTGAAGGGACCGACAACTTCGCAGGATAATAAAGGATAAAAAGGCAGGTAGCAACAGTGATGCAAATAAGCAGCGCGAAATTTAATAATAAGTAGGTATATTGAAATGATTAAATTAAGGTTACAAAACGCGGACAACGTATGCCGAACGGCACTGGAACGTCCAATAACTTGAGCTACAAAATGAAAGGACTGGCGGTCGCGGGGGGTCGCCGTGAGTCGCGGTATCGGAAGGAATGCGGGCCAACAAAACCCAGAGTGAATTCAAGGTAGCGCAACGACGTACTCGACGCGATGGTACCACCCTTTGAATACTTGGCGCAATTGTGATATATCAAACAGTCCTTCGGACTACGGTCACACGCGCAACACAACGCGGTCGCAGTAGAAAAGTGTTCTACGCTCAACAATAATGTGAATTTGAACAATTGAATTACAAATATACATATAAATAATATAAAATGAGACAAACAATAGCATAAGTAAGAATAGTAACAGTAAAAATAAAAAAGGAAATGGTGGTATTGCTTAGCTGTGAGTTGGAAGTGTCCTGGTGTTGAGCGGCTTGGCGGTCGGCCAGTGTCCGATGGATTCCGAGCGGGCACGAAGCTACGTCCCAGCAAGATGGCGACAAATGCGAGCCACGGCTCGGGAGGATGTGGTGACGTCACGCTTTGTCTCACTCCAACCGATGACGAGGTATTCTCTGTAGATTGGAATCGCAATCAGAACGCCAAATGTTTCCCAGCGAAAATGTCCCAAGGTGTCTAGCCTTAATGTCTCAATAATGGATGGCTCAATACTAACCAATAGTATTCGAAAAGAATCAGTCGTACGGAATATTCGTACATGAATAAATGTAAATCGGTATAAACAAACACCAATAAATACGAATAAATAAATAGAAATAAATAGCCTGAAAAGAAAAACGGAGTTAGGAACATGAACCTATGACGATGCTGAATCTCTCTTAACTGAATTAAATCTTACCTAAGATGGTATGCGGCTAAAAGAATAGTTTTAAATTCGTGTCAAATGCAGAATCCGGCCTAGCCGTAGAATAAACACAATATTCTAACAAGTGTGAATTTTAAAATCCTAAAATACTTGGTCTAGTTCTCGTAACCCAATTACGAAAAACTACTCGCAAAAAACACAACTTCGCAATCTGACTGCAAAACTACAAGTAACGGTTTCGTTAAAAATCTCAAGAACAATCAAGCAAATTCACGTAGTTCATTCAGCATCGTGGGAGTTCACGCGCCCTCGCCGTAGGCTTGCCTCAAAAAAGAAAGGTACAACTGGTGGTATACCGGAACGAAATTACAAGACAGCCAAATGGTTACGTGACACCTGTCACAGACAGCTGACGAGCAAGGTGAATGAAGAATCAACACAAAACGAGATGAATGATGAATGGATAATGAAATCTGGGAACTGAACGAGGTAAGTAGTGAAATGAAGATACTAGAACGAACACAATTTGGATCACTACGATGCGGAAGTTAAATCAAGGTTGAATTAAACTAAAATCAGATCTACAAAGCTTTTGACAGGTACGTTACTATTGTAAACATTGAAATATATAAAACATCTAACTGGTTAACTAACTTTCAGCAATTTTGCGGAGGAAACAAATTAACTACAGGAGGAATGAATGACAAGAACAAGAATATGAACGATAGGAATTTGCAAGGAAATCAGAAAAGATAATGAGCGCAGGGCAAAAATGAAACGTAACAAGTTTTTTATGAGTATGGCTACTCCGCCGCTTCCATGGTCCGTATTGGGTCGATCTTGTATATATATATATATATATATATATATATATATATATATATATATATATATATATATATATATATATATCGTAGCCTTTTTGGTGCATGGGAATGATGTCTTTCAGTTTTGTTTCTTGAATACAAATAATATCTGGTTAGTGTTCTGTTATTAGCATTTTTATTTCTTCGTAATGGCTCCATTACAGTTCCAGGAGATTATTTGTGGCATTTTGTCGGGTTTATTGGATTAAGAGATAAGTTAATTTTTTAAAACGGTATTTCATAGTTCGGGACTTTAGATGAGGATATAGGGATGTAAGCATACTTGCTATAATGGTTGGGTCCGGATTATATTCTTTTGCTATCTCAACTGGGTTAATTGCTTGGTGGGAGTTTTCAATTAGATCTTGTTACCCTACAAAACCGTGGTGGTTATGCAGGCGTAACTGTGCTCCTTGATGGAGGCGGCTAGCTAAATAGATCAGTGGAGATGGGTGTGGGTCGATTTTCGGTTCTAGGAAATCGATAACAACAGTAATATTAAAGAGGGCGCCACGCGGTCGCTTTACAGCCAGCGGTACCCAACCGCGAAGGTACCAGGAGCAAAAACAATAATCTACGAGGAGTGCATCCGCTGCGCAACCGTCAGCAGCAACCAAGATGTTGGAGACCTGTTCGGAAAACACGACAAAACAAATAACACTAAATAAATATATACAACAATACCAGCGCGCTCAGTAACTCATCATACTTACCGTGATTTGTGTATCACAGAACGAGATAATAATAATAAAGTAACACTCACTTTGTCACCACTGGTTGATTGGATAGGTTGGGTAAGTTTCCTTACATTCAAACACAGAAAAGTTAAAGTAAAATATTTACTGCGCTGGTTGAAAGTGTAATAAACAAAAACACAAAGAAAAGCTACGCACTGTGTTGGGGTGACGCGAGGAAGAGCAGCCAATGCCGCCTTGAGTAAATGACGTGCGTGAAGTACCGTAACGTTTATACACTGCCCGCAAATAAAGTACAAAAGTTCTAAAACAAATGACTCTAGGTCGATCGACGTCGGTTTACAACAATGGGGTTGAGCGTATAAGACGTATAAGAACAATAAAACGATTCTCGGATTACCCCAGACAAGGCGTTGCGAAATCAACAGTAAATAATAATTGAAATTATAATAATAGAAATTATAATAATTGAAATTATGGTAATTGAAATTACAACAATTAATAAAAATGTGCAATCGTGAAGTTATATAAGGCAACATGTAATAGTATTAATAACTAGACCAATCGAAGTGTTTCTGATAATAATCCAAACTGACAGAATAAACTCGGCAACAATTGAAACAACTGACCAAATACACAAAATCAGGGCGATAAAGTTCGCGGGAGAAATAACAAGTAGCTAACAGTTATAATAGTTCACTTAGCTGTACGACGAGCCACTACTGGACGCTGGAGTACCCCTTGCCCCTCGCTCCGCGCTCTACTGGGCCGCCAATATCTGGATCACTGGATCTGGCTCGCGGCGGATGCACTTTGGCGGTCTGGGCTGAGACGCAGGACACCGAAGGCTGCTGGTCGGGTACCAAGGAAGCTGGGTATGCGCTGTTTGAGTTTGAGCGCATTCACGAGGCGTGAAGAGTGAACAATGGCGGTCGCCGACCGTTTATTTTAAATCCTCAACAACTGAGCTATTCCGGAGAGTGCACACGAAATATCACACAAACACTGCTCCCGGAACTACGTTTGGTGTTTAAACGAAATCCCCAAAACTGGGTATTGTAGAAACAATATTAGTAAACAACCCAAACTCATAAACTCGGTACGACTTCAACTTGTTCTCGCTTCGTATCTTTCTTTCTCAACTTCCCACTGACTTGTGTAAAATTTTTAATTTTTAAGAAAGAGAGAGATGGACAAGGACAGCTATACGAATTTAAGAAGAAAACAAGGAAAGTGTCAGAACACTAGCGACAACAATAAAAAACATCAACTAAAGGCATGTATACAATGCACAATCTCGCAGGAAAGGCAGACAAACAAGGGAATTAAATGTGAAATGTAGTTTAAGGGTTATTATTAATAATCGAGGGTGTACGGTAGTTTATGTTTATAACGAAAATAAAGGTCTAAATATTTAAATTAAGTTTTATCAAAGACGCGGCGCTATAGCAGCGTCTTTACACACTAATGACGCCTGCGCGTTTAAACAATTCTAAAGTGTCAACAAGATATCAACAAATAAGTCCTCGGAATAAAAAAGGGAAATAATTCTAATGTGTGGCAACTAAAGCACGGCAATAAATCAAATTTAACTATTGTAAATCATTACAGGTAAGTGTAAAATAAGAAATTATTAGGTTATATTGATCAATTCTTTAACTACACAATTTTTCTTTTAGGTTAGTAGAGGAAAGGAAACCAATAAATTCATGAGGAAGGATCTACAGGATATGAACAAAAAAAAGGAATGGGATACGAAATTGACACGTAACAATCTTTCAGGAGACTGTAGGATAGAGGGAAATTCTGGAGGTTTTTGTTCATTATTTCCTGTACTGGTGTTAATAGTTCGTCTATTGATAGTGCGGGTGAAGGATTTTGGGGTCTAGTCATTCTTTTTAGTTTTTTCTTTCTCGCTTTTGTAGTTGTGGATTTTTCGGATGAATCTGTGGGTTCATCTTTGTCTGTATTCTGTATACATTTTCATCAGTTTTTGTGGATTCACTGTATTGTTCAGAGAGTCGTTTAGCCCCGGTGTGACTAGCTGATAGTGGTGGAGTGAATGTGGTTTGTGATCTTTCAGGTGCTAAGGTTGGTGTTATTTGTGGTTGGATGGGTATGGTTTGTGGTGTTTGGGAGTTGGCTATGTTTTGTGGCTGCATCGTTTTATTTATATCCGTTGGGTTTTGTGTTTGTGATTGTGATTTACATTTATTTGCTACGTGCCCTCTCTGTGTGCATATAGCGCAAATAGGTTCGTCGTTAGAGAGGAAAATTCTGTAGGAAGTGTCTTCATGTTCCATTACTAATGAGGGTGGGATTGTATTTTCTTCATGTGGTTCGTTTCCTAGTTTTATGTATACTTGTCTCCTAAAACTTAATATATGTGCATATTCACTATCATGGATAATAGGGGACACGCATGAAATTTAAAAATCAATTAAAGTTTGTTTTTTACATACATTAATGTTATTTGATTCGTATCGTAACACATCAAATATATTTTGCTCATAATTTTTATAAGAAATTAATATTTAAAAGTTCATAATTTAACCTACAGCCGACCACTGTGCGTAGATTGCCGAGTTTACACGAAGAGTATGTGACGTCAATTTCCTAGCTGTCATTTATGACAGTTAATTCTATAAGTATTTGGCGGTATATATATTTTTTAAATAAGATCTACTTTAACATTTGATTATAAATATATAATGTCAGAGACCGGCTTTATCAAGGTACAAAGTGATAATTTGCCAAATTTCGATGCCTTTATGCCTATGGAATTGTTTAAACATAATGATATTTTTTAGTGCGGAAGCAATTCTTGGTGTTAAGACACAAGTGTAAGTAATAATTATATTAACACGTTGCCTGCATTATCGGTCTCTGGAGACCGATGCAATAATTTCTTTTAAAAGTAGCAATATTAATCTTTAATGCTAAATACCTAGAAAAACATATTAAATCATATCAGTCCCTAGAGAACTATAGCGCTAAGTATAAAAAAACATATAACTTGCTGCATCGGTCATTCCAGATAATATTTCCTCATTGTTTGCAATATACCTATGTTAATGTAGTAGTAAACTTCGAGACTTATGATTGTAAACTATGGGTTCCGGTGCAATAATATTCGTTTATGACTGAACATAATAAAGAAGATCAAAGTTTTCTTTAACAAGAGTTTTTAGTACAGCTCTTTAAATAATTGTAGTTAAGTTATTTTAATTAAACAATTAAATTTTTGTTATGAACTACAGTTTTTCTTTACTAATAAATAAACTATAAAACATCATTCAGTGTTTTAATCATGTCTAAAATTACTATCACCCTGGTGCAGCATGGGTTGTCGGAAAGACTGATGTGCTTTTAATAGTAACATGGTGGAAAATAAAGAATATGAAAACTTCACACTCATGACCTTTTGATTGCTGAAAGATATCGTTTTTATTTCATCTCATTGCATTTAACCAGAATATTCTACTTTTTAATTTATTTATTTATCAATCTGATATATTATGTCACTTTCGCATTCAAATAAACCTTCAAAAACACATGAAAACACACGAAAACAGTATGCTATACAAACACATGTTCTATGTGAACAAGGAAGATGACGTCACGACAGACAACGGCACACTCTACGATCGTTTTTGTGCGTTTTTTGAAACTAGTTTTTAAAATATTAATATTTACCCCTTTATGATAAACAAATTAATTTTTAACTAATTTCCAATGGATACAGGGAGTATAAAGTTCACTTTAAAATTATATTTAAAAATTATGCGTGTCCCCTATTCCTTGCCTCAAAAATGTTATGGGTGATACTAGAGTAAGTCCGTTATTTTTTAGTGTTTGCATTAACAGATCATTTGGAATTGTTGAACATACCTTTGAGATGATGATTCTTTGGGCGGGTGTTATTAATCTTCGGATTTCTATTTCTTGATTGTCTATTTTGATTTTAGGGTAGTTTGTTATAAATTGGTTAACAGTTTCTTTTGTGTTTAGATATATGCACAACCGGTTGTTTGAAATTTTTGACGCAAATAATATATTAAATTTCCAATAGTTTTTATGTAGTCGCTTAACTGGGTGCCTTCAATGACGTGCATCACGATAGCTTGATCTTGTTTAGGGTGTTTGTATTGTTGAGCAGTTTTTGATGCGTAAGATTGGGTTGTGTTTTGTTGGGGATTTGTTTTCGCGGAATGTACATCGCGGTTTTCATGGGTGTTATCGTTGGAATTCATTTTTTGTTAGTAGATGACATTGCTATAGTTTTCTGTGTTATCATGCACTAATAGTGCAGCTTCCTGCCAACAGATGGCGCTGTTTGATACAGAAATCTGCATGCAAGGTGTCACTTTTAACGTGTAGATGGTGCTAGGAGTAAGTTCGTGTAGAGCTCTAGAAGAATGTATGTATTCCAGGGACAAATAATCTACTACGTAGAGAGACCTGCCACCTATAGGTTATTTGATGTGATAGAAGTGTGGTTGTCGCTTGTCGCGACATCTGTACCAGGATCCAACTCTAAACTGTAATGCGGGCAGCGTACTTCCCTTTAGAGTTAAAAACAAATGTTTTGAAGCAGCTATTTTAATATCACAATAATTATTTTTATACTTCATAAAAATAAAAGCATTTAATTTCAATGGTTTTCTTTTTATGAAATATAAAAATAATTATTGTGATTTTAAAATAGCTACTTTAGGAATTATGTAAAATATAATAAAGGAAAGCCGGTGTGGTGGCTCAGTGTGTTAGCGCGCTGTCCACTGCAAGCTGTGACGTTTGAATCTGAGGTTCTCAGGTTCAAGTCTACCGGCCGGCAAGTGTGATTGTCGTAAAAAGGTAAAAACACCATGGCCTTGAATCACACTCGGATGCTAGAGACCAACCACCTCTACATCTTAAAAGTAATCTTGGTTGCCTACGTTTCTCTCTGATGCCGCTCTGCTTACATTTGTAAACAGAGGCTGTCGCACAGGTTGAGATTCAGATGGCGCTAAGATGAGTGGTTACGAAACAAGTACCGTGGTACTTGAGGCCTTGGCCCGCTTAGGGCTGTCGAGCCATTGATGATGATGATGATGATGATAATAAAGGAAAAGTGAAATAATATGCGAAAACAATTAATTTATTTAACAAATGATCGATAACATGAAGCATATATAAATATGATGTATATTACATATTAACATTTTTCTAAAAATAAACTAATTGCAAGTTTATCTGTAAAAAGACACTTTGCCATAGATTTTTAAATAATCGTCAATAAGTTTATTAGCTCTAATGTCTTTCTTGGTAATTTTTTTGTTCACTAAGCTAATAAAATGCTTCAGCATCACATGTATTATAGTTAATACAACATTTCTTTTTATGTGTGGACCATGCACTGTACATGGGCATTCTATTTCAAAATTTCCTATATGTTTCTCGAAGAGAATGTCAACAATATTATTTTCATTAATTATGGCTGGAATATCCTCAAATACAGCCCTACGAAGTATATCCACCTGATCTATTATTTGCTGCCGAGGGTAAACTAATTTTCTTTTATTTTCGCTTCCATAATCTTTTAAATAAATTAAAGCGTGACTGTCTGTGATTGTCTCCGATGTATAAAATGTCACACATGATGAACAGTCACGCTTTAATACTCGACGACCAATAAAACCTGTTATGTAGGATGATGTATAATTTTGTAATTTTTTTACAGCTTCTGATAGTTGAAGCTCCTCTGTTTGTGCAGCAGGGGAAAGAAAGGGTTCACTAGATGCTGAAGGGATAGTTGATATTAAAGTAGGATTAGTTTGGGAAAGGAGGGAATTTAAGGCTAAAAGGAAATTACCGCCATCATCTGCACACTTTGACTCTTCTGAATTTTTTAAAGTATTATTAATTAATGTTGTTTTAAATGCAGAAACAAACTGTGCACATGTAGGGTTGTTATTACTGCCGCACAAACCTCTTATCACGGAAAAATAATTTTCCAAAGGGTCTTGGTTTAAATATCTAGTCAAAAGATATTTGAAACCAAGACCCTTCAAGCGGATCCATAAATCCTGTAAATTTTGAATAGAAATGATAAAAAAAGATAAGCACGGTGGTTCCCTTCCTGTAACAAATTTCATATCTTTCAATTTTATTTTGGCCCCCGCCCAAAAAGCGTGGTGTTCAGAACCTTCCTTCAACCGGCATGAGAGCGGACGAGCACCAACGAAAGTTGAATTAAAACTATCGAATAGATTGTTCATGAATAAACAAAAATTCGCCGTACCTATGTCGTCTTCGACGAGTTCTCCGTGTCTAATGAGCAACGACAGAGTAGCGTAAATAGACCTGCTGAACACCTGTGCCGCGAGACTAACTTTCATTTTTTTCCCTCCGGATTTATGTGGTCTTTCATCAATTTGGTTGATTTACTGTCAACTGTAGTCCCGTCAATATTGTAAAGATTGCTTATAACCTCCCACTTTGCAATTTTTCCCTCAAATATAATATTCTTGGTCATGAAATTATTCCTCATGCATTTTAATAAATGTGGGGGATCAAAAATGTGTATAATTTCATGACCAGAAATATTATATTTGAAGGTTCCTCCACTTAAATTGTGTACAGCAGATCTATTCGCGCTACCCAAATCGCTTACCGACGCAAGTATGACAAATTTTGTTTTCTCATGAACAGCTTTAACCACTTGTTCGATACATGATTTTAAATCATATGTCTTTGTAGCGGATTGTACAAAGAAGAAAGCAAGTGGTTGCTTCCATGCTCTGTACAATCCGCGGAGCATAAAAACTAAACAATGATCGGCTAGCTTAAATCCCCTTGTAGCCCCAAATGATTCCAACCCATCTATTATTTTCGTTGCTTTATTATATGATAAATTAGGTCTCAACGAAACTTCATCGAAAATAATACTGCAATACCGATCTTGTTTAGTTTTCTTCTCCGAACATGCATTTAAATAACAAAATAACTTTTCGTTGATGCCCGGTACCAAATTAATGTTCGCTAAAGATCTATTTAAAGTCCGCGGAGACGGCATAGGAAATAATTTTGCCAGGTGGTTATATCCTCGAGGACTGCTCTTGAGGAGGGCAACGAAAAAAGATTTTTCCTCACTTGTATACCGCCGCGCTTTTGGCCTAGCAGAGGAATTCCTTATAATACTTTTAACAAATAGTTTTTGAACTGTACCCATCTCTTCAATTTTTTCAAACGCTTTCAAGTATTTATTACTAAATATATCCTCTGAATTTCTAAATAATTTTCTAGGACGACCAACAGCCCTTTTCTTCATTGTCGATAGAAGATGCTTAGTTCTTATTAAATCACCGTACATCCGTCGCTTCCTAGACGTCAGGTCTGCAACGTGCGTAACTCCCATATTCTTCAAGATACTGTATGGAGCATTTTTACCTAAACAAACAAAGAAAAAAAAATTAATCAGTTACCTGAATAAATAATTCAACAATATTTGAAGAATTTTGGAAAAAAATATTTTTGTAACAGTATTAATACATAAAATTATATAACTCATTATCGTTCGGTGCAGGGGTCGGCAACCTTTTTGTTGAAAATAGCGCAATATGCATTCTAATATTATTGGGGGCACATGAAAAAAAAAAAATCCAAAAAAGGTTAAAAGTTTTATTTCAAGAATTACAAGTATATGCTTAAATTATATACGCGAACCAAATAATGACAATTACAAACATTATAATTGGGAGTATAAATAGAATTACATGTATTTAAATAGTTTTCTAAATTTAAATCTGAAAGCTTTAATCGATATTTTAATCGATATTTTGATTTTAGATATTGAAAACAGACATTCGCAATTATACGTAGTTACCAAATATGAGCAAATTATGTGTGCTTATTTTATTAAAATAAGACACTTTTCTATTTGAACTAAATTGTGTTTTCGATTTGTTAATTTTGCGGTTAAGTATTTTTTTAGTTAATATTGACAAATATATTGTGTTAAATTAACAATTTGTTTCTAACATCGAACATCGACATTCAAAACAAGATATCGAACAGCCCTACTCAACAATCGCGATAGTGAGGGCGCTTAAAAATCTCAACATGGGCGCTGTGTTGCCGACCCCTGGTTTGGCGAATACGTTTGTATGGATGTATGTTGCAAAAATGATTAACGATGTTATCTGTGGAAACATATATGAATTTAATCTTAAAAAGGCCACGACAATATGTTATCATTCTTGAAAAAATACGTAATAAAGGCAATTAAAATTACATGAAATTAATTATTTTTTTAGTAATTAAATTTTGGTTTTCAGTGTAAACATTACTAAATGCAAAATTATCATATCTGTTATAAAATGCATAAAAGAAGCGCTTATTAGAAATAAATTAGTCTGCAATATTTACCTCCACTTCTTTTGCGAAAATGCGTATTCGGGGTATCGGTACGAGTATCTTGATTCTTGGAAGTCCCAGGTACAGTTTGTTCAACGCTAACTGATAGTTCCCTGGAATATCCAGATTTCAATTCTTCCAAATTAGAAGAAACCGATGCACCTGGCTTCTCTAACGGTAGTGGTTCTGCATTGATTATCTCAACGCAGGTACTTGATGATGGTTCAGGTAAAAATTCACTTTCTTGTGAAGTGCTTGGATTCTCCAATGGTTTTGCAACAACCGCACAAGGACTTTCCCCGGGTAATATTCCTAGATAAAAATAATTTCAGTTAGAATTTTAATAAATATTTTTATCATTTATCAAGATTTTTTTAACCAATAAAGAGAAGATAAAATAAAAAAAATTAATTTTTGTTAATAATGACTAGAGAGCGGATAACATGCAAAGTGCATATATTTTAATTTTTGCATATCTTAAAATAAAATCAATTTTCTGGACGAAACACATTGATTAGAGTTAATTAATGCTAATTACTAATTGCATATATTGCATATTTGGGAATTTTTATGTATATTTTTACTAAAGTAGCATATAATTGCATATTTCAATATTTTTAAGGCCTTGTCTAATGATAAACAATCTGAAATTTCTGATAATGCACATTGATAATTTCGAAATATTGGAGCAGGCAAATGTGGTACTCGAAAACTTACCAATATTGCTATGTAAGATAGTAGGAATGACCCCATAGTTTAATTTCTTCCTCTCCGACGTGCGGAATGATTTTTCTTCAAAATGATGTCCACAAACTTTAATATGATTCCTTGTGGTGCTTGGTTTATCTAAGTATTCGGGTATGCCCAGATTTGCAACCCATTTTTCCAATAAAGTTGTAACTTTCGGAAGAGAAAAGAAACCAAGGTCTGGATTTTCCCTGCTGTTGCTTCTACAGCCATGTACAACACAATACATCGTCCTCATTGTCTACAATTAAAATAAATGTTTTAAAATTTAATTAATTTACTGGGAAAAAGTAAGCTAATTTGTTCAAAGCGAATTGCAATAAAAATCATATTTACATAACAAAAGTTAACAGAAATGAAACCGAGATTTAATTTGTATATTACAATGTTCACTTAAAAATCAAGCATTAGGTTAGGCAATGTTTTGACCAAAATTTAATGATAAATGCAGTTAAAAAGTACTTACCACTCAAATATATTTTGAAAGCACAACAATAAACACGTTATATAAATCTAATTTGAAAGCACAATAATAAACACTGTAAAGAAGATATTTCGCCTTTGAATACAAAACACGTAATGAACTACTACACGAGGTTACAAATATCGTTGTGTTCGTCGTTCCGTTCTTTCCACGAAATTTTTGAACGAGCATTTGCCGTTGACATTTAGGCTATCGCAATGCCATCTTTGTGGGCATCATATTAACTATTCATGCCAAGTGCTGCCGCCTAGTGCGGGTTCCAAGTCTAATCTTCCCCTTGCCCTCTACCGCACTTGGTCCAAAGTACTTCTATAACAAGAAATCCTATAAGCTGTCAACCGTCCGCCATTTTGGGTCCAGATGTCATAAATGAAACAAGTTCTTGGAATCCAGTTACTTAAAAAAAAACATTTAAATTTGGTATCTGTCAAATTAGAAAACATATTTCTTGAAATTCTGTAAAATCCAACTACACAAATCATACGGTAATGTATTAATAGAAAGTACACTTACACTTACCTGTTAGACAAGGAATATAATAATTGAAGGAATGATATATCACAATTATTAATCGATATAAACTTCAAATTTGACAGAAAAGAATTAAAGCAACTGGATTCCAATAATTTGTTTTATTTATGACACTTGGACCCAAAATGGCGGATGAGAATACTCATGTATTCTAGTACCTTAGTTGGTGTACAAGAATGTGGTATTCTTGTCCGCCATTTTGGGTCCAAATATCATAAATAAAACAAGTTATTGGAATCCAGTTACTTAAAAAAACATTTAAAATTTGGTATCTGTCAAATATGAAAACATATATCATGAAATTCTGTAAAATCCAACTACAGAAATCATACGGTAATATATTATTATAAAGTATTCTGTACACTTACCTGATAGATATGGAATATAATAATTGAAGGAATGATATATCACAATAATCAATATCAACTTCAAATTTGACATAAGATAACTAAAGTAACTGGATTCCACTAATTTGTTTTATTTATGCCATTTGGACCCAAAATGGCGGATGAGAATACTCATATATTCTAGTACTTTAGTTGGTGTGATGATTGACGTTTTTGAGGTTAAAGGTTGGTGGCGAAGGGATTTTTATTTAAGGGAAAGTGTGGGGCGGATAGAGGTGTTGAATTATATATTAAAGGTAAAACTGAACTTTTATTTCTATGATTGTCTGGTTTAGTGGATAATAAATCACTTATAAATTTGGTTTTCACAATGAATTAAGCAGCACGCATGGATCGCAGCCAATCGAACTGTCAAACTTCATAAACATCCACATTATTTTTAATTAAACATATAAAGTATTCTCAATTTATATTTAAAATATAATTGGCCGCTCTCATTTGTACCAACTTTAATTTGCTGTACTTTTTGTTACTAAATTTATGCTAAAAGTTTATTAAGGAAAAACATTATTTTGATGTGTCCCTAACTACACTACGTTATGAATGACCCTGTATTTATAAACTATTGTGCTCTCACCGTAGAATATTCCAGTCCTACACCACTGATTCTTAGATAACATACAACTGATAATTTCATACAAAAATTACAACATTGATATCGAAATAATTATCTATAATTTGCCGTCAGTCGCGGTCGTGATTTGATTGTTCGTGGCACATACTTGTGTCATAGGTTTTTAATATATTTGTGTTGCAAATTATTTGTAGTGAAGTAAGTCAAATTCATTTAATATTATTTGATAGACAAAAACGTTTACTATAAATAATTTATTCATAATGCAAACATTATTGAAGTTCTTACGAAAACGTTCGCAGAATCAAGATGAAGATGGCTGGACAGAAATACATAGAGCCACGTGGATGGATAATCACACGGCTTTAATTAAATCCATTAAACTCCACCCAACTCTTCTGAATAAAGGAAACATTTATGGAGTAACTGCTCTTCACTTGGCTGTTCGGTAATCAATTATTTTGTTGTAACATTGTATTAAAGTCACATATTAATAGTATATTCCTGGAGCATCTTAAAAAGTCACATAAATCTTATTCATAATAAAATTATACATAAGTTATCTAAATATTAGAATATCACTATATATCAATCAAATTAAAATCAATATCTAATAGTAAAATTGTAACACGGCCATGGAAAATTAAAAAAAAAACATTTCAGAAAACAGATGATTTATTTATTACAGAGTTGAATTATTTTCTTTTCGTAGATGTTGTAATGATCTAATGGCAAATTAGACAGTTCATTTCTTTCTGTTAAATAATAGTTATGTACTCGTACTTTACAAATAAGTAAACTTGATAAAATTATCACACTCAGCCTTCGGCTTCGTGTGCTAAAATTTCTCTCGAGGGTAATTCCTTACTTTGCCCATGTGTGAAGTAGGTATAACGTTTTATCCAACATCTCTTACTAAATGCAAAATTTATTAAAGAAATATTATTGGACACTGACATATGCTTTAAATTTTTAAAATTAAAATGTCAATCGAAGAGGTTACCAAGATGTTGTGTGTTATTATTATTGTTATAAAGAAAAAAATACTCACTAGTGATTTTTCTCAAAATTATACCCACTAGTGGGTAATCTGTTACTTTCCTTTTTTTAAATCGCCATAGTTCTAAAGTATTTATTGAGAGGTGTTGGATAAATAAATAAATCTAAAACTATTTATGCAGCATGCTACTGTTTAATCACTTATCTAAAATATTTTTGATAGATGGAATCGTATCAAATGTGTGGATATTCTCTTACACCAAAGCCAAATTGACGTGAATGCCATTGATGAAGATGGGTGGACCCCATTGCATTATGCAGCCAGGTAAATTAAAATATTAATTAATCACAACCATTTTAAATTAGATAATGTAATATAATAGTTATTTACGATACGAGTACGTAAAGCTAATCTTTAATTACGAATGGGTCGGGATCGGTAGCGAGTGTTTTAAGACCCCTGAGTGACGAAAGACGCTTTACGTATGTGTTACCTTCCTATTTTTCGCTGTCACAACGATAAAATTGTTTTTTCTTTATAGCTTACTTTATATTGTTAAATTATCGAAACGTTTGTTATATCTCATTTTTCTGGAGGACTTATTTGCCGCGTACAAAAAAACAATACTAATCTTGCAATTTCTATTTTATTATTGCTCTCTATTCTCAAATGGAGAATAGAAGTTCGTAGAATACCCTTTAAAACATAATAATTTTCAATAGCATTAAAAATAAATAAAACATGTTATTTTGTGTTAGATTGGGTCGTTCAAAATGCATTGAAATGCTGCTAAACCACCCAGACACCCATGTAAACGCCGAAGATTACCTGAAAGTAACACCAGTCTACATGACAACGAGGTATTGCCATTATTATTTTGCATATTTGCAAAACTTCATCGGAACTATGATTTTAGGGAGGGCTATGCAGAGTGTATGAAATTATTGCTAGAGAAATGTCCGGAATCTGTACATTCTATTAACTTGTTGGCAGCAATCTGCTACATAACCTGGTCAGGTATGATTATTATATTGTTATAATCATAGTTGAAAATAACTAACAAATTAAATTCTAATTGCAGACACGGACGAAGCGATTGTCTAGAAATTATTTTCCTTCTTCTAGACGATATTAACGTAAATGTACAGGACGTTTGGGGAAATACGCATCTCCATTATGCGGCCATGTACGTTTGTATAACACTATAATAGTTATTTTTATACCAAGGCCGCGAAATCACTTTTTAACGTATCGAGAGGACAATCTCGAGGGCGATAAAGGATTTCGCGTACAAGGTGTACACACTATTTTTTGTGCAACCGTAATATTAATTACAAATTTTAAACAGTTTTATTGTAAATAGAAAGTGGCATGATATTTGATAAACAAAACAATTAGAATTGAAAAAATATTGTCAATTCTCAAGTGTCAAAATGTTTTTTTTTTTACCCTATTTCGCGGCCGTTACCATAACAACAATGGCGAAATTCAATTTCTCCGTCTATTTTGCGGCTGCGAAATGCTTATTTCGCGACGGGTTACACAAAAAATAATTATATAGGTAAAAAACTAAATGGAGCTACATTTTTGTTCAAAAAATCTGATGTAGGCAGCACATAACCTCCCGCCCAATACTACTCTTAAACGGTACAAAATAGTATTTGATGATACAGAAACATACCTTCTTATTCGTTTATTTTCTATTTATATTTGAGAAATTTAATTTTATTTGGTATATTTATTTAATTTTTTACATATATTTCACTATGAAAACAGCTTGACAGTCAAAATGACATAAGTCACATTTAGTAAAAAATTTAAAATTTTTAAGTGTTTCCATGGTATACAAGGAATGCAAGATTTTGAAATCTAATTTCTTTATATTTTATTATCTCTAAATCTAATGAAAATTTATAAAATTAGTGTAATCAAAACACATGTAAAATTAAATATTCTTCAACATTCAAAATAACATAAATTGTTGAAAAAGGAAATTTTTACCGTGTTATTCACGAAAAACTGTTAGGGGCTTTAAGTAAACTGCTAATTCCGGTTGACCAATTTTATCCAAAATCTAATCAGCTCTTTATTTAAATATAAGAAGCAAAAATTCACAATATTGTAATTTTTGGTATTATAGTATTTGAGTTATGCGAGACGACAAAATTGCCACAGACTACACACACACATACACACATACACACACACACACACACACACACACACACACACACACACACACACACACACACACACAAACACACACACACACACACACACACACACGAGCACGCACGCACATACATACATACATACATACATACAGACATCATCGCGAAAATAGTAAAATTGTATTGTAGGAACCATAAAACGTGCTTATTCATTGAAAACTCACTACTCAATTTTTTGACCAAAAACAATACCTCACTTACCCAGAGGTAGGCGGGAGGTAAAAAGGTATGATTTTCCACATTTAGAATTTACCATGTCAAGTTACGAGCTGATTAGATTTTAGTAGCAATTCATCAATTGGAAGTGGTAGTTTACTTGAAAGCCTGTCAGGTTTTTTTGGGAATATCTTAGTAAATAATTGAGTTAAAGCCGTTTGACACGTTGCGTTATTCTATTCGAAATCATGAACAAAAACATTTGTCGTAGTATACAGTAAAATAACCTTGAGAAATTGCACAATTTTTTTGTCAGGAAATGTGCAGAAAAGATACGCATTGTGTTGTATAAACCTATTTACAGTAAAGAACGTTTATGATCTAAATTAATTTATTATTTTAATTTAAATAATATTCATACCGTGTGTCCCACGTAAATGTTGGCATATGCAGTTAACATGTAAAATCAGTTTTTTTTTTTGTAAATAAAATGTGTCCGGTAAAAAATTATGCATCCAAGTTTTATATTACAATACTGCCAACATCCCTACATGTAATTTAATACAGATTAATTTATTTTGATCAAAAAATTTTAATGAAATTAATAATAATAATTCCTAATTTTCCGCCTATTCTTTTTATTGCTACTGACAAATAGTGCTTACAATTTGTTTTAAATATTTTAATTTGTCACGGTCAATTTCTGGCGATGGAAACCATTCGGCGTTCATTCCTGTGAAGCAGTCGTATACTTGTGCACTGCGCCCCACATAATACATTCGAATAATATTTGCACGGTTCTCGACATTTTATGTATTCATGATGCCAGTGACAGATTAAGATACGACTGCTTCACAGGAATGAACGCCGAATGGTTTCCATCGCCAGAAATTGACCGTGACAAATTAAAATATTTAATAAAAAAAATTGTAAGCACTATTTGTCAGTAGCAATAAAAAGAATAGGCGGAACATTAGGAATTATTATTATTAATTTCATTAAAATTTTTTGATCAAAATAAATTAATCTGTATTAAATAAGATGTATTGGCAGTATTGTGACACTTTTTATTTACAAAAAACTGATTTTACATGTTAACTGCCTATGCCAACTTTACGTGGGACACACGGTATATCGCCAATTAATGTTTTGTTTTCGTATCTAGTACAATGCAAATATTCACTATAAGTACATCTATTATTGTAATAAAAAATTCTACATTAGGAGTGTCCCCTTAACGTCTGATTAGAGATAACAGGCTACAACAAAATATTTAGGCGGTGTTCTTTGATTTCGGCATTCAGTTATTAAGTATTTGTTGCTTCAATAGATGATTAGTTGTGATTATAAACTTGTTTTTGTGTTTAAATATAACGTTTAACTCGTCACACGGGTGGGATGAAATTTGTTATTGAGTTTGAGTATTCAGGAAGACAATATTTTTGGCCCCTCTAGTTACACTTTCAATCTATTCCCTAAGTTATGAATGATCCTGTATCAGTAGGGGATTTACCAATAGGCGCGCATCTAGGGTACCACACTGATAGGGGCACCAAAATAAATATAAATATTACCTAAATATTGGTATTTTACGATATATAAAGCAAATAAAAATAAAAATTTATTAGGAAAATTGTAACACATGGAAAACGAAACGAAAAATACGTATTTGATAATTCATAAAACAGTTTTAGATTTATTTATTTAATAGATACAAATGGAAAGAAATAAACTCCCAAATTCACCAATATACCATAACAATCTTCTATGAAATTTCTACAGAAAATAACACAACACTGTAATAAATAAAGCTAAATGTGTTTTTTGAAATGTTAACTATTTTTCGATTTTGTTTAATTTTCCATGGTTGTATTACAATTCTTCTAAAATATTATTTTAGTTTAATTGTTATATCGTGAAATACTATCATTTAGGAAACCAAATATGTTTTTATCATGTTTATGTTAAATAATCTTCATATTTTGCAAAATGCACGATACAAAAATTTAGACGTTAATAATAATTAAATTTGTGTTCTGTAACATTTTTATCTACGCCCGTGAGTTAAATGTCACTTAACCCGCTCATTTTGCGTGGGTTAAGAGCTTCATTAAAGCACTTGTTTTCATTAACGTACTATTTATTATAAATGTTTATAATAGAATCTTTACAATTCTATAAATTTATTCATATTTAATTAATTAATAATTTTTTTCACGACATGCTAGGAAACCCCACCGTTCTTCTCCCGAAATAGTGAGGAAAATGTGTTGTTCCTCTCTAGAGAGGAAAGTATAAAAGTGTTACCAATATGAATATTATTTACAAAAAATATATTACAAAAATTATAAATAAATTCCTAATTTGATTGAAAATCCTTATTTTAGTTATATACATAATTTAAATTATATTACAATTATGTCTTATATTTTTCTCTTTCTTATTAAATCACAATTTGACAACTTATTAAAGATATTTAAGATTGGTCCATTGGCAAAACTGCTACACCGCCTTGTGTCTGATAACCTAACTTTTAACGTGTCAGTTTGTGATTTGTGTTCTCAAAGTGTATTTTAGGTCCGAGCAAATCGTTTTTAGAAACATGTCGTGAAAAAAATGTTGTGTCTAACACGAGAGGAAAGCTCTTCTTCCACTCTCGTTCGAAATGCCTCACTCGCTGCGCTCATGAGGCAAACTTCGAACTCGAGCGGGAAAAAGAAGCGCTTTCCTCTCTAGTTTGACAAATAACTATTTCAAGCTTGTTCTTCTATATCCGATGAAATACTTTCTAAATCACCCATTTTCACGAAATGCTTAAAAAAATTATTAATAAAACAACTACATAACATAACTAATGTCAAATTGTGCTCGACATGGACTTGAAACCATTTTTACACTAACTACTTGGATTAATTTTCTACTTGTCAAAAAAAAAAAAAAAAGTCAAATTAATTAAATTTTTTAACTTTGGGCGGACGTAGATAAAATATTGTAAAATACACGTGTGATAATGCATTATTAATATACTTATGTGATTACACAACTCGGCTATCGCTTCATTTTGCAAATTTCACATGCGTATCTTAATAATACTCTTATCCCACTTATATCGTAAATATCTATGAACTATGCTGTAAATGATTAAAAAAGAATAAATTAAAAAAAATTCTTTCAATTTGGTTCACTATTATTCACTATTAATAATTTGTACATTGGTAATTGTGTGGGGTACCACAAAATATATATCTAATACTGTTTAAAGAAGAAGTACTAAGTTCTTATTTTTGCAGATACGGACGTACGACATGCCTGAACCTGTTAATTGATAAAGGCGGAGCAGACGTAATGTCGTTAATAGAGGTGGATCTACTCCTCTGCATTACGCCGCTAGATTCGGGAAAAGAGAATGTGTTTTAAAGCTTATTAACTCTCCAAATATAAATGTTAATATTCGCAATGACCCTGGTCTAACACCTCTAAACCACGCTGTCATTAGCAACGACATTCCTATTATCAAGAAACTCATTGATGAAAAACATGCAGACACTGATCTTTCAGAAGCAGATGGTTCGACGTGTTGGACCTGCTGGCACGCAGCGGCCTCTTTGAATAAAATCGAGGTTTTAAAACTATTAGACGATAGAAACTTAATTAATCTATATAAGTTTGTGCATGGCGAAAATACTGTACTGTCCTATGCGCTTTTCAATAATCAGGTATTGAAATTTTTCAAGAAAATGGAGGATAAATACGGGTTAAGTTTACTACAGCACGCCGCAATTCAACAAACTAATAAATTATTTAAATTATTACTAAAATAGCCAAACAAAAATAAAAATGAATTCAACTCTAGGTACACAATAAAAGGCCGAGACGCAGAACTTCAAACTTTACATTGCGCGTTAGAAAAATTCAGAAGGGTGTTAGCATTTGGACCTGGGGGTATGGGCAAAACAACTTTAGCGAATTTTTACGCGTAGACCCATCAACACATTTACAATCATGTATTTTATATTGACTGTCAAAGTGAAAATAGTGCCAGAAAGTGTTTTATCAGTATTGCCAAACAACTGCGCGTTGCAATGAAAAGAAATGACACTAACAGAGACATAACCCTAATTGTCAAAGATGTGTTTACAAATTTTAAAAACGAAACTAGTTTGATTATATTTGATAATATTGTTGATACAAATGTAATACAAAATGCAGACGAGAACACACATGTGATATTTATTTCTAGGGAAAATTTATTTTGTGATAAAAATGTACCACATGTACATTTACAACAAATTCCTCCAGATGCAGGCGTTACAATATTTGACGCACTATTTCAAGACAAAATACTTCAAGAAAACAACCGGGAACATATTGTCTTGTTGGGTAAAATGTTAAAATACATTCCATTGTGTTTGATTACAGCTAAATTGTATATTCTGCAACAATATTCAAAAGTGGATTTGGAACAATATTTGACAGATTTAAATGAGGAACAAAAAAAACTTCCTTGCACTTATATTACAGAATTTATCGCCGATGAAACTGATAAAATAATTTATTCAACAATAATTGTAACTTCAAATAAATATAAAATATATGATCTTCTTGCTGCTGCTATGTTATTGGACCCCGATTATTTATATATTAAAACATTTATGCGACTTGGAAAAATAATGTATCCAAAAAAATTATTAATAATAAAAGTTCGTAATTGTGTCGCTAGTTCAACAATTAAAATTGTCAACAACAAAATAGGTATAAACCGCTATGTTCGCAATCTCATTTTGTATCACCCTTATTATAAAGTTAACCTAAATGAGTGCTATCGATACATTTTAAAACTATTAGCTACAGATGATTACAACAATCATCATGAATATGTATTTAAATGTGGGCTAGACGACAATATAACTTTCATTGGCATTCTTCTAGATTTAAGGTTATTTGAAATAATAAAACCGTTCGTTAAATATAGTTACATAAAAAATTTAACCAATTTATTTTCTTGTTTTAGTCGAAATGAAATCACGGAAATTGTGAAAAAATATAAACTTCTACATGAAGCAATCAAAAGCGGAGATTTAAACACAGTTGAATTCATATATCAATTTGACAATAACCTAAAAAAATTTGACAACATGGGGTACAGTATGATTTGGGAAGCGATTGACAAAAACTATACAGATATATTAAACTTTTTAATATCGCAAGGTGCTTCTTACAAACACATCGACAAACTCAACAAAACTCCTCTTCACAGAGCTGCGTTTCTCGGCAAAACTGGAATAGTCAAGCTACTTCTTCAAAAAGGTCTCGACCCCAACGTCCGAAATAAATTTCAACGAACCCCCCTCCACTACGCAGCAATGGAGGGCCATAATGACGTCATAGAAGTGCTGCTATAGCTTGTACAAATTTGCGTGGCGATTGACCTGACTTGGTAATGGGATAAGCCAGCCCTAGCCAGCGGGGTGCAAGTTTGTCTGATGTTCAGGAGTGGATTATTATAATTTTGAGCTTAGATGCTTCAAATCTCCGAAATTTTTAATACGATTATCTTTTCGATAGTTTCCCCGAAAACTGTTAAGTAAGATAATTTTATACATATATACCCTTCAGAAAACGACATTTAAAATTCATTAGTTCAGCAGCACTGTAACAGTGAACACAATGTCGCAAGTTGAATACGAAGATTTTGAAGAAATTACCACGGTCGCGAATCCAACACAAAAAAATTTATCAAACGACGCAAAAGAAATAGTTCTGAATGTGTTTAACTTCCTACAAAGTGATGAAAATGCGCCAATATCAAAAACTGCTGAAATGACTCAAGTGCCATATACTACAGTAAATATTCCAGCAAATAGTGTAATAGTTATGGATAACGCTAGTTACCATTCCAGGCAATTAATTAAAATACCCACTAAATCTAGTAATAAAACAGAAATTAAAGAATATTTGTATCATCATGATATATTTTTTGAAGAATCGTACAGTAAAAGTGAATTATTGGAAGTAGCACAAACAAAACTTGTTAAAAGAATGTACGTGTGCGATACAATGGCACAAAAATTTGGTCATACTGTATTAAGACTGCCTCCGTATTACTGTATATTAAATCCTATAGAACTAATTTGGGGACAATTAAAAACAAGTATTAGACGAAAAAATGTTACACCAACCGTGTGCGCTAATGTTGTGGAATTAATTAAAAGTGAAATAAATAATATTAGTGACTTAAATTGGGCTAGTAGTGTTCGGCATGTGATAGACATAGAAAACAGTTACTTAAATTTTAATAATATTATTGATGAATTTATTATAAATGTTGGACAGTCAAGTGACGACACTGATGATGATATTGTTATCGATTAATCACCTAAGTAAAACAACATAGATGTAAAATAAAACATAAGTTTTTTTATCAATATATGTTTATATTTACTGAACGACAATGACAATACTGTATTCATATTTAATTTTATTAAAATTTTTCTTATTTTGATATTACTTGTGTCTGTTTGTGTAAAACTCTTTTGAAAATATTATCTAGTACAACCCTGTAAAGTAGTCCCTCATAAATTTCTTTAATCCTCTTATGGAATACCTGCTGAGAAACACTAATGGAATCAATCGCCACGCAAATTTGTACAAGCTATACAACATCCCAACATAAACATTGATGCTAGGGATCATTATAGACGGTCTCCAGTATTTGAAACTGTTCGATGTTTTCAGATTGAGAGTTTGAAATTGTTTATTCGGAAAGGGGCAAAGATAAAGACAAAGAACAACTTGTATTTGTCGCCGGTCAGATTGGCTAAGTTGCAAGAATATAAAAGAGAACTACTAGATGTTTTTAGGGAACATGGATTTTATGAAGAAATAGACCATCTAAACTCGTGTAGTGTTTTTATTTGTTAAGTTATTGCGAAATTGTTAATTTTTGTCACTAACCTCACAATATCTTTAAACTGTCGTCATTAATGTTTTTTTTTACCTTCCGAAAAAAACCGGGTGGTGAATGGATTTATGCAATATGGGAAATACAATGTAATATAAATATATTTTAAAACAATTTCCCCTAACGTTTTAATTTCGTCATTACTGTAAGAAATTAATATTGTTTTTTCACGACATGGTAGGAAATTCTACCGTTCTTCTCCAGAAATAAAGGAAAATATAGAAGTTATACCAATAGGAATGTTATTTTCAAAAAATATATTGTAAAAATTATAAATAAATTCTTAATTTTATTGAAAATCCCTATTTATATGATATACTTAATTTAAATTATCTTACAATTATGTCTTATATTTTTATTTTTATAGATTAAATCACACTTTGACAACTTTAATTTATATTTAAAGTTGGTTCACACTGCTACACCGCCTTGCATCTAATAACCTACCTTTTAACGAGTCAAAGTGCATTTAAGGTCCGAGCAAATAGTTTTTAGAAACATGTCGTGAGAAAAATGTTGTGTCTAACACGAGAGGAAAACCCTTATTTCACTCTCGCTGCGCTCATAAGGCAAACTTCGAGCTCGAGTGGGAAAAAGGAGCGTTTACCTCTCTAGTTTGACAAATAACTATTATCCAGACTCACAATAAGGCTGTAACTATGGTTATTTGAATTAAGTAATGTCCAACATTACTCACCCAGTAAGAGAATAATGGAGAAGTCACGGAGAATACGAGAATAGTATATTCTACAAGTAATGGATTAGTACGTACATATTCCATACGAGCAAAAAGTTTGTAGTCGGAGCCGAAGGCGAGGACTACGGTTTACGAATGTGGGATATGCCATTCCGTTACATGTTGTAGATTATACTTTCTATAACAAGATTTTGGAAATTATACAAAAAATACAAATACAAAACTGTTAAAAACATCAAACCCGAATAAATAAAATTAAAACAGAAATATTACCATAGCAACCGAACCAAGATACTTCATATATCGCGTTCATATGCGGCTCTGATTCGTTGAATTTATTCCATACGCGGCGTATGGAATGATAGTTGTTCTAATACAATTTATAGTTGTGGAATGCGTAGTTTGAAAAACAATGTTATAGAAAATAATTACTGATTAAAATCACTAAATTCTTTATTATAAATGTCTCTGGATTTCTTCGGAATTAAATTCAGACTTTCTTCTTGTGTTATTTTGAGGTATTTTCACATTTTCATTTATTTACAATTACAATTTACAATGACATATCATAATTATTCTATGGCTACTTTGTAATTTCTGTATCTTACAAATAACATATTAAGTGTTTTGTCAGTGTCAAACAAAAACGAAAATATAGAAACGGTGCTCCTTGCAAACGATTTAAATCGTTTTAAGAGTGGTGTTGGATAAAACGTTGTATTGCACTCATGTGGAATGCACAATAGTTACTCAAGTAAATTAGCTTTTTCTTTCGTGACTAATATCTCACATTCCACACTAGAACAATAAATTACTATTACATTTAACCAAATTACTCATTTCAATACATAAATTTCTAAAAATAGAAACAGGTAAAACATTTACTTCTGCACCTGAATCAAGTTTTAATTTAACATTGAAATTATTAATTTTAAATTCTGCATACCAGGCATTTTTAGAATACTTATCTTTAACCTCAAAAATAAAAAAAACCTTTCAAAGTCTGCTTCCTCATTATTTTGGCCCTCCTTAGCTACACTTTTAATCTTTTCTGTACGTTATAAATCTCCCTGTATATGTTAAATAAATAAATATTACCATAAACAAATATAATTTTGCTAAATCAATTAAAATAATACCATTGAAATGAACGTGATCTTCATGCAACAATCATGCACAAATTTCCATTATTTACATCAATCACCTTCTTATCATATCTCGTTATCTATTAATTGCACAATGTATTTGTTTATACACATTTTTACGAATGTCGTTTGGTATAAATACAAACACAACATGAAACAGTAAACAGTCAATTGTTAGGTTAACTCTTGTTGCCAGTGTAACATACAATAAAATAAATAAAAATCATTATTTAGTGCCAATAAATACGCGTGCAATGAAAAATATGCTGGTATTTATTGCGGTATTCTTAGCCGGTATTTTTTCGGCCCATGGTTTAGAGAACGGTTTGGCCAGTACTCCACCAATGGGCTGGTTGTCATGGGAGCGGTTTAGATGTCTTACTAACTGTACTGAGTATCCTGGTGAATGCATCAAGTAAGTATTAACCTTCAAAGTAATGCAGATGTATATTATTAATTATATTATAGTGAAACAACCAGCGCTTTTTTGGGTGAACTAATGACTTTAGAAAGAAATGTTATATACAAAAAATGACCAGGAAAAAGGGCCCTATTTAACAGAAAATTAAACCAGTGGTTCTCAAACGATATAATAAAATTATATATTTTTAAAATAGTAACCTATATAAATTATTATTTCATTAGAAAAAGAATTTTTTCTGATTTCAAATATATAAATATGATATGAGGTTGTATTTCAATTATTTTGAGAAAAATGGTATTAAAAATCAGAAATAATTTTACAATATTGAAATAGCCTATGCAATAAGCAACTACTAATACGATTGTTGCTTAGATCGCAACCTTCTTATATCTAAAATAACGTGTTTTACTAAGAAATTAATAATAACAAATGACCTACATACTACAAATTTTTGGGGATAAAGCCTTGAAAATCTGTGTATTGTTGAATTTAAATTTCTTCCACACTCTCCATACATAACAGTAAGATTAAAATATGTCTAAATTTGTCAATGCTTGCAACTGCAGAGCCATTATTTATGAATACGTAATTAAACAAAAAGGAAAACAAATACTTATTAACGTTGTGATGTTCTAACGTGAGTAGACGTGTTTTCTTGTTGCTCCGTTCGTGGATTTATTGCTGAAATTTTCAATAGAATTTGTGATCTAATTTTATTATTTTGGGTGTTATAATCTACCTTCAACAATGACCACTCGCAATCTTACAACTCAAGTAGTTGATTCTTTGAATACACTGCTCAGTGATGACAGTTTTTTAAACAAACTCGTCGAAAAGGTATTTCAACGAGTAGACGAGAAGCTAAAGGAGCAGAAATTGCACTATGAGGCCATCATTGAGGGTATACAGAAGGAAAACACTGCACTACATCATGAAATCGGCCGTCTTGAGCAGTATTCCAGAAGAAACTGTCTGAGAGTGTTTGGAGTACCTGAGGAGTCATCTGAAAATAAGGTTCGTTATATATTCCACAAAACATTATCGGTTAATATACCTCCACAGTCCATTGATCGTTGTCATCGGATCGGTAAAAGAAATAGTGCGAATAAGTCTTCTCAATCAAGACCTCGTCCTGTCATCATTAAATTTGTTTCTTACAAATCACGGGTCGAAGTCCTAAAATCCCGAAGTAAACTAAAAGGATCTACAATTAGCATCAAAGAGGACTTAACAAAAAAACGGTACTCACTTGTGAAAATGATTTCCAATAAGTTCGGCTATAAAAATGTGTGGACAGTTGACGGTAATATCTATTACAAAGTTGATAATAATATTAAATTGGCTGATTTGAGCACTAATCCTGATTCACTTTTCACCCATTTTGGGTACATAATTTATGTTATTTACATTATTTAATTTTGATTATATTGTTGCTTCTTTTCTGTCAAATGGAGCAGCTAAGCATATGTTTTTAGTTTACGAATATCACTACTACTAGCAAATTTATACGTTTATCTTAATTTACTGTTTGCAAGTTTTGGTTTGTTATTGTTGGTTTGCGTTGGCAGTAGCGTACTGCATACAATTTACATAGGCTCTAGAAACATTTATATTTTACTGATGAATATTTATTATCAAAATGTTCGTGGTTTGAATACGAAGCTAGAAGATTTTTACAATAATTCTTTTGTAAGTGATTTTGATATTATTGCTCTTACGGAAACGTGGCTCTCCGACTCAGTTTATAGTGATGAAATTTTGGATCCTACCAAGTATACGATCTATAGAAAAGACCGTAAGAATGCCATGACAGGTAAATCAATGGGTGGTGGGGTATTTTGTGCTGTTAGTACTGAGTACAAGTCATCTATGATTAGATTGGCTCTTAATCCGAACCCTATTGCTGATGTTTTGTGTGTGTGTATTAATTTACGTTCTGGGGAAAGTCTGAATGTTGTTGTTTATTCGCCACCTCCAATTTCAACTGAACAGCAGGACATGATTTATGAATGTCTTGAGTCTTGTTACCAGATTATCCAGTCTAGTTTCATTTTGGTTGGTGACTTAAATATTAGTAAATTAGTTGATCAATATTTGCATGGATTTTTCAAATTTTTTTTATGCTTCTCAATATAATAGAATATACAATTGTGACTAGCAAATTCTTGATGTAGTTTTATCCAATAAAACATGTAATGTTACTCGTTCTAATTTTTTTATAACTCGTGAGGATCCTCTTCATCCTACTCTACTAATTTCCGTAAATGATATTCTCACTTCACCATCTAACTCCACTTTTAATAATACTCTTTCCTACAATTTTAAACAAGCTAATTTCGAATTTATGTATACACTATTTCAAAATATTGAGTGGGATATTTTGCGGGAATATAATTCAGCGAATTTTACAGAATATTTATATCATATTTTTTCACAATGTCTGCCACTGACACGTAGAAAAGTATCTCCTTATCCACCTTGGTTCACCAAACAAATTATTTCTGATATTAAATTAAAAGATAAATATCATACATTATATAAAAATGAAAGGAATGAAATTTATTACACTAAATTTAAAACATTAAGAACTAAAATTAAAAAAGATATAAAAATAACTTATAAAAATTTCATATTAAACTCAGAAAAAATTATAACCAATAACCCAAGGCAATTCTGGTCATTTATAAATAAGAAGAAAAACTCTACACGCATACCCAAAATGATGCACTGGGATGACACAAATTACAGGGATACTTCAGAGGCAGTGCATGGATTTGCTGAATACTTCTCTAGTGTGTATTCCAATGAAAATGTCTCAGACTTTACTAATATTCATAGACCAAATTCCGCTAATGCTTATTTAAATATTAAGGAAATTGCCGAAGATGATATTATCATTGCAATTAAATCCCTAAAAGTTTCATGTTCTCCAGGTCCTGATAATCTCCCAGCATGTATCTTAAAAGGATGTTTAGATTTATTTGTGAAACCGCTATATATATATTGTTTAATCTTAGCATTAAGAATAACATATTTCCTGATACATTAAAAGAATCATTAATTTGTCCGATTTTCAAATCTGGTGATCCTAGCAATGTAACTAACTTTAGACCTATCTCTAGGGCTGTTCGATATCTTGTTTTGAATATCGATATTCGATATAAGAAAAATATCGATAATATCGATATATCGATATATTGATGTATCGATATATTGATGTATCGATATATTGATATATCGAGATATTGATGTATCGATGTATCGATCTAATATAGTTAGATTTTATTGGTAATTAAACAATGATTCAGGATGTCGATCTGTACTATATAAATAGTAAACAATCTAATACAGATAGATTTTATGGAAGGATTACAATGGTTCAGGATGTCGGCAATTCTATTGTGAAGAGAAGTAACGGGTGTTTCAAAGGCGAGAAATTTTAACATCTGGGGTGTTTGTGTACTTGCTTTATGGTGCTGGGCGCCAGCATTATAAAACAACGGAAATCTACTTAAAATATTTGAAATTGTACTATGCCAAGACTGGAAGGTAGTTTTATGAAAACTTCTGCTGGAAATTGTACCTATACATCGTCCCAATTATTAATTCTCCCCTTAATCCCGACTCCAGAGTGAAAGTAAAAATAAATATCAGTATGCAATGCTATCAATAAATCGAGCACAACCCCTTTCATTAGATGGCATTATATTTAAATTTTATTTCTTTTTCACAAAATTCATCGATACATCAATACATCGATACATCGATATATAAATACATCGATATATTAATACATCGATATATCAATACATCGATATATTGATACATCGATACATCGATGTAAACGCACAGCCCTACCTACCTCTATTACCTCTAATGTTTCGAAATGTCTTGAAAAAATTCTTTACAAATATATATATATTATTCTGTTTCAAACAAGATTACACCAATGCAACATGGCTTCATTAAAGGTAGATCAACTGTAACTAATTTAACTAATTTTACGGAAAGCACAATCAATGCATTTAGAAATAATTCGCAAGTAGACGTTGTGTACACTGATTTTGCGAAAGCATTTGACACTGTGAATCATGAAACACTTGCTATATAAGCTTCAGCATCAGTTTGACTTTTCTCCTAATCTTCTTGATTTGTTGCGCTCATACATTACAAATCGCAAGCAGTATGTTCGGTGTAATGGCTATAAATCTAATCATTTTTCTCCTAGATCTGGAGTCCCACAAGGGTCAAATTTACGACCACTACTCTTTGTCTGATTCATAAATGATATTACTGAGTGCTTGGAATATTCAGAATCACTGCTATATGCTGATGATTTAAATTTATTTAAATTCATTGGATTATTTGGTGAATACATCCTATAAAACATTAGGTTTCATTATTAGAAATTCACGTAATTTCACTAATATCACAACTCTCAAGTCCTTATACTTTTCTCTAGTTAGATCCAAGCTTAAGTACTGCCTGATTGTCTGGAATCCCATGTATGATACTTATAATAACAAAATTGAATGGGTACAAAGAAAGTTTGTACTATATTGCGCGATAAAATCTTCTCCTTTTTTTTGCTCATTTACATATAGTTACTCCGCGACATTATTGTAATTAAATATGCAAACATTGGATTCTAGACGTAAGATTCTGTCGTGCCTATATCTACATGGGTTACTACAAAATGTTATAGATGACGTTAATTCAATGAGTCTTATTCAAATAAATATTCCTCGGTAGGCATCTAGGTCGTATATAACGTTTTGCACTAGGCTTTGTAGAAAAAATTATGAAACTAGAGATCCAGTTAGACGATTATGTCTAATATATAACGAAGTTGAAAGTATGATGAAATGATAAAATTGATATTTTCTGTCTTAGCTACTGGCAATTCAAAAATATTTTATATAAAAATGTGTTATAATGTACTAAATTTAATCTTTACTTTTGTTGTACTTGGTTGTTTTCTTTTATAGTATAGAATATATATTGTTGCATATTGTATGTCTATTCATGTTGTTATTGTGATGTATTCGTATCCTGTTAGGAGGTTGTAAATAAAATAAATAAATAAGTAAAAAAAAACTATCTTTCACCTGTATCATTTGTTTATTGCATAGCCTACTTCAATATTGTAAAATTATTTTTGGTTTTTGAATACCATTTTTCTCAAAATAATTGTTATACAACCTCATATCGTGTTTATATCGTTGAAATCGGAAAAAAAATCTCTGTCTAATGTACTAAAAATTTATAAAGGTTACCATTTAAAAAATATATAATGTTTATGTAACGTGGTCTCAATAATGGTTTGTGGATTTTCTTCACCCCAAAGGTGGCAATTTTGCTTGTTGCCGTAGCCATTTAACAAAAGATCAGCTTCATCGCTGAATAAATTTTAAAAATAAATTTGTACAATTTGCAAGCGTAGTTCTGGCCAATATACTTGGGCCCTTGGTTCTGGCGTAAGTCTATTGAAATGGCTAACCAAACTGAGCACAAAACAGCTGTCAGCTGTCAAATTTGTCGATGGAGAAAGTGTTGCCAATTCGAAAACAAACCTATAAAAACCACACCCCTTATTAGATAAGACACGGAATAACATTAGGTACATACTTTATTAGAATGTTTTTTTTTTTTATATATTTTGTTATTCTTTAAAAATTTAAATATTTCAAGTTCTTCAGAAGAGAGGTTATGTGTTATATATAAGATTTTTGTACTTTCTTATTCCTTATTTTCGGAACTTTTATTTATTTTAATTAATATTTTAGCGAGCAGTTGTTTAAGGAGATGGCAGATGTGATGGTGTCTGAAGGATACTTAGATGCTGGGTATGAATATGTGATCATTGATGATTGTTGGCTGGCTACCACTAGAGATGAAAATAGACGACTTCAGCCAGACTCAGAAAGATTTCCAAGCGGAATTAAAGCCCTGTCAGATTATGTAAGTTCGAAATATAACAAAAAAAAAGTTATCAAATACCTGTTGAACTTCAAAGTAAACAACAACTTTCTCATTGAAACAGTTCTAGAATTTAAAATTATTGGTAATTTATATTAAAATAGCGTTCGTGGTTCATTGTGCTGTGATTGGTCCACGAACACGTATTAAACACTATGAAATACAATCATGTATATACTGTTAAAATGTCACACTACACTTTACTTTTTTTTGAGTTATATATAGGTATAGCATTGCCCACTGCATTTTTATTTTATCTTCTTGCTTCGACTTTTTATATATTAGAAATATGTATCATTAAATTTATATATATTTTTTTCAATCTGTATATTTTTATAAGGATGTGCAATAAACCAAAACAGCCGAGCATTTAATTCTTTTCTTTCATTTTTCTGAATAACTGTGTACAAACTGGTGGTGGAATTACAGTTGTGCATATAAATTAATTAAAAATTTCGAGCGTATACCGCCAAATGCTTGTAATGGTACATTGTATTTTTTTAACCAATTACAGAACTGTATTTGTCCTTTTAATGAAAGGTCTCGTGGTATAGACCATAATATTAAAAAAAAAAACTATTAACATACCTAGCGATGTAATGATTATCATAACAGCCGCAGAATTCAATTTGAAATCTGAGCTCGTAGAGCGATGATTTTGACCTGTTATGACTCATAACATCCGTGGTTTGTTCAATAGTTTACCGGTTTCAGAATATGAAAACGTTAACTTCATTATTAATTATTATTTTTTGAAATTATTTTATCAATATTATTTATTATAATTTTATAAGGTGATCAAGTGTCTTTTTTTTGTTTTATTTAACACAATGGTCACACTTGCATTGTATCATATTTATAAATATTTTTTTTTTACTTAAACGTCAAACGTGTTAGATAAAAAATAGATTTTCGCGATGCTGAATTGACCGAAAATATTTGGAACGCAGCAGGTGAAGCTCTGAACACCTTAATTTCGTCGGTATTAATAAATTGCGTTATATTATCAGTGTTTTATTTTTATTTTCTTGACTGTTTTGATAGGT
This sequence comes from Poecilus cupreus, assembly GCA_963942605.1. NCBI lineage: Eukaryota > Metazoa > Arthropoda > Insecta > Coleoptera > Carabidae > Poecilus > Poecilus cupreus. The sequence continues at coordinate 2,410,212 of OZ012729.1, read as the reverse complement.
CAGTATGGTAATATTACCGTACAGCATAGAGTTATTACTTATTTACCAGCCTACTTTTGTACATGTGAACATATTACCGGTTTCAGGAAATTAAATTATATTTTGTTCTCATTTCAGATTCATAGTAAAGGATTAAAATTCGGTATTTACGAAGATTACGGCGTTACGACTTGTGCCGGTTACCCTGGTAGTCAAGGTTATGAAGAAATTGACTCAAAAACATTTGCTGAATGGGGGGTTGATTATTTAAAATTAGATGGCTGCTTTTCTGATCCCAAGGTGCAAGAGAACGGTAAAAAATATTAATTGATATATGAAACATGTAAATCAAAAATCCGCTTTACGGATTGCTACCAAAATCTAATCATCTCGACTCTTCTATCAACAAAATTCTAACATTTCAGGAACTGCTGAATTCGCCCGTCAGTTGAATGCCACTGGTCGTCCGATTTTGTTCTCTTGTGAATATCCTTTATATGAATTTAATGCTGGCATCAAAGTATGTTGAAATTAATTCCAGTCACATTTACAATTTATTATTTTAAAATAATAAACCATGATTTTGTAGACAAATTATAAGCGAGCCGGTGAAATATGCAACATGTGGCGCAATTTCGGGGATATCCAGGACTCCTGGTCTACTGTTACCAGTACTCTGGACTTTTATAAGTCCCATCAGGATGAGTTTCAGCCTCACGCCGGCCCTGGGCGCTGGAATGATCCCGATATGGTTAGTATTATTGGCAGGGTGTGTTCATACCGGTTCACTCGATAACGCAACTTAAGCAATACAGCCCACGATTAGTAGTTGGATGGGTGACCGCTTTGCGAAAACCTATACCAACGAACACTTCGCGCTGTTATCACACCATCGAAAACGAGGAACCGAGAGGTGGCATATAATCGTAGCAGTTAAGACCGCTTTAATAAAAAAATTAATGAAGAGTTAATTTTGTTATATTGGTTATAATTTATATTTGAAAATTGTGTCTCTATTTCGTACCATTTAAAAGTTACTTATATAGGAGATTATGTGCTGCCTCATCTGGTTCAAGCGTATTAACTTCTTGCTGATGTCTTGTAACCATAATGATTTTCTAGTTAGTTGTTGGAAACTTCGGCCTAAGTAAGGATCAAAGTCAGGCCCAGATGGCAATGTGGTCTATCCTGGCCTCGCCTTTAATCATGTCCACAGATTTACGGACCATCTCAGCGGAGCACAAAGCCATTTTAATGAACCAGCTTGCTATCCAAATCAACCAGGACCCATTAGGAATACAAGGTCGATTCATTAAAGAGGTCAGTCAGTACATCGTAGCATAAAGATACAATCTGCATAATGTGACAGACTCGTATTCTAGAACAAGTTTGAAACGCACGAACAAGTAGTTTTCTCTAACACATAAAATATATACACATATTGTCACGTCATTTATCCATTTTGGGTGCAGCACCGTGCTTGTAGCAGATCTCGGTGCGTAATATATTTTGCGCGGGCAGTGTCAGCAATTAACATTGTGGGATTTGAACTGAAGATCTCATGATTCATGTTACCTCGGAGCTGTTTACCTTCTGTAGCGTGTGATTTGTGAATAATGTCTCTGTTTCGGTATTAGATGTAATTGTAATTAACGTATCAAGGGCGTTATAAGGACAATATTGCGTGAGGTCAACAGTGTGCTGCCGAGGTGTGTACGTTGACCGAAGGCATTATGTTCCGTTTAACGCCCGTGGTGCGTTCAACGTTTAATGTCCGACCGATATCTTATTTTACAAAAGATTTTTATCGATTTTTGTCCTATCATTGTGGTTTGTTAGAGAGGTTAATCTAATTGCTTACAAACACTGTAACTCGATCTCGATTATAAATTGTCAGTCAATCCTAATAGTATTTCTTATATTTTTAATTTCAGTTTGATAAAATTGATTTCTATACTAAGCCTATGCAACCCACGAAAAATGGAAAAACCTCGTATGCTCTGGCGTTTCTAAGTCGAAGAGACGATGGGAATCCTATGTTAAGAAGATTTTATTTAAAAGATTTGGGGTTAGACAACGAACTTGGATATGAAGTCGAGGTAAATTTATGTTTAGTAAGCTATTCCACGATATTAAAAAAAAAAAATCACATGTGAAAGTTAGAGTTAAAAATTCCTCCAAATAAGTGAGATTTTAATTCTGAATTTTAAATTACATTGATGACGTAGGGATTGTATTAAAGCAGAAATAAACAAACGGTGGTTCATACACTTTCGAAAAAAATTTACAAAATAATATATATTTAAATTTTTATATTATATTTTATTATTAGAGAAAAAAAAATAAATGCACTTAATTTATTTCACTTTTGTGTCTCATTTTACAAAAACACTTTGACATTCTCGAAGTTAGGTAGTTGGTGGCGCTAGTATCGTACAGTTTTGAATTGAGTGCTGCATATGAAGCATCAGACACGCAAAGTCAAGAAAATCACCCGAGCAGAATCCGAACAGATCCGACACGCCCGAATATGTTTATTCTTAGTTAAGGTGGAGTGGGAGTAAATACTTGAATCCCATTTGCTGTACACGTCCTACGTCATCAAAAACAAAACATGCCGTATTCATAAAAGGAAGTAACTTACAATTAAAAATTTGGAATTTTCCGCATCTTTTAACTGTTTAACTCTTATCTTTCATATTTTCAATAAAATTTTACTACTTTATAATATGGTGGAATAGCCTATTATACTGATTCATAGTAATACGCTAGTGAAAATAGTTGAAGTTCACACGTCGACCATAATTTGATAAGGCATGAAATTTACTATGTATTGCACATATTTTTTTAGCCAACGAATAGAGGATTCAGATTTTGTATAAGTTTCTATACCTAGGTATATGTGCGGGATAAGATAGGTGTGGTTGCCCCAGGGGTTTTTTACTTTTCCATCATTTTATTCGTGTCAAACACCAAAAAATAAAAGATTCTGCACAGTTTTTAACCTAATAATACCCCTCTTTGTATTGTTATTGAAGAAATTCAGTTTTTTTTTACTATGTTATCGATTATTATTTTTTTCGTGCAATTGAACAAGAACAATAATTTAACTATTTCCTAAAAGTAGCTTCAGTTAAATCAAGTTGTCGACCAAACGGAAAAAGATAATTTAAGGATTCAAAGTGCATCTTAAAGGTCACATAATGGACTATATTTGATGAGTAGTCGGACCCAGAAAACCTATAAAAACCCTGTGAAACAGCAACTTGTTTATGAAAAAATCTTTTTTTTTTGAGATTTTTTTTATAAATAATTAAATTATTTATTATCGAAATAACTTTGGAAAATTTAAAAAAATCATACATACTCCTCGAAGTGTAAACAATAATAAAAAAATTATAGAAGTTTATAATAACTTGTTCAATTGCACGAAAAAAATAAAAATCGATAACATAGTAAAAAAACTGAATTTCTTCAATAACAATGCAAAAAGGGATGTTATTAGGTTAAAAACTGTGCAGAATCTTATATATTTTTTGGAATAATATGATGGAAAAGCAAAAACCCCCGGGGGCAACCACACCTATCTTATTCCACTGTGCACATTAGATTTTGAAAATTAAAGTTCTTAAATTTTACAAAAAATACTTTATAAATATGTTCATCTTTAAAAATGGCTTCCTTCAAAGCAGTTAAAATTTTGTCAAAATGTGTTTGTTATTGTGAAGCTATGATTCTTTTGCTGTAAAAATATATGCAACATATATTTAATAGAAATAACGAACAGAAAATTAAACCAGTGGTTTTCACATAATAGAATAAACTTATATTTCCTTAAATAGTAACTTATATTAATTTTTAGTCCAATAAATAGAGATTTTTTCTGATTTCAACGATATAAATATTGGTTGCATAACAATTATTTTGAGAAAAATAGTATTAAAAATCAGAAATAATTTTACAATATTGAAGTAGGCTATGAGATTTATAGTTTACATAACAAATAACATAACTTTTGTAACTTTATAGTTCGGGATTTTGTAACGTTTTCATAGCATAAAAGGAAGAAAATTATATAAGAAATATAAAGAAAATAAATTGTCAATGTTTCATAAAATTCTGTCTCTGACAAAGTTATTAAATCACAGAAACCGTCCAATCCAATTAATTGGTAGCTACAGACGTGTATCGTTCTTATTGGAACTCATCAACTGGAACTGATGTGACGCAGTGACACCGACTAACTTGATCGAAGAGATATAAAATCTCAACAGTTCCACTTACCAACCTGTAGGGTTCTTAGATCTCGTCGATCCAGTCAGTCGGTGCCACTGCCTCTAAAGCAGTTGGTGGGTTATACTACGCTGATGAGTTCCAATAAGACCAAGGATTAAGACATGGCAAAAACAAAAAGCATTGACAATATGGCTAGGTGATATTGCTTGTACGACGACTGGAAAGTGGGATCCAAAATGGAGGGCGAATCAGCTGTGATTATCTAGTAACTATAATAAATAAATGCTCTCCTCTCACGTACATGCGAGTATTTATATTTTCACTGAGTTATGCTATGTTATGTAAACTTTAATTCTAGCTTTATTGTTTACCCGTGGTTTTTTTTAACTGTCTGTATTTGTTCGCAGAATATTTTTAATCCGAGTGAGACTCCGGTGCAATTGAAGCCCGATTCGCTTTTAGAAATCCGGGTGAATCCAAGTGGTGTTGTACTGCTGACAGCAACCGTTGTGTAATACTTTAGAGTATTTTTTTTCTGTAGATAAATATTTTACAGTACCATGAAATAATTTATAAATTAGTAAATTCTATATGAAATGTATAATTTTTCTTAGTTATATTTTGGAAATAAATGCACTAGCCGGAACACGATTACTGTACAATAATTGAATAAAAATAATTAGATTACAAATATATCCACATCATCTAGTACGTATATTTTGGTACTGAGAGAATCAAGGTTATGAATATGTAATTAGTTTGGAGGAAATAATTACTGCTACATTGGTAACCCCGAGACAAGAGATGTGCAAATTACTGAAAAAATGTAATTAATTGCTTTTATATAATTACTGTCACAATGTTAATTAATTTACAATCGTCAAATTACATTACTTTACGATCAAAATGGAATTAATTTATTAGCTCAATTACATGCAAAAAATGTAATTAAATTAAAAAATTACAAATTACAATTACTTTTTATTTTTATGGGATATAAAAAAAAATAAAATTTAATATATTTATTTATTTTACAACTTTATACTATAAAAAAAGTAAAATATAAATCAAAGGCAAAATGTAGGCACATACAATTATTATTATTAAAATATATAACAAAAACTAAAGATTAGAATTCTAAAACAAAAACAAAACGTTCTGTCTAATATTGTGGATTACAGTTATTCAAACCAAAAATTTTATTAACAATTTAAATTTTGCAGAATATTTCATTACTTATCCATTCAGTATATGATAATAGATATTAATTCAAAATATTTCACGTGGCAATGTATTTGCTTATAATTTTACATATTACACCTCGGAATGAGCTCTAAATAGCCGTTTAATCAGTGTGATTAATTATTCATAACTTACGGGCTCAAAATACTTTCTCGTTTTCATTTAATCTTATTGTTTCTGTTAATTATAGTCCAGGCAATGAAGACATAAAAATGGGCTTTCATTACAGAAGGTCAAGGAGTTTTCATCTTTGGTACATTTTTACAGTTCGATGTCCTAATTAATATTCTGAGTTTGCGACCTAGAGCGACCGCCGCTCGCGCCGCCATATTGGAAAAATGGTACAAAAAATCAGTTTTTCAAAAATATCTTCTCTCCAGCGAAACTTAGGTTGCAAATAGTTATTACAAATATTATAGAGCATAAAATTCCCTACAACTTCTGTTTTAAACATTTTCCAATCGGATGAGTAGTACACGAGTTACAGCGGAGTTAACCTGCAAATTTCTGCAATTCGCAAAATCGCTATATTTTTTTAATTAGGATACCGAACTGTAAAAATCTACCAAAAACAAACAATCCTTGACCTTTTATAACTCCGAAAGTACTCATTGCCTGGGCTATAATTTAAATACAAAATTTTAAGAAAATTACTTAAATTTATTTACGTTTTTTCGGGTAATATGTATATATTACAGCTGAACTAGACTTACCAAAACTGTGAAAATGATGATGCTAATAGATATATGTCCGAGCAATCGATTGCCGAAAACCGGGAGTCACTATTTGATTCCGTTTAAAATTTACAGTAATTTAAACATAAAATTTTAAGAAAATTACTTAAATTTATTTATGTGTTCTCGGGAAATATGTATATTTTACAGTTGAACTAGACTTCCCAGAAGTGTAAAAATAATGGTCCAAATAGATAATTGTCCGAGAAATCGAATGCCTAAAACCGGAAGTCGCTATTTGATTCCGTTCAAGATTTACAGTAATTTAAACACAACATTTTAAGGAAATAAATTAAATTTATTTTTTTTTCACGGGGAATATATATACATTATAGCTGAACTAGACTTACCAAAAATGAAAATATTATGGTGCTAATAGATAAATGTCTGAGCAATCAAATGCTGAAAACCGGAAGTCGATATTTTATTCCGTTCAAGATTTACAGTAATTTAAACACAAAATTTTAAGAAAATTATTTTAATTTATTTATGTTTCCTCGGGAAATATGTATATATTACAACTGAACTAGACTTCCCAAAAGTGTAAAAATAATGGTGCTAATACAACAATGTCCGGGCAATCGAATGTTGATAACCGGTAGTCGATATTTCAGTCTGTTAAAAAATGTCAGCCGTTTTTGTGTATTAACACAAATTTATGACTTGGTTTACACAGACTGAGAATTTTACATTTTTATTTTCTCGTTTTTCTTGAAAACTATAACACATACACAAAAACTATTACGAGCCTTTTCTCTAGAGAATTTTATGGTCTATAATTTTTATAATAACTATTTTCAACTTTGGTGCCGCTGGAGAAAAGTTATTCTCGAAAAACTGTTTTTTAGTACCTTTTTTTCAATATGGCGGCGCGAGCGGCGGTCGCTCAGGGTCGCAAACTCAGAATATTAATTAGGACACTGATCTGTAAAAATCTACCAAAAATGAACACTCCCTGACATTTGTAACCCCGAAAGTACTCATTGCCTGGACTATTAAAACATTTTAGAAAACTGTTCCCATAATGCATCACTTCCTAATTATAACATCATAACTATGGTGATTTCAAATAATTATTGTTGTTTAAAAGTCACTAGTGACATAATAGTAGTTTATATATCAAGGGACTGAAGTGCATGATTTAATCCTAAGGGTGAAGTTTATTTCACAAGCCGTAGGCTAGGGAAATAATCACCTTCTATGGTAGGTATATACACTTCGGCTCGGACTACAAAATTTTTGCTCGTATGGAATATGTGCCATTCCATTACTTGTTGTAGAATATACTATTCTACGACCACTTAGAAATCTGCTCATTGTGTTTGTTGCTAGGGAAATGAGGTGTTTTGCAAGCATCGTGCAAAATGAATTTTTTCATGAATATTGAAATACAGGTCAATTCATTTCAGTACAGGTACCATTGCTAGGATACTTATTTAGAATTGTCAAATATTGGAATGCTGAAAGCAGAACAAATTTATTATTCAATTATAAATTCATTAGAAAATGATATCATGGTCGTATAGAAAAAGTATAGTGTACAACTCGCATGGAATGTCCATTTCATACTCGTAGGAAATAAGTACCATTCTATGCTTGTGAAAAGTACCCTACTCGCCTACGGCTCATGCGCTAATACTTTTCTCGCGTGACTTATTTGTATTATAACACACTTGTACCATACATAACTATTATTTGAGTTTTGTATTTGTATTTTTTGTATAATTTCCAAAATCTTGTTATAGAAAGTATAGTCTACAACATGTAACAGAATGGCATATCCCACACTCGCAAACCGTATTTCTCGCCTTCGGCTCGGATTACAAACTTTTTGCTCGCGTGGTATACAGTGTGTCCTATTTAAGGTACGAATGCATGGGGATATCGAGAACCGTAAGAGATACGACGTTGGTTAAATTAGACGAAAATTGCCTCTTTAGTAGGGCAGTTTGAACATGTATTTGTTTTTCATATTGAATGAATAGGTCACTCGTTGTTGGCTAAAATGTAAATTTTGCGATTTTCTTTTTTTGCTGATAACTTTGTTGTATAACATATAACGAGATTTTGGTTTACACTTTCTTATGGCACTTTTTAATGGTGAATTTGCAGAAGTACTCAAAAAAAATTATATCTAATTATTTACGAGTTACTGGTATCAACTTTTGTTTTTCATATGGAGGTCATAGTAAGCTATGACATTTTTGAATAGAGATTTTTTTTGCTTTACTACGATATAAAACAATAATAAAATATTTTTATAATTAATAGAAAAATCAACGAAATTTATTATTTGTAATAAAATTGTATCGAAAAAAGTGAATCATAGGCTGCTATGGAAGAAAATAACAATTTCAGACAATTCAAAAATAATTTACAAAAACTTTGCTTAACATTTTTGGATTAATCTGATTTCGAATTCTTACTGTGGCATTCCGTAGTACATTTTCATTCTAATATTCAAGAATAAAGAGTTTATTTCTCAGTAACTATAATAAAATCTAATTGTGTTAAATCCCTATCTATTGTCCTCCAAATCGAACATTTAATTACTGTACTATGACCTGTGAAATGTGAGCCGAAGCTCCGACCTACCGAAACCACATATTTTGTATTTGAGGAAGTAGCAATGTATCTAAAATACCTGCAATCATTATCTTACATAATTAAATATCTAGGGCTATTTAAATTTTCGTTAATTATGATAGGGCCAATTAGTGGAATTCTTACTATACCACACCATACAATGAAACTAAATTTAACTTAATGGCGAGATACTATTATTAAATTTTTTCCAAAGCACCCTACGATTCCCTTTTTTTATTTCAATTTTATTATAAATAACAAATATCGTTAATTTTTCAATTAATTATAAAAATTTATTATTACTGTTTTATATCATTGTAAAGCAAAAAAAAATCTCTATTAAAAAATATCATGGCTTACTATGACCTCCATATGAAAAGTTAGAGTTGATACGAGTAACTCGTAAATGTTAATATATAAAAAAATTTATCAGCAAAAACAGGAAATCGCTAAATTTAGATTTTAGCCAATATCTAGTGATCTATGCATTCAATTGAAAAAACAAATACATGTTCAGTCTACCCTACTAATCAGGCAACTTACGTCTAATTTAATCAATCCCGTATCTCTTACGGTTCTCGAGATCCCAATGCATTCGTACCTTAAATGGGACACACTGTATGTGCCATTCCATTACTTGTTGCAGAATATACTATTAAAACTCTGTGAGACTTTAGAGAACCACATTATTTAATTATAAATTGCTATAAAAATAATCACACTCTGTATTTATATCACAAAATTATTTCAACCCATCCCAGTGAAATAATAATATTAAATTGTATAATAATGGGAAATCGGCTTTTTAAAAATCAATAGATTCAGATGTAACATTATGCAAACAGTTTTCTGAACTGTTTTAATTAACAGAAACAATAGGATTAATCAAGGATGAGACAGTATTTTGAACGCGTAAGTTATGAATATTCAATCACATTGAATAAATGGATATTTAGAGCCCATTCCGAGGTCTAATATGTAAAATTACAAGCAAACTATTGCCATCTGAAATATTTTTTAAATAAACACTTTTATTTCAAATCGGCACTAAAGGTCTCAAAAATTGTCATTAAAAGCTTAGAAATCGTCACTAAAGTAACCCATTATACAACGATTTTGAGCAACCCAGTGTTGGCAACAGTTAAATAATTATTGTACAATTATTTTTGGCAGATATATTAACGTACTATAGTAAATTTGGACGTAACATGAAATAAAATTTGCAAGAAGAATTAACTAATTAATTCCGATGACAAAATTGAGGACAAAACACATAATTTTGAATGTTATTTACGATAACTTCACTTCTTGAAGATGACAACTGACAGATGTATAAACTTAACCTATATTGTATTTTTTTACAGTTTTTTCGAATTTTAGATTTCAAATAAAACTTAATATTACCTCGGCACTGAAGTTTCTTTTTATCACTCACATTGTTTATTTTCCTCGGCCCTTCGGGCCTCGGCAACTAAATTCCATATTCGTGATAAAAAATTGAACTTGAGTGCCTTGATACATAAATAACTATTATTCACAATCAATATAATATGTCAATTCCAAACCTTTTATGGCTGGTTTATACTGGATTTAATTTATAAATTTAGATTTAGAAATTTAATTTTACAAAAATAATATATGTAGAAATCCCTTTATTGGTTTATGCTGGATTTACAAATTTACAGATTTATAATTTACATTTAAAATATTAATATATTATATATTCTAAATCTAAATTTCAAAATCAACCAATCAACTTGACTGGGAAACAAAAAGTAACTTGAAAAATATTGGTTTTATTTACATCCTGAGATTTAATATGGAAAATTTGAAGCGTGAGAGAAATCCTCACACAGAATTGTCAGAACGTTTTAATTTCTCAACGTTGCCAAATATAGAAAAAAGTTTCAAATAAAAATTGTAGCCAATGCTATTCTACACTCGATTATTTACTGAGATATATCCAAATAATTCCCGTTTGCTACAATAATATCGCCGTAGCGCCCGAGTGTCCCACCTGGTGGACCAGCTGACGGTCACTACACATCTTCTACTAGCCTAAACAACATATGTACAAAATATGAACGATGTTAGTATGACAATTTTGTGACGCTGGCTCTCGACCTATAAACTTTTATGTTAATAAGTAAATGTAAAAATTAAAAGTAAAATTTTATTTTAAAGTCTTAAAATTTTAAAGTTTCAGTTTTTGTAAGATAAATAGTCCTAACAATGTAACATTAGTAACCAGTATGAAATTAAGTAGTTTATAATGTACTCAAAATATGATTGTATTGCAAATCTACAAACTGCATAAATTAACCTAAATTAATTTTCACGCATGTTTTAATCATGAGTATGGTTATTGTCCAAAAGTTAAAAAGGGGGGTATATTTCTTCCCTGGCTTATATAATTTGCGATACATTATTTCTTTCATATCAGTTTTAGTTTTGCTTTTGTGAAGTTCATAATACTTTGTGTTTCAAATATAAATAGCGTTGTTGAAGCACAGGTATGTACTTTTATAAATTTTTTACTTATTGATCTTGAAACATATTTTCGTTGTTCGATTGCTTTGCAAATTATAATCCTTATAAACTAATAATATCGTTTTCAAGAAATCGTTTCAGTATTTTAAGTAATTTTCACTTCCTTGTACAAAATTGAAGAAGTATTGTGATCGCAAAAAAAATGTGTTCAGACTTCAACGGTTATATCCATTTTGACCTTTCCTGAATCTATTTGCGGCCTAGTTTTTAGTGATAATCCAATAACCGGAAGTAGTAGTTTAATTAAAGCCATATCAAGTAATTTAGAAACATCTTAGTAAATTATAATTTAATGACAATTCTTATTATCAGTAAGAATATAAGAAAGTGAGAATAAATTGAAAATAATTTGAGAGATCTTTCGAAAACTTGTGGCCAGGCAAAAGCCACGAAAGCCCGTAGGGCTATTGCCAAATGGCGACAAGTTTGAGAAAGATACTGGAGAATTACTTTCTCATTTATCGAACTCTCGAGTTATATTTAATTAGATTATTTTTTGATTTCATCATCAGGCACGTCACTAAATTTATCTGTTTTGCTAATTTTTGCTTGTGTTGATGACAAATATCTGACATCGGTCAACAAAAACAAAAAAGCTACAGAGAAAATTGCCAGGAATAATCACAAGAGCATTATTCTCAGTATAATAATGACAGGATTGGTTACAAAGCAGACACGTGACATACAATAAAGCATTTGATTGGTTTAAAGAAACGTCAAAAAATAATCAGTATAATAATGACAGGATTGGATAAAACACACACACGTGACAATGAAACATTTCATTGGTTTTTAGAAACATCAAAAAATAATCAGAATAATATTTCAAGTATTACTTTTTACAATTGTTGTTTGAAACATTATTCTCTTACTGTCACTATTCACGAATTACCCAACGGTAAAGAATAGTATATTATGTTACTAATGCCCAGTTGCACAAACGTTAGTTAAATTTTAAACTTCAAAGTTCAAAAAAATAAAAGCAAATCGAAGTCATATGGAGTAATTGGCATTTATGTCAAAAATTAGGTACGCTTTTATTTATTTAAATCTTTAAAATTTAACTATCGTTGGTGCAACCGGGCATAAGAGTTGAAACGGGAATTTTTGTGTTGAGCTCAAATATTTGCGGCCCAGGCTGTGCAAATTGAACAAAACACAAAAATAATGTACAATTATGAGTTACACATAATATTGTTTCTTCAAGTACAACAATAAAATAGGTATAAAATATAACAGAACTTCACAATACAGCTGTCACTCGTCACCCTTGTAGGCATTTAGACATTTTCGTTTAAATCTGTGAATCTGTGCATTTTAAAATAACAAAACAATGCTTGAAAATGTCATCTATGACATGTGTCATAATTGAAAACTAATTTTTACCTCCCGCCTCATCCTGTAAGAGAGGATAGGAATCATGCTAAAAAACACCAGTATTTCTATATAACACTAGATTGGGCATAAGCCGCTACGTTGCGTTTCCAATTGAACGCCGCCATGATGGTCAAAATAGGAGATTTGTGATACTTCCATATTTAAAAATGTTAGATGATTGGTATGACCTGAAGAGAGGTGGTGGCGAGCGCGGCACAGAGATAGCGAAGAATGTTAGAAGATACGTATGATCTGAAGAGAGGAGGTGGCGAGCGCGGTGTATAGAAAGCGAGGAATGTTCGTCGATAGATATGACCTGAAGAGAGATGGTGGCGAGCGGGGTGTGCGCAAAACCTCAATTTCATCCGTTCAATTGGGAACACTCTCAGATGGCAGACTATGGCCTATGTCCAATCTAGTGTTATATAGAAATCAGTGATACCCATGCATTGATCTAATTTAATTCCTTTAAATATCATTGTTTAATGAATTTTTAAAACTACTTGAAAAGTGTTCAACTTCCCCTATTTAACGGTAACAAATTAATTTAATTTCAATTTCAGTACAGAATGTTATCTTCAACATCTTGCGCCGATTTGGAAAAAGACCTTTCCATAATGGCCGGCAAGCTTCTAGCACATCCAGAACCAGGCGAAGACATTGTCATTTCCGGTTTATCTGGCTCCTACCCCAATTCCTTAACCGTACACGACTTTCGCGATAACCTGTTCAACAAAGTGGACTTGGTTAGCGATGACAATCGTCTTTGGAATATAAAAAACCCGGAAATACCTAAGCGCGGTGGAAGAATCTTGGACATTGAGAAATTCGATGCTGCTTTCTTCGGGCTTCATTACAAGCAGGTTAACACCATGGACCCCATGGGCAGAATTTTGTTAGAGAAGACTTTTGAAGCTGTTGTTGATGCAGGAATGAATCCTGCGGAATTAAAAGGAACGAGGACTGGAGTATTTATTGGCGTGTGTTTTTCTGATAATGAAAAGACTTGGTTTTATGAAAAACCGCAACCTAATGGATTTGCTATCACTGGGTTTGTACATTTTTAGCTATTTATTGAATTTGACGACGAACCAATCATTATTATAAAGATATTTCAATTAAGTTCTGTAATAGTAATTTATTGTACTAGTGTGGAATATGCACTGATTTCTTTATAACACTAGATTGGACATAAGCCGCTACGGTGCGTTCCCAATTGAACGCCGCCATGATGGTCAAAATTGAGGTTTTGTGATACTTCAATATCTAAAAATCTATCTCTCTTGTCTATGGGTATGACCATACTTCATGGTATGACCTAAAAAGAGGTGGTGGCGATCGCGGTGTAGAGAGAGTGAAGACAGAGCTACACTTTATTTTACAAAAGTGTCACAAAACACAATTTCATCCGTTCAATTGGGAACGCTCTCAGATGGCAGAATATGGCCTATGACCAATCTAGTGTTATATAGAAATCAATGAGAATATGTCATATTAGTCACGAAAGAAAAAGTTTAGCCACGAACCCGAAGTGTGAGTGATTACTTTGCTTGATTGACACCAGTGCAATACAACATTTTATCCAACACCACCCTTAAAGGTCTTAAATCGTTTGTATATTTTTGTTTTTTGTTTGATTCTAATAAGATATTTGATATGCTATTTATAAAATGTAAAAATTACAAAGTAGCCATGGTAAGATTGTTTCTAATCTGTCATTGTATTGTAAACACTAAAATAGATGAAAATTTGAAATTACCTCTAAATATCTGATTAGAAGCACAAGAAGCATGTCTGAATTTAATTCCGAAGAAATCTAGAGATATTTATAACAAAGAATTTAGTGAATTTAATCAGTAATTTTTTCTCCATAACTTCTCTATTATTCTTTCATTGAGTGAGTAATTTTGGACAATACTTATTCAAATAATCATATTTGCAGCATGATTCGGTGCTGGATAAAAATATTTTATCCAACACCTCTCAATAAGTGCTCTATAACTATGACGATTTTAAACAAGGTAAGTAACAGATTACCCACTAGTGGATATAATTTTGAGTAAAGTCACTAGTGAGTATTTTTTATTTATAATAATAATAATAACACACAACACCTTGGTAACTTCTTCGATTGACATTTTAATTTAGAAAATTTAATGAATATGACACTGTCAAATAATATTTCCTTAATAAATTTTGCATTTATTAAGAGATGTTGGATAAAATGTTATACTTCACACGTGGTCAAAGTGGAATTTCCCACTCGATAATATGATCGCACTCAGCCTTCGGCTTCGTGTGTTAAAATATCTCTCGTGGGTAATTCCTCACTTTGCCCACCTGTGAAGTAAATAACTATTGTTTCATACTTAGTAACTAGTATGAAATAAAATTTTGTATGTACCTCGAATGAAAAGTGACTTTAAGGTCCTTGCGAGTAATTTCGACCTCGGCTAACGCCGCGGCCGTAAACAACTTGCCAGTATCTTAGTTTCACTTTTTGTTCTAGATACATAAATAACTATTATTTTAATACGTTTTGAATTATTTTACATACTACACAATGGGGTTTACCGGTATAATTGAATTAATACAAAATAAATCTTTTTTGTATAATTTATATGATAATACAATGGGATCATAATACAACAAAACAAGCTTAACAACAAGGTCGAATGGATACGTAGTTCCTGTTTATATTTACTTGTTTATGTTATTCATTTGTTTTTCTGATGAAGAAAGGACATCCCGACATTTGCTGTTTTTTATCATTAGCTTAGGTCACTAGAAATACAAATTTCATAAAATTTTAATGTGACATCCAGTGACACCACAACGCTTGAAACCAACTTCAGCATAAACTAGCCTGTTTCCATGGTTGTCAGCATGTCAATTGGCTTCATATTTATCAAGTATTTTAAGAAAATTGGCCATAAGAACTGCATGAAACCTGTATGAAAATAACTTCAAAATAAGCGAAACGTCAAATGCAAAAGCTATTAGTGCCATCTTATGTTATTGTTCATTAGTTCATTAACCAAATATATACGATAAAGTGAGTAAACACTCAAATATACAGATATAGTTATACAGGTGGGCCATTTTAAGTTGCGTTCAGGAATATCTCGGAAACGAAGCATCGGATGAAAAATCCAAAAAACACGACTAAAATATTTTCGAGGGGGACATCCCATGACACCAAATTCAACCCCTCCACCCCAACCCTGGGGGGTGGGGCGGGGGTAAGTTTCAAATCTTAAATGGGAACCCCAATTTTTTTGCAGATTCGCATTCTACGTGAAAAACGGAATTCAGTGACATCAAAATTTTCGCCCCCGCCCACCCCCCCGGGCCAGTTGGGTGGTAGGAAACTTTCAAATTGGTTACGGGAACACCCACTTTTTCTCAAAGATTCGCATTCTACGTTAACAACTACATGCAGTACCATCAAAATTTGCACCCCTGCCCCCACCCCGACCCTGGAAGGTGGGGTGAGGGTGAGTATGAAAACTTAAAACGGAACCCCAAATTTTTTTACAGATTCGCATTCGGCGTGAAAAACTAAATTCAGTAACATCAAAATTTGCGCCCCTGTCCCCCTCCCCCGTGCCAGTGCCGTGCACCCCGTTGGTTAGATGCGAGGGGACTCGAGAATTGGATCGAATCTTCGAGAAAAAGTGGGTGTTCCCGTAACCAATTTGAAAGTTTCCCACCACCCAACTGGCGGGGGGGGTGGGCGGGGGCGAAAATTTTGATGTCACTGAATTCCGTTTTTCACGTAGAATGCGAATCTGCAAAAAAAATTTGGGGTTCCCATTTAAGATTTGAAACTTACCCCCGCCCCACCCCACCAGGGTTGGGGGTTGGGGGTTGAATTTAGTGTCATGGGATGTCCCCCTCGAAAATATTTTAGTCGTGTTTTTTGGATTTTTCATCCGATGCTTCGTTTTCGAGATATTCCTGAACGCAACTTAAAATGGCCCATCCTGTATGTGGGTAACCTATCTTTGTCGTGCAGTTCGCTTATCAAATTGATCAGAAAATATAAAAAGTTAACATTCAATGGTTTTGAAATAAAATGTTTAATATAAAAATTAAATTATCCATTAATAGAAATGTATTCAATTAATTATTATACAGGGTGATTCATAACGTACGGAAAAGATTGAAAGTGTAGCTAGAGGGGCCAATAATAATGTTTTTTTCCTTAATTTTTGTTGCTGTATCAAGCATAATAACCATGAGTTATGCTGACCAGACGTCCTCTTTTTTAGAGTATTATACTCTTTTCTACATAATATCCTCTTCACTCTTACTTTTTATTTAAAAAACCCTCAACATTATTTCATATGTTATAATATTTTACAAATGTCGAATGTTACGAATCTTGAAATTATATATGTCGAAACACTGAGTTATTACAGATTTCGATAGTACATATCTCAAATATACCAATGTCGAATAATACCTACAAAAAATTTTCAATAAAAATGAGTGATGTGATTCAAATGTGTCGAGCGTGAGTTGTGCAGGCTTAGGGTTTGTTTATTAAAAATGCAAACAACGCGAGCTTATCTACTGACAATTTCCATTAACGTAACATTTGACATTTGTAACATTTTCTACAATCGACATTTGTTTATTCGAGAAATGTATTTTCGAGATTTGTAATACACGATATTTGTAACTTTTCCAACATTCGACATTTGTATTTTCAGTAAATGTACAATCTCTAATAGTAATTTACAAAATTTTTATATTTGAGATATGTATTTTCAGTAATAATATAACAAGAGAGTGAGAATAAATTGAAAATAATTTGACAGATCTTTCGAAAACTTGTTGCCAGGCAATAGCCAC
This sequence comes from Poecilus cupreus, assembly GCA_963942605.1. Lineage (NCBI taxonomy): Eukaryota > Metazoa > Arthropoda > Insecta > Coleoptera > Carabidae > Poecilus > Poecilus cupreus. The sequence continues at coordinate 2,392,648 of OZ012729.1, read as the reverse complement.
GAAAGCCCGTAGGGCTTGAGTGGCTATTGCCAAAAGGCGACAAGTTTTAGAAAGATACTGGAGAATTATTTTCTAATTTATCGAACTCTCGAGTTATATTTAATGAGATTATTTTTTGATTTCATCATCAAGCACGCCACTAAATCTACCTTTTTTGCTCTTTTTTACTTGTGTCGACGATAACTATCTGACATTTGACATCTGTCAACAAAAAAAAAAGCTACAGAGAAAATTGCCGGGAATATTCACAAGAGCATTATTCTCAGTATAATAATGACAGGATTGGTTAAAACTCAGACACGTTACATACAATAAAGCATTTCATTGGTTTAAATAAACGTCAAAAAATAATCATAATAATTTTTCGGGAAACGTTTTTTCGAGAAATGTTTTATTACCCGCTTTACCTGCTATTATATTATTAATTATCAATATTTGTTAAAGTTACTAAAATAAAATAAGTACTGTTTTAACGTTTCAGTCAAGGTACACCACCATACTCTATTTCTATAATAAGAATCTGGTCAGCCTACCATGAGTGAAATTGTCTACATAACTTGTAACACGAATGGTATTCAGAGGACAATTCAATGACTCAAAATGTATTATTTCTTTAATCGGACTTGTAAATAGATTCACTTCCACAGCAATAGTGTAATAATTCAATTGTTTAAAATTGTCGATGAGATCACTAATGAAAAATGTCAGTAAAATTATTTTCAATTGGTGGAAAATTGTAAAACCTCAAAATCTATTGGACCATTTTGTTGTCACAAAAAAGTTACAGCAAATTAAAGTTCTTTTAAATTAATGCCCACCTATTGAATACCGCTGAAAATAATCATTATTCTTTCCGTTTCCATAGAAATATGTTTTTTCTACAATCGTTGCACAATATCGACATTGTTATTCCATTTTTGGTTAGGAAATGTTCAAAATTGTCGCACTAGGGTGACAAAGTGACATATTGTCGCACTAGAGCGACAAAAACAAAACAAAAATAAATTATTTAAAAGAAGTAAATGCATTGGATTTTTCTGGTAATACCTTGCTATTGCAAATACAGTTGGCATATACGTACATACACTTCAACTTAATCACCATAAACGTATTCACTCTGTAGACTTTATATCAAATGTACTCCATATGTCAAATGTACTCCATGTGTCAAATTATGATTTCTTTGAAAATGTTTATTTTGTTCATAAACGTTGTCATGATTACGGTGACATGGGTAACTACAATTTCGCTGAATTGTTATAGGCGTGACCGAAGATAATTTTGAAAATTAATGTTTTTCTACAGCTTGACATTGTTCAACGATTGTAGAAAAAATATTGTGTGTATCTCGTCGGATAGAGCTTGTTTGGTGCACTTGTCGAGTTGTTGATCTCGGCTTCGCCTCGATCAACAATTTTCTCGCCGCGTGCAACAAACAATGCTCTATCCGCACTTGATACACAAATAACTATTGTCAAATCTCAACAATTTGCTGTAATTTTAATTTTAAATTTTGCACTCAACAAAAATAATGGCAAACGCAACGCAATGAATTATTAACATCGTTTTAATGAATGTCTACATATTCTTCGTTAATGAAAGTATTTACAATTTTGCACTTTAATACATTTTATTATACTCTGACGTTTAAAGAATTGACATTGAAAAGAAATTCAACAGCAACTAATTTTCCTGTTGTGAATTTTTGAACAATAAGAGAAAAATTTAAATTGCCGTAATTTTTTTATAATAATACAATACTATTTATTTTGGTAATTGAACATTGCTAAAGTAACTTTAAAGTATTCCCAGTTTCTATTTAAAACATAATTAACTACCGTAGTTTCTAACGATTACTTATTAATTAATTCAACTTTAATGTGCTGCACCATTTATGTTATTGAGTTTTTGCTAAAAGTTTATTAAGGCAAAGCATTATTTTGAGCCCCAAAAGCTATACTTTAAATCTTTTCCGTACGTTATAAATCACCCCGTATATGTGACTTTAAAAAGAATTTCCAAATAATTTAACTATAATTTAAATATATATATAATATTATTTATCACTTTTTGAAAAGACTTTGCAAGATTTTTTAAATTAGCAACCGCATAATAAACCTATAGCAACTGCTCTAAATACTACTGTTAGAAAAGAGATGTTGCGCTATCTATCTTCGTATGGTTGACCAGTATTACTATAATTCTGTGGAGTAAAAGGCAAGGCGTTGTGACGTCACAATATTCAAGGTGTTCGCGTAATAATTATAATTTTCTTATATAATAATATGAATGAAAACATGTTACTAAGCATTTTTATTGTATTTTCCTATTGTATTATGATAGAAATTATGTAAAAATGAAAAGAAATATTACTTTTGATAAATTTATTTATACCGGAATACTCCATTCCTCTTTAAGTAGAATAATTCGAAATACTTTAGTTAAATAATATAATAGTATATTAGAGAACGAGTTTCATAATTGTCATTTTATTTTGCCCTTCGAACAAAATAAACGATAATAAATTTGAAACGAGTTCTTTATGCTATTTTTTATATTTTACTTCTTCTATGTTCTTTTTTAATCAAAAATCCAAGTTACAAAATTCAGGAAATTTTGTGTTTGAAAATTCAATACCTAATCTTACCTTTCCTATCTCTTCTTCTTCTTACTATTTTTAACTCCTGCTTTTTTTATTTTTTTTATTACGAAGATGTGAGGTGGACTACTACTACTACTATGGTCATATGCCGCCTCATGAGTGGATGATAATGAATTTAGGTGAACACAAACGACCATACTCTGCAGTGGGATTCGAACCCACGACCTCAGGCGTGCTAGGCTAGTAACATAACCACTACCACATTCTTACGATTTCTATTTATTTATTTAGCGAAGTGTGACATTTAATATTTTTTGACATATGACATTTCAGTAGAGTTACCAACCTTGAAAATATAAATTGTACTGCTCTATTATACCATTCGATTGAGCTGTTACGAAACTTCTTTGGGTGCCGTAACTGCTTTGTTATATAAACAAAATGAAGAACTCAACCCAAAACTATTTTTAATAATTTTACTATGAGTTCTGAATTTTTTTTTTTTCAACTTACAGCTATCGTTATTTATTTTCCCGCAGATGTATTCGTTCGATGTTAGCGAATCGCATCAGCTACTGGCTGGGAGTCGATGGTCCTTCGTACACCGTGGACACTGCTTGCAGCAGCTCTTTTTACGCCCTTGAACACGCCTACCGCGCGATAAGGACCGGACAATGCGACATGGCCATTGTGGGAGCCAGCAATTTGTGTCTACATCCATATGTTACTCTTCACTTAGCCAGGTAAAAATTATCAATATTTCCTCTCAATTAAATCAATGAAGACAAAAAATTATTTCTACGACCACTACTGTAAGAATATCATTACAGAATAAACTACAATCAATGACGTAATGATTTTTTTCTTCATACGTCATACAAGCAGAAGTTCAATATTGTAGCCGCCGGGGTAAAAGTGTATCCTTGGCAACACTTTTACTCCGGCGGCGGACAAATTGAAATATTATATAATATAGTAAGGTTGTAATTCAATAATTGAACAGTTAAAAATGAAACAAATAAACAAACAAAAAACCAGCATATTCTATGGCAACTAGAAATGCTGGATAAGACAGAATATTTGTTGTAGTTATGGGCATTTTTCAATGCTTTCAAGAAACAATAGCATGTGTTCGTCGGTGTAAATGTGACTTTGGGTGTTTCGCATTGTAACGGGCGGGTACGGCCCTGGACAGACAGCGCAGACGATGACTCATCGCTCTAGCGAGTTTCGCGAACTTTTCCATGACAGAAGCAACGAGAAAAGTCTAGACTACCAGCGTAACAGATATACAGGTTGTCCCAGATTTAAACGGCCTAACTTAAAATTAAGATTAAACACCTAAAAATAGGGTGACAAGTTCATTTGAGCAAATGTCTGTAAATGCTTTATTCCCGAGATATTCATGTCTTTCTTATTGAGTAGCGCTACTTTAAAAAATCAACTTCATAACGAAATATGAAACATAATAATTAAATTAAATTAACAATAAATTGGTTATTACCTAATTTTAATACAAAATTTAGTTTGTTTGCTCTAATGTCAAGGAAAAAATGAGCAACTATCAATGATTATAAGAAATTTTTTTAAGGTGCCATAAAAGAAAAAATATATGAAGAACCGATAAATAATTTAGACTCACTACGTAGAAAAATTATTCAAATTTGCGAAACCATATCTCCCGAGCAATGTCACGCAGCAACCAATACAGTGGTAGATTATTGTCGTGCTGTTTACGTGCTGCAGGTGAACATTTTGAACAAATATTATTAGATTATAAAGTTATGTTATTACTTTATTATTTTAAACAGTAAATTTCTTTAAATTCATTGATAATTTCTCATTTTTCCCAGACATCAGTGCAAGCAAACTAAATTTTGTATTGAAATTAGGTAATAAACAATTTATTACTAATTTAATATGTAACATCTCAATACGATAATATTGAATATTTAATTATGAAGTTGAAATTTTAAAGTAGCGCTACTCAATAATAAAAACATGAATATCTCTGGAATAAAGCATTTACGGACATTTGCTCAAATGAACTTGTCACCTTATTTTTAGGTGTTTAATCTATGGATTAAGTTAGGCCGTTTAAATCTGGGATATCCTGTATAAATGCGCTAGACTACCCAGGGAGGATTTCTACTCCAACACGCTGTTCAGGATATATCTAATATAGTGGAAATAAACGTTGCATAGTGAATATAAATAGTTTAAATAAATATTTGTTGTGTAATATTCTTGGTTTATTATTGATTTAAATGTTATTTTGTGTTTATTAATAAGTAAGTAGTTCAAATAAATACCCTGGACAGATAGCGCAGACAATTACTCATTGTTCTAGCGAGTTTCGCGAACTGTTCCATAACAGAAGCAACGAGAAAAGTCTAGACCAGGGGTGGGCAACCTTTTGTATAACAGGGGCCAAAATAAGATTTACGTTTCGTACGCGGGCCGTAGTTGTTAATTGACACATTTTTGTTACTTTTTCTAAAAATAAAAAAAAAACAATAATAAAACAAAATTAACTAAGTACTATATTTATTTCTTAATTTAAAATAGACGAATTATATCGAAAATTAAACTGTAAATCTCCCCTTTTTCTTTATTTTGGGTACTAACCTAATAAAATTTTTGTTTTTAAAAATATTTATTTATTATTCTTCTCGCGGGCCGGATTGGAACTTTACGCGGGCCGGAGTTGGCCCGCGGGCCGTTTGTTGCCCACCCCTGGTCTAGACTACCAACATAACAGATATATAAATGCGCTAGACTACCCAGTACTCCAATACGCTATTCAGGAAATATCGAATATAGTGGAAATAAACGTTGCATAGTGAATATAAATACAAGTAAATAAAATAAATAAATAAATATATCATCACGCCTTTTACCCATTACGGGTGTGGCACTCTGCTTGCGCAGATCTCGGTAGGTGATATATTTTTTCGTATGAAGTGCGGTTACCAGCCGTCAAATCATAGCCCCCAAGGATGTTAGTGGAGAAGGAACCACAGGGGTAAATTTAAATTTGTAACTGTCGGCAGTGGGATTCGAACTGAGGATCTCACAATCCACAGTCCGACACGTTACCACGGAGCTATTTACCCCATTATAAATACAAGTAGTTTAAATAAATATTTCTTGTGTAATATTCTTAGTTTATTATTGATTTAATTGTTATTTTGTGTTTATTAATAAGTGTTTAAAAATAAGTAAGTAGTTCAAATAAATATAAGCTTACTGAACAAACTCTGTGTGACTTAATTGTTGATTAATAAACTTCACCGAACCCGTCAGTTACAAACGTAACAGCATGTTATTTTAAGTAAAAGATAACAACACAAGAGTAACTGCATTGTACATAAAACACAATCTGTAAATAGGTGATGTAGAAAATACATTGGTTCTGGGACTTGGTAAGTAAAAAATGTTGGAACTGCGTGTTTCGCACACTGATTTCAGTCCGCCAGTATGGTATTTTTGTGTGTTACTAGATTGTTTCTAAGCAATATTGTAATAGGATTGGATCCACAATATCTTCTTCCGCATTCATTTTTGAAAAATGTTTTAACCATCACTATTTTTTATTTTTATTAAACCTAAGACGACCTGATTGTTTTAAAGAAAGGAAGGAAGTAAGAAAGCAAAGTTACGACACAAGTATGAAATAAACTATTGTACGTCATACATCCATTAACGATTTTCACTATACTTATTTTGAAATTTCGCAAACATCTTATTTGTACCGTAAAAACTCATTTACCGGACACATTACTGAAATGACTAGTATTTATCAAATAATTAATTATGTAATTTGAATAAGCTTTCAGAACTCCTAGTAATAAGTGAAAAAAAAAATTGTACAAATTTTGTAATTTTTTATTAAAATTATTTCGTATCATTGTACGAAATTCGTCGCCAGGAAAACAATTGAACAACAGAACCACATAACTGCAACTCTTTCTATTTACATATTTATATTATTCAAGCATTTTCCTGACGAAGAATTACGTACGGTAATTCGAAATAGAATTTTAATGAAAAATTTACTAAATTTAAACAAAAAATTTTTGATTCAATTAATTGTATAAATAGGTCAATAACTCTATGGAAACGTAGATCGTGAAATCCTCAGTTCGAATCCTTCAATGAACAGTTGCCATTTTAACTTAATCCCTGTTTTCTTCTCCACTAACATCTTCGCAGGTTGTTATTTGTCGGAACTGCACGCGGAAAAATATATCAAACCGCGATCTGTTCTAAGTAGAGTGTCACACCCAAAATGGGTAAATGGCGTCATGATATTTATGTAATCAAAACCTTAGATTATTTGACGCACACTATTGAGGACTAGAAACTTTAAATTCGCGCACTCGTGCGATAAAACATATAAGAAAACATTGGCTTTCCCCAGGCATTCTATAGCAAAATCATCTTAAAAATAATAAATAAAATATAATATAAATAAATTTAATTCATTAAATGTTACTTACATCGATTGTATGTAACACAACCCACAAAAAATCATCAAAAATAATACGTGTACAATAGTATATTATTATATGAAGGATTATGATAGTCATCTGTCTTCTCATTATTCACGAAGATGAAGCTTGCGTCACGAACCGTAGGCGAGTGATGCAAATCATCCGAGTGAATAATAAGCATAATCCCAAATATAATAATGCAAATTTTCTACTCCTGTAAATTCGGAAATAACGTTGAGCACTTTCGAAAATGATCGAAATCGGTTGAAGACACACTTTGGAAAATGACAACATAAAAATACTCCACAACAACTGACTACACCAAGGAGCACCAGGAGTGATCACTCAGTGGTAAATAAATGGTACTGTCGTTGCCATGGTAATTTTAATTGCGGCCACATCCGTTAGATGTCGCCACTTATATTATTTATTCATATTTTAGAATATTTATAATTATTTTATTCAAGACAATAAAAATCAAAGTCACATATGTAACAAATAAAATATATTTTGATAGTATTATTAGCAAATAAATCCAACGTACAAATATTAAAAGTATGTTCGCTGATCTATTTGCATGATTCGATTTGTATAAACGAATTTGAAAATCTCATTCTATTAACAATTCATCTAACATTGATATTTTCCACACAGACAGACCATGGTAACCCCAGAGAAAGAAACATATTTCTTGCTGTATCTTTATAAAATATTGAAAATTATTAATTATATTCTATTAGATTTATTTGGACATTGGAAATAACGGCAAATAACTAAAGTAAGTAAATATAATATAGTACCATTGTATATCGATGAAATATTACTTCACAAATAAATAAATATAGCATCACGCCTTTTACCCATTTTGGGTGTGGCACTCTGCTTACGCAGATCTCGGCAAGTGATATATTTATTTCGTATGAAATGCGGTTACCAGCCGTCAAGTCATAGCATCCAAAGATGTTAGTGGAGGAGGAACCACAGGAGTAAATTTAAATTAGCAACTGTCAGCTTTGGGATTCGAACTGAGGATCGCACGATCCATAGTCCGACACGTTACCATAGAGCTATTTACCCCATTATTACTTCACATAACGATGTAATACTAATTTTAAGAACTTTGCAATACAAATTTGTTTTTGGAAAAATTGTAACAAATGAAGCCTTAAATAAACTCTCATGAGGGAAGAATGTCTTCCCGCACTTGATATCCAATGTACTAATCAGCTTGAGTATTTCGCTATAGATTAGCCAATCCAGCAACCAATGTGCCGCCCTCTAGAGCCTAGACGGTTTGACGGTACCCCGTGAAACTTTTCAGGGATTTAAAGAATTACAAGGAACAGTGCCTTTTGTATGTTACATATTTTTCCTAAACATGTTGTGCGAAATATTAAATAAAAAAGGTACATCTAGTGTTCCTTGTTGCTTTTGTTAAATAACACGCGTTGCTACTACTGTTAAAAATTCAAAGATAAAGGGAATTGACACTTTGAAATTAATTTTCTTATTTTTAAATTAATGTTTTAAATTTTAACAAAATATTACATATGTACGTTCATTTATTCTAAACACATATATATTTATCATACTTATCTAACTTGTCTACAAATAAAGTAATTTAGTTTTAAAATTTCAAAATGAACTGTCAATTCACTTTATCTTTAATTTTTTTTAAAAAGAATGACGACTTTTTGTTTGAAATTTTAATCATACATTACTTAAATTGTAGACAAGTTAGATAAATTTGGCAAATTTATTTGTGTTTAGAATAAATGAGCGTACATGTTTACTATTTTGTAATTCTTTGAAATGTGAATTTTTTTTTCATATTTTTTTCAAATTCAAAATAAATATGACAGATGTCTTTGTTCATTAACCTCGATGTTTCTAAGTATTTTGGGCGGTAAAATTTAAATAAATTAATTACTTATCTAATATAAAAATATCGTTTTAAATATTTATAATCAATTTCAGAATTTGTTTTTAATTTAAATTCGTGAAATTGTCAAACAGATATTTTGAACAATCATCAATTCTTTTTTATTTCTAATCCTGCCGTGTTTGGTACTAAATTAAAAGTTTCACGGAAGAGATTTAAAATCAAGTAACATAAAGTTATTTTGGACGATCGTTAATTGTTCTTTATAAATGCTATTTAAATCCTACTGTGTTTGGTACTAAATTATAGGTCTCACTCATCAGATTTAAACTAAAGTGTCAAAAAATTATTTTGGACGATCGTCATCTGTTTTTTATAAATGTTATTTAAATTGTATCGTGTTTGGTATGGAATTAGAAGTCTCAATCATGAGATTTAAACTCAAGTGTCAAAAATTTATTTTAAACGATCCTTAATTGTTTTTATAAGTGTTATTTAAATCCTGCCGTGTTAGGTATCAAATTAAAGTTCTCGCGGAGGAGATTTGAACTGAAGTGTCAAAAAGTTGTTTTGGATGATTGTCAATTGTTTTTTTTTTTATAAATGTTATTTCTATCCTACCGTGCTTGGTATTGAATTAAAAGTCTCACTCAAGTGTCAAGAAGCTATTTTGGACGATCATGAATTGTTTTTTATAAATGTTATTTAAATCCTACCGTGTTTGGTATCAAATTAAAGGTCTTGCGGAGGAGATTTTAACTCAAGTGTCAGAAAATTATTTTGGACGATTGTCAATTGTTTTTTATAAATATTATTTTAATCCTACCGTGTTTGGTATCAAATTAAAAGACTCATGAAGGAAATTTTAACTCAAGTATCAAAATATTATATTGGACGATCGTCAATTGTCTTTTATAAATTTTAATTACATGGAAGCGAGGAACAAAGTGACGTGCTTGCTTCGCCAATTGTTTGGTATTAATTTTTTTTTTATTGAAATAATATATATTTACAATCTGTTATACATAACAATAAGAAGATTGTATAAAAATTATAAGATTAACATGAGGAAGTTAGCGTTCAGCAACGCTTCCTTCTATATTTTACTAATTGAGCTTATTTAGTTAAATCTATGAGGTAGGTCGAGTGGGCTATGTCGTTTCAATCTATTGTTCTTTAAACTGTTGTCTAGGAGGTTTACAGCTGTGTAGTTCGGGTTTTGGATTTCTTCTTTCATTGTTTTCATTTTTAGGTCGTTGTGTATTGTGGTATTTTTTACGTACCAGGGAGCATTAAGTATTTTTCTCAGGGTTTTGGATTCAAATCTTTGGATAATGTTTATGTTAGAATTGCTTGCTGTTCCCCAGAGCTGAATACCGTATGTCCATATAGGTTTTAATGTTGTCTTGTATAGAAGGAGTTTATTTTCAATTGAAAGTTTTGACGCTTTACCAAGCATCCAGTACATCTGTTTGAACTTTAGATTTAGCTGTCTTCTTTTTGTTTTGATATGGCTGGTCCATGTTAACCGTCTGTCGAGGTGTAATCCCAAGTATTTAACTTCATTGACTTGTGGCAGTGGTTGGTTGTTTAATGATACTGTTGGGCATGTATCTCGTCGGTTAGTGAATGTGATGTGGGCTGATTTAGTTGCGTTAGCTTTGATCTTCCATTTTGTTAACCATTTCTCTATATCATCCAGGTGTTCTTGCAGTTGCGGGCTGTTTGTGGATTATCATGTGATGCTAGTACGGCGGTATCGTCAGCGAAAGTAGCAGTCATGACGTGTGGTGATGTTGGTAGATCGGCTGTGTAAAGAAGATATAACACCGGACCTAACACACTTCCTTGAGGAACGCCTGATAGGATGGGAGTTAGGTTGGAATATTCATCCTGGAATTTTACTTGAAATTGTCTCTCGTTGAGGTAAGATTTTAGGAGTTGGTAAAAGGTACTAGGTAAGTTTTTTTAAATTTTGTATAGTAATCCTTCGTGCCATACCTTGTCGAAGGCTTGTGTTACATCTAAGAATGCTGCGGAGCAGTATCGTTTCTCTTCTAGGTCATGTCTGATTTTGTTTACTAGTCGGTGGATATGTTCAGTTGTCGAATGCTGTTTTCTGAAGCCATATTGATAGTGTGGGATCAGGTTGGTCTTAGTTTTTCTAGAAGTATTCTCTCGAAAACTTTTGACAATACTGGTAGAAGACTTTTTGGACGGTATGATGTTACGTCTTCTGGCGGTTTTCCATGTTTTTGTATTAGTATGATTTGTGCAACTTTCCATTGTGCTGGGTAGTAGCTAAGTCTAATTATAGCGTTGAAAATAAGTTTAATTAGTTTGATTGCTTTTCTGTTTATTCCTTGAGTATTTTACCAGTGATGAGATCGTACCCCGGTGCTTCTATTGATTGTAGGGTTTTTATTGTGCCTGTAATCTCATGTGTATAAATTTTTTCTATAGGTAGTGACATCTGTTCAGGTGTTTCTAGGAATTGCAGTATTTCTTCTTCCTCTGCTGTATTGTTGTTTATTTGGAAGGGTTGGAATACTTCAGTTAAGTGCTCAGCAAAAGTTTCGCATTTTTCTTTATTGCTTCTCGCCCATTTATTATTTGTATCCCTTATTGCTGGGATTTTTTGTACTGGTTGTTTTTCCCTAATGAATAATCTGTAGATTGTGTATTCGCTAGTTTGCTAAGGTATTCTTGAGTTTTAGTGTTCCGCCATTCATTATGCATAAGCTTTAATTCTCTTTCGGCCCTGTTAAGTCTTGTTTTATCCAGTGGGTTACGAGTTTGTTGCCATCTTCTTCTAATTCGTCGTTTTTCGTTAATGGCTTCTTTTATTGTGTTTGGTACGGATATGTCATTGCTTATCTTGTCTAGGATAGGTGTTGCTTCCCATGCTGACTATTGAATGGCTTGGGTTAGATGTTCGATTGCATCGTCTATGTCTTTTTGTTGTTTTAGTGGTATATTAAGATTTATTTTCTCATCAATTTGTTCTCTGAAATAATCCCAGTCGGTAGGTTTATTGTGAAGTGTTGGGGGTTTTGCTTTTTGAATTATTATGTTTGCGTTGAATTCTAGTAGAACAGGTGTATGGTCCGATGATAGTTCGAGGCTTGTTTTAACCTGTAGTTTATTTTGCGGGATATTTTTGGTTATATAGAAGTCTAATAGGTCTGGTATCTTATTTACGTCTGTTGGCCAGTGTGTTGGTTGTCCTGTAGACTGAAATGCCAGATTGTTACTTTGTAATGTTTTAAGTAGTTCTCTTCCACGGGGCGTAATTAGGCGAGAACCCCACATGGTGTGTTTGGCGTTATAATCGCCGCCTATTATGAATTTATTACCTAGTGTATTCAGGAATTGTTCAAAGTGTTCTTTTTTGAGATTGTGCCTTGGTGGACAATATATCGCTGACAAAGTAGTTGGGCCTGCCCATTCCTCTATTAGTACGGTGGTTGCTTGTAAATGATACATTGTGCATTCGGGGAGTAGGTGGTGTTTTATTCTGTCTCTTATAATAATTGCTGTTCCTCCGTGTGCTGTGCCGTCGGGGTGTTGTGTATCGTATATTGCATATTGTGGTATTTTGAGGTAGGTTTTGTTAGTGAATTGGGTTTCTGAAATAAGCATGATGTCTATTTTGTTCTCTATGAGGAATAGTTTTAACTCTTGGCTATGATTGGCCAAGGCATTGGTATTCCATAATGCTATTATAAGGTTTTGAGGCATTATGGAAGTTTGGAGATTAGCGTTGTTAGGAGATTAAGAATGGTATGCATTCTTCCCATTAATTGTACCATCATCTCTTCTAGCTTGCTCTGTGTCGTTTGGATTGGTGTATTCGTCTGGGGTTGTTGCTGTTGGGCCATTTGTGAGTATGTAATATTTGGTCTTACCTCTTGATATTTTTTTGCTGTGTCTTCTAGATGAATGAAGTCTTTGTCGTTGCTGAGGGTATTTCCTTTTGTAAATTTCTTTATACACTGTGCATCCTTTGTATTTAACAGGGGTATTTTCATCTTTATTGCAAACTTTTGTTGCGTGATTTCCGTTACATTAAACACGGCGTTCTTGTCTTCTACATTTGGTATGCCCGTATCTCTGGCATCTGGCGCATTGAGGTATCTCTTTTTTTGGTTTGGGTGGTTCGATGGTAACTTTAGAATATTAGATGTACTGAATGTCGAATATTGATTTATTGTTTGAATTTTGTTCCAATTCTACTATGAAAATTGGTAAGGGGTGTTTTCCAATCCTGTGTTTTATGTTGTGAATATTTTTTTACTTTGTGGCCTTTACTTTAGATTTCCTTTGTTAGTTCTTCGGCGTTCGTATTGTGGTGAAGATTCTTTATGGTATTAATTGGAAGTTATTTACGACTACTCAATATATTTTTGTTCGTCAACCTCGATTCTATAATGATTTTAGGCGGTAAAATTCATATGTTATTTTCTTGTGTAACGCAAAAAAGTTGATAATTATTTTTCACTTTCTAGATGGTTTATTTTCCGTCTGAAAAAAACAACAGATGTCTCTGCTCGACAACCTCGATGCTTCTAAGTATTTTAGGCGGTAAAATTTAAATAAATTAATTACTTATCTAATATAAAAATATCGTTTTAAATATTTATAATCAATTTCTGAATTTCTTTTTAATTTATATTCGTAGAATTGTCGAAAAGTTATTTTGAACAATCATCAATTCTTTTTTATTTCTAATCCTGCCGTGTTTGGTACTAAATTATAAGTTTCACGGAAGAGATTAAACTCAAGTGTGTACCGTGTTTGGTATGGAATTAGTAGTCTCAATCATGAGAATTATACACAAGTGTCAAAAATTTATTTTTAACGATCGTTTATTGTTTTTTATAAATGTTATTTAAATCCTACCGTGTTTGGTGTCAAATTAAAGGTCTCGCGGAGGAGATTTGAACTCAGGTGTCAAAAAGTAATTTTTGACGATTGTCAATAGTTTTTCATAAATGTTATTTATATCTTACCGTGTTTGGTATTGAATTAAAGGTCTCACTTATCAGATTTAAACTCAAGTGTCAATAAGTTGTTTTGGACGATTGTCAATTGTTTTATAAAAATATTTAAATCCTACCGTGTTTGGTATCAAATTAAAGTTCTCGCGGAGGAGATTTAAACTCAAGTGTCAAAAAGTTGTTTTGGATGATTGTCAATTGTTTTTTTATAAATTTTATTTCAATTCTACCGTTCTTGGTATTGAATTAAAAGTCTCACTCATAAGCTTTAAACTCAAGTGTCAAAAAGTTGTTTTGGACGATCGTTAATTGTTTTTTGTAAATGTTATTTAAATCCTACCGTGTTTGGTATCAAATTAAAGGTCTTGCGCAGGAGATTTGAACTCAAGTGTCGAAAATTTTTTTGGACGATTGTTATTTTAATCCTACCGTGTCTGGCATCAAATTAAATGTCTCATGAAAGAAATTTAAACTCAAGTATCAAAATATTATATTGGACGATCGTCAATTGTCTTTTATAAATTTTATTGGCATGGAAGCGAGGAACGAAGTGACGAGCTTGCTTCACCATTTGTTTGGTATTAATTAGAAGTTATTTAAGGCTACTCAATATATTTTTCTACATTTTCAGTTGTAATCTTCTACAGTTACGCGGAGCCTAGGGGTCAGACCTGCGAAGCAGGTCGGACCGCTAGTGTAAATAATTTTTTTTATTAATTATATTTCTAGGCTGGGTGTTTTAAGCATGGACGGCAAATGTAAATGTTTCGATGACGCTGCGGATGGATACACAAGAGCTGAAGCTGTGGTTGTCGTCTTTTTACAAAAATCAAAAGATGCCCGTCGCATTTATAGTCAGGTAATGATCAAATTTAATTAAATGTCCGACCATTACGTTATTTTTTACCATAACATACGACTATACCAAATAACACCCTAGGGCGCTATAAATATGACGTTATTGATATTGGTCACAAAATACCCAAACACTGACTTCTATTCGCAGATAGAAACAAGCACTGACAAATCGGTATTGTAAACGAATAAGAATATCGCGTTACCTAGTTACAGCATATAGAAGCAAATAGTTTGATCTCTAACAAATAACACAACTATAGGAAAAAATCTGATGTGGCCAGCACATAACCTCCCGCCCAATCCTACTATTAAACGGTACAAAATAGTATTTGATGATACAGAAACATACCTTCTTATTTGTTTATTTTATATTTATATTTGAGAATTTTCATTTTCTTTCGTATATTTATTTAATGTTTTGACATATATTTCACTAAGAAAACAGCTTCACAATCACAATGACATGTGTCACATTTCGTAAAAAATTGAAAATTTTTAAGTGTTTCCATGGTGGACATGGAATGCAAGATTAATGAAATCTAATTTATTTATATTTTATTATCTCTAAATCTAATGAAAATTAATAAAATTAGTGTAATCAAAACACTAGTAAAATTAAACATTCAACTTTCAAAATAACATAAATTGTTGAAAAAGGAAATTTAACCGAATTTTTCACGAAAAACTGTTAAGGGCTTCAAGTAAACTGCTACTTCCGGTTGACCAATTTTATCCATATCTAATCAGCTCTTCATTTAAATATAAGAAGCAATATTTCACAAAATTGTATTTTTTGGTATTATAGTATTTGAACTAGTGAGCAAAGTAGTGCATTTAATTATGAGTCCAGAAGTCGGACATCAAAAACAAAATATTTATTTATTTTTCACTACTATTAAACTCAACAGAACAATAATTTGTAGAAAATTATCATAACAAGAACAAATCAATGCACAATAAAAGTTTTAAGCGAAGTCGGAAAAGATAAATAACATGATTGACGTTAGAGAATAACATATTGTGATAGATTCTGCACCAACACATAATCCGTATTAGCATAAATTTCCCCAAAAGCTTCTAACTTGTGAACAAATAATTTTTTTCGTTAATTTAAATATTTTATGAAGTCGTAAATTCAACAACGCAATTATTTTAATATTGCAAAGTAGTTTAAAATCAAATTACGGAACAAAATATGTTGTGCCATCTATTGACAATTTTTAAAGCAAGAGTGAGCAAATAATTTTTCCTCACTTGTGTTTAAATAGTTATTTACGTAATCAGTTATGAAAAGAGCGATATTGTTTAACGAGCTGTAAGTTTGCCAAAACGAGCATAGCGAGTTTTGCAAATTACGCGAGTTAAACAATATCGTTTTTCATAACGTATTACGTACTATATTTTATCTAATTCCGTAATTTCATTCCTCTACCTTCCAAATTATTCATTGTCAATATTTGACAAGCAACAAATTATTTTATTTATTATTACAGTAGGCATCTACACGGCATTTGATTTAATTGAATATCTGTTGTTTAAAATTCTTTACGTAACTCAGTTACGTAATAGTTATTTACGTAATCAGTTAAGAAAAGAGCGATATTGTTTACCGAGCTGTAAGTTTGCCTAAACGAGCGTAGCGAGTTTTGCAAATTACACGAGTTAAACAATATCGTTTTTTATAACGTATTACGTACAATATTTTATCTAATTCCATAATTGCATTCCTTTACCTTCCAAATTATTCACAAAATATTTGACAAGCAATAAATTATTTTGTTTATTATTGAAGTAGGCATCTACATGCATTTGATTTAATTGAATATCGGTTGTGTAAAATTCCTTACGTAACTCAGTTACGTAAAGATTTTTACAAAGCTCATTTCATAGCAATTATGTAAAAAGTGGCCTTTCATAGCGTCAAAAGGTTAGGTAAAATTCAACTTTACAAAACGGAATTAGATAAACATCCTTTTCTCACTAGTGATTAAATTGCCTACTTTGCTCACTCAATGAATGTGCAAACATCAAAATTAAATGATTGTGGAAAAAATAATACATCGGCCGGACATTAATCACTGAACGTACCACGGGCGTTAAACGGATAATTAGGTGCTGTAATATTATGACAGTTTGATTTAATTTCTTTTTGAAACATTTTAGGTGGTTCACGCCAAAACTAACTGCGATGGATACAAAGAACAAGGCATCACCTATCCGTCTGATGTAATGCAAACTAATTTGCTAAAAGAATTCTATGCTGAATGTCAAGTTAACCCATTAGATATTAGTTTTGTTGAAGCTCATGGAACAGGTTGATAATTAATAAATATTTAATAAGTATTGCATCTATTTATTATTAATTTTTAATACAGGAACTCAAGTTGGAGATCCCGAAGAATTAAGTGCAATTGAAAATGTCTTTTGTCCCAAAGAACGTAAATCAACTTTATTGATTGGGTCTGTTAAATCCAATATGGGACACGGTGAACCTGCCTCTGGCCTATGTTCACTTTCGAAGGTGAATAAGTGAAATATAATAACGCGAACTCCATTAAAATAAACTGGAAAATTCTAAGACTAAAATCGATTTAAATTATCAAATCTACCCCTTAAGTTTTGACCACTGACTTGGTTTACAAGTTGGGTAATTTTGGTCTTATCATTTTTGCTTACACCGATAATGATAACTTGGTTATCGGAATACTTATTTAGATATTTTCTTTATTGCTATTAAGGCAGGGGTTAGATTTTAAGTGTAAAAATACTGGAAATCTCAGTCACTTTAAAATAAACAAAGTCGAAAAAACATTTAGTTAGTTAGATTTAATATTACAGACTGTTTTTACCATGTTTAAAATATGATATTAGGTTATACTAGCTATGGAAGCTGGCCAACTTATCCCAAATATTAATTTTACTACGCCCAGGAAAGGAATCAAAGCTTTGGTGGATGGCAGAATACAAGTTGTCACAGATAAAATGAAGTGGGACGCAGGTTATGCCGCTATAAGTAACTTCGGATTCGGTGGCAGTAACTGTCACGTACTTCTTAAGTCATGTCCTAAAGAAAAAGTGAATCAGGGTATCCCTGACGATGATATTCCCAGATTGGTGTACCTGTCAGGAAGAACTGAAGAAGCAATTAATACAATTTTAGACTATTTGGCTGCGAGACCCCTAGATGCAGAGTTTATTGGACTTTTACACGAAGTATTCAAGTAATTAAAATTTCTTTGCCCAAGAAAATTATTTTAACAGAATAATAAATAATGTGTAAACTAGTGTATAAATTACATCACGCTATGTTCCACTTAGTGGGGTAGCACGAACCCTGAAACAATATCGATCAATAATCAATCTCCTCCAAATATTCCACTACTTTCGCCTCGTCCACATTCACACATGCTCGTCTATTCTTAACACTCGGAATCATTCGTTCACGCAACAAACTGTCAATCATACATAACCACTTACTCGTCGGACGCCCACGCAATCGTTCACGCTCAATCTCACCCTCATATACACAATGTAATAAAAATAAATACATCAAATTTACCCACTGATAGAACTTACGAGAACTAAGATATTTTTTTATAACTGTTTTCTAAACCTTAATTTTTAAAGCATTTTACCATCCCATAATTAACATAAAAATTTGATTCAGTAGCAGTAGCAATGGAATAATGGATTCTTTCTTCAAGTGTATTATAATATTCATACATTTGCTTCTGTATATGCGGCGTAGAAGTTAATGATAATGTTACTCAGATACATTATGAAAATAATTGTAGGGCGTCTAGTTGTTTCATATTCCACTGGTCACTGGTGGCAGTTGTGTTAAAATGGGGTCTTTCACCTTTTAAAAAAAATTTTATTTTATGAAACTTTATCTATATTGAAGACTATCTACACTTTAAAAAAGTTTTGATTGTTATTCATTAAGCCACAATGATTTTTTAAAAAATGTTGTGACGTCATAGTAGAGGTGTTGCTGATCTAAAACAGTAGAGTTCTATTTTATTGTAATAATAATAATAAAATAAGTAAAAAAATATATGACTACAATTATTTACAATCTGTACTGTTTTAGATCCAGCAACACCTCTACTATGACGTCAGAACATTTAAGAAAAAAATCATTGTGGCTTAATGAATAATAATTAAGACTTTTTAAAAGTATGGATAGTCTTTAATATAGATAAAGTTTCATAAAAAAATATTTAAAAAAAATGGCGAATGACCCCATTGGTTCTGTCATAATTTTGAATTTGATTGATATATCGCGAAATACTAATATTTAGGTAACCAAATGGGCCTTATTGCATGCATTTTAAAATTCTGAACAACTTTTTTATTTACATTTTAGCTGCAAAGTGAATAGGTAAAAATTTACAGTAATATTAAAAAAATTGCATTGAAATCCCTATGTTCCACATTTCAATTCTACACTCATAAAAATCTTGTGAACAACTTCTGCCCAAGCACACAGTGATTTTTGTTATGCTCGCTGTGAGTACTAACAGTTTAAAAACATTTTATTTTTTTATTAAGGATAACTCTTTGCCAAATGGCTTAGAGTCTATTTACATTTATTTACATATATTGTAATTCATTATGTCAAGTTTAGGTAGCTGTTTTTCATGTCTTCCGCTTCTTTCCTCTTTTTTTGTATCTTTTGAAACCAGTTTTTCCCCGTTCCCCCTTCATCTAGTAATGTTTTCTCTGTTCTTTCTTCTCTTCCTAGCTCTCTGCAGAATAGTCTCATATGTTCCAGCGTTTCCTCCTCTCTTCCACATACGATCTTCTATATTAAGCCAGTATTTATTAGCATTTTCCTCGTTTCCACAACGGAATCTTGCTATTATTTGTATGTTGTTTTTCTCTTGTAAAATATATCGTGGTATTCCTATTGCTTTTATTTCCTTAAACCTTGTGTTATATGACGATTCTTTAATTTTACTTTCTTGAAGTTGCTTTTGGTTTTCCCAGTCTCTTTGTTGTACCGATTCCCATACACTCTCTTCATTTTGTCGTCTTCTTTCTATTTCATTTGTAGAGCATCCGTTCCTTTCATAGTATTTTTTTCTTGATTTTCCCCAGTTTGTTAGTTTGTTTTTGTCTTCTTCCCCTCTTTTGATATTTTTCCAGCACTCTTGTAGAATTGGGATTTCTATTTTTCGTACCCTTTCTTCGAATTTGACCGCCCTTTTTCCAGTCTCTATCCTCAGTTTTGCTATTTTCATTTCATCCATTACTATGTAGCTCGGCGTACACCTGTCTAGAACTAGAATCCATTTTGCATACCTCAGTTGTACATCTTCTAAAATTTGCTTTTCCTCCCATCCATACACCTCGGCTCCATACATCAATATGCTTTTCACGATATACTCGAACATCATCCATCGCACCCTCATATTGTTTTTGAATTTTCTTTCTCCTAACCCCCAAATTTGTTTCATTGCAACAATTGCTTTCCGTGTTTGATGTTCCAGATGTTTAGTCGGTTGATTATTTCTCGGAAACGTATAACCCAAGTATGTGAATTCTTTTACTTCATCAATAATTTCTTCATTCCATTTCCAAACTTCTTTCGTTTCCCTGCCTCCTCCTTTTTTAAACTTCATAATTTTAGATTTTTGTACATTAAGTGTTAGTTCCTTTTTCTTTAAATATAGTTGAAATCTTTTCATCATCGTCTTCATACTAGGTGGATCTTTTGCTACTATCACAATGTCATCCGCGTAGGCTAAAGACCAAATTTTCTTTCTTCCCATTACTATCCCGGCAGTCTGTTCTTTACTGAGGAAGTCTTCCAAATCTGCCAAGTAAAGTGAAAACAGTGTAGGGCTTAAAGGGCATCCTTGTCTTACTCCTTTTTCTGTCCAAATTTCATCTGTGTGTTTGTTGTTCACCTTTATCACCGAAATTGTTTCCTTATATATATTTTCTAAATTTGCGATCAAATGCCCATCTATTTCCATTTTCTTTAGACTAGTGAAGAGAATATCTCTGTTGACATTGTCAAATGCAGCTTTCAAATCAACAAAAAATGCATAAAGTTTTCCTCTACCATTGCAGATTTCATTTTCTACAATTTGATTCAATATGTAGATATTATCTGTTGTTCGTCTTCCTTTTCTGAATCCTCCTTGGTTTTCTGGAATCAGACTTTTGGATATTATTACCTCTTCAAGTTTTTCTTGTAGAATCATGGCGTAGATTTTGAACGACGTATCTAGTAACGTTATTCCCCTGTAATTTTCTACTTTGTGAGTGTCACCTTTTTTGTGAATTGGGTTTATTATACCTTTTCTCCATCTATCGGGTATTTCTGCTGAGTGCCATACCTTATTTATGATAGTTGTTAACTTCTCAATTATTTTGTCGTTCGCGTACATCCATGCTTCATTTGTCACTTCATCTTCTCCTGCCGCTTTTCCTTTTTTTAGTTTCTTAATTTGTGCTTTGACAACTTACTGATATTGTGTCTGTGGTTCCTTTTGGTTGTTGATACTTTTCTACTGGACTTTGCCTTTTGGTCAGTTTGCCATCCAGAAGTTGGCAGAAATAATTTTTCCAGTCTTTTTCTGGTATTAGTTTTGATATTTCATTCCTATTTTTCCTTTCTTTACTTATAAATTTCCATGCTTCGGCTTCTGATTTTATATTATACAGTTGTTCTTCAATTTCTTTCTTTTTCTTTTCCTTTTGATTTTCACATAACTCTTTATATTCTTTTAATTCTTTTTTATACTTTTCTTCCGTGGTTTTTCCATCTTTCCACTGTCTGCGTGTCTTCCGCATTTGCCGTTTTTTCTCTAAACAGTTTCAATTCCACCAGTTGTTTCTAGTTATATTACCCGATTTTATCCTTATTTCTACCTTATGTGTAGCGTTGTTAACGTTATCTATTAATTCTTTTAATTCTTCCTCGGTGTTGCTCTGTTTTAAATTGATTTTACTTGTATTATGTTTATATGCTTCGATGTCTTTTTCTTCCCACAATGATTTTTTTATTACTATTGGTTCTTCCTTCTTTTTTAGTATGTGGCTTTTTAGTTCTACGTGTAAAAGTTAGTCTTTAATATAGATAAAGTTTCATAAAAAAAATATTTAAAAAAAATGGCAAATGACCCCATTGGTTCTGTCATAATTTTGAATTTGATTGATATATCGCGAAATACTAATATTTAGGTAACCAAATGGGCCTTATTGCATGCATTTTAAAATTCTGAACAACTTTTTTATTTACACTTTAGCTGCAAAGTGAATAGGTAAAAATTTACAGTAATATTTAAAAAATTGCATTGAAATCCCTATGTTCCACATTTCAATTCTACACCCATAAAAATCTTGTGAACAACTGCTGCCCAAGCACACAGTGATTTTTGTTATGCTCGCTGTGAGTACTAACAGTTTAAAAACATTTTATTCTGTTACTCGATCGGCCAGGTTTTTTGCAGCCCGCTCTTGGACTATAAGTAATCGGGTAAAACCTTTTACTTGTTACTCACTTGTAAACACTATTTACCCGAGCCCTCTATTGCCTTTGAAAATGAATCTTTACTAATTGACAGCTGCATTGTAAATATTTTACAAGTTAGTAAACAAGGTAAACAATGCACGTTGCAACAGTAATGCTTACAGGGCAAATGCGAAATCATTTAAAATAATATTTTACAGAACAGTTGTGTGTAACTGACAGCACTAGGATATAATATTAATTTAATTTACAAATGAGTAACAAGTAAAATGATGTACAATACGCGCAAGGTAACTGTTTCACTGCTTCAAGGAGGTGACAGGCTCGCCGGTCATTTCCTCCATTCATCAGTAAAACCTGTTTTACCCTGCTTGTAATGTAAATAACTATAGAAATACCTGTAAATAATTTCTATGAACCAGGATATTCTTATGTATTGTGTTATTGATATTGCAATATTAACAAGTACGGCTCTTGTAAATATACCTAGAAAAATCAGTACGAATTGTAAATTTTCCAGGCCAATTCCCTATATTATCGTCCTGCAAGCTAACATGAACCGAAAGAGCTTGTAAATAAAACTTATTTTCTAATGCTATAATTTAACTCTCTATTGCATGAATTATTATTTTTTTTTTAATAAGGGCACAAAAATTATTTTTTAGGCGACCATCACAGAAAATTGTTCATTTCCATTTGACACACCATCTGTCAAAAGGAACAATTGCCCACGATATATAGAGAGACGACGGAAATATTATTTCCGTCTTACCTAAAAACCAATCATATTTAATCAAAATTGTTTCCATTCAGTTGCTAACCAATCACCAGGTCAGATAAGCCGATGCGCTCTCTTCTCTTTAATTGTTACTATGGTTACCATGATGAATTGTTGGTTGACAAACCGATTCTTTTTGTTTGTGTGAAAATTATTTATCTAGTACTGTCAAATATATTGATATTTTGTACTAAAATTATTGCACGAAGTGTAAAAATAATAATTTTTATCGAAAATGAGTGACAGTGATAGTACTGCAATTGATTACACGCCGCTAAACATTATCGAAGCAGCTAATAATATAGCTCTTAATTTTTTACCCAAAATTTCAAGAAAGAAGTATGAAATTAAATTTTTAAGTAGTTGTACCAATATTACTGTAAATTGTAATGAAAATAAAATAAACTCCGTGTAAATAATCATTAAAGAAAGAATTGTAAGTATATTAAGTTTCTTATTTTTGCAATTTATTATGGTCGCCTAAAAAGTATAGTGTGCAACTCGTTTAAAAAGCTTACTTCCATGCTAGTATAAAATTGCGGCACGAGACGTAGTCGAAAAATTATACTCGCATGGAAATGAAAGCTTTTCTGCACTCGTTACACAATATACTATTTTTCAAAAAAAATATTCATATATTGAAAATAAGTGTGTTACATAAATTTTTTTCTTAAAATAATTTTTTTTAAAAGTTTTGTTCACTATTGGAATCATTATGAACAAATTCAACTTGCAATGGAATTATGGTCTATTGGGTCGTGTTTGCGTACTATAGAAAATAGTTTGATGAACAACCTCTTCTAGGAAGACATCATATAAAAAAATATTTGGAAATTTTGTAAGGTGTATTTAGCTGTAATATGTCAGCAGGTAATGATAAGAGGAATGGCCTAATTGGCAATTGACAGTTACATAATGTTCCCAAATGGTAACAACATGATTGCCATGAATGTATGCTGCATAAGAAAAGAAAATAAGACGTTTAAATTTTATGTTCCCGATTGGGAACAATATGAAATAGAGGGTTAACTATAAGCGGTTTTCGCTATTGTAGTCGAAATTGCAGGGATTATAGAAGTCAAATAATAAACTTGGCGCAAACTATACATATCGAATGGCTTTTAATATAATTAATATTTAAATCTATTTCATCGGTTAAAAAATCAATATATTTCTCCTTTGAAATAAACTATTATTTCTGAAATGAGTAAGTTAAGTACATATATACATACATATACCAGTTATTCCTCGGACGCCCACGCAATCGTTCACCTTCAATCTCACCCATATATACTAGTTTCATCAACCTTTTATTCGACATACGGTCAACATGTCCAAACCAGCGCAACTGACTCACTCCCACTTTCTTAACAACATTCTTCTCAATCTCACACTCACCATACACCAATGTATTCCGTATGCGATCACGTCTCGTATACGTCGTTAATGCTTCTTCATCCACACCCAACATTCAGAACCATACATCAATGTAGGCACTAACACACCATTATAAACACTGAGTAGAACATCTCTAGATACATTCACGTTTCGAGCAAAGGTACCCAGAGCACCCAATACCTTGCACCCTGCAGACACCCGCCTTTTAATCTCCCGGTCAATACGTCCATCCCTCGAGAACATACTACCCAAATATAGAAATTCATTCACTTGTTCCAGTCTCATACCATTCCTGAAACATTACAATCAATCACTAAATCATTCTTCTCAAACACCAACACTTTTCATTTATCGACATTCAATAGCAGATTTAAACCTTTCCCTACTTCATTTATTCTTCTCAATTGCTGCTCAGTTTCACCTAACACAACAACATCATCCGCATAAGCTAACAAAGGCACTATACGTCCGCCAGTACGTGCAAATATTTATGTATTTCAATTTTAAAACAATTATATTTACAGATTTGATATATCAGCCCATAATTATCGTGGATATGCAGTATTTACGAAGGACGGAATAGTTTCTCGTGAATTAGGGTATCATTCATATGAAAATAAACCATTATGGTTTGTATTCAGTGGTTTAGGTGGCCAATGGCTTGGAATGGCCAACGATTTAATGAAAATTCCAGTATTTACAGCAACAATCGAAAAGTAATTATATTTCTCCAAATAATGAATATTATTTTAACATATTTTCTTTTAGATGTCATAAAATTTTATCTCGAAAAGGCATCAACATTACTGATTTAATCACTAAAACTGAGCCTTCTATTTTTGTTGAACA
Source organism: Poecilus cupreus (assembly GCA_963942605.1). Classification (NCBI taxonomy): domain Eukaryota; kingdom Metazoa; phylum Arthropoda; class Insecta; order Coleoptera; family Carabidae; genus Poecilus; species Poecilus cupreus. Next base: position 2,367,299 of record OZ012729.1, on the reverse strand, counting down.
AACCAATGTTTTCGTTGCTATTACTTCCATTCAGATAGCTCTATTGGAACTTTTAAAATATATTGAGTTAAAACCGACCGGCATAGTGGGGTATTCTATTGGAGAAATTGCCTGCGCATACTATGATGGTTGTTTGTCTTTAGAACAAGCATTATTATGCTCGTATTATTTAGGGAAAGCCAGTGATCAATGCAAAAATTCCATTGGAAGGATGATATCTGTAGACACTGAACAGAATCAAGTAAGTTTATATTTTATATTTATTGAAAGATGTTCTAACCCTATTTCGAAAATAATGAGAATTGCTTGAAATTTAGAGGACAGGTCAGAAGTATTGCACAAAAATTCATGCAAACTTAAAGTTATTCACAATTAAAAAAAAAAAATTATGACAGTTTAAAGTTTTGCTGATTTAAGAAAAGTGATATTTGGAGGCTAAAAATTTCAAAAAAAACACATTAAAAATAATACGATTATTCCAAATTATTAATATATCGGTAGCTGGAACCTTCATTAACCAAATGTTGAAGTGTCATTACCTTTCAGAGATTGGGTAACAAGAAAATAGAAAATAATGAAACAAGCTACACGAATGTCTACAAATCCAGTGGGAAGCGTGGCATTCCAAATCAAAGACCGCGCGAAAATTCAAATGTGTCATACAAATTAATCTTAACTTACGATTTGGTTAATTTACATTAGTTGCATTTAATGATCAAAATCATTACTTTTTGAAGTTATTATTGAATCCAATGGAACATTAATTTAGTTTCTTTGGATATTCTTATGTCCAGGGTTTGACGTTTGACAGTTGCCACGTTTAGCATCATCGAAAGACATTCATAAATTGTGATATCTTAAGCAAATTAATGCGATTTTCGTGTAAAATGTGTAATTTTAATGATAAATGATAGCAATTATAGTATTATATTGTTCTTTTGCTTGAAAGAAATGCATGTTTCAAATTTAATTTTTTCATTTTTAACAGTTGATTCAGGTCAGGTCAATTGTCAAAATATACATCTCAGCCACAAAAATTGAGAAAAAATCCAAATAAAAACGATTTCACATTAAAAAATTGGATTCCAGTCGAAATATGTATTTCAATTTGCACATTTAATAGCTTGTTGTTTTTGAGAAATCTAACATAACCCAACATTAGACAAGGACAAAACGAGTAGAAAAATCCTTAAGTGATCTTCTGCGGTTATATGCCGCTTCGGTGCCTCGTTTTCGGTGGTGTGAAAACGGTATGCAGTGTTCACTAGTATGGGTTTTCGCAAAGCAGTCACCCATCCAATTACTGACCGCGGGCAATGGTGCTTAACTTGCTTTATCGAGTGAGCCGGCTAAGTTACATTGCCGTTGCCAAAGTTCTTAAATTGTTCCAGGTTTGTTTAATTAAATAAACTGTTGTAGATTCACGAGTTGTTAGTACCTGGATTAGAAATAGCTTGCATTCATTCAGAAGGAAATTGTATTGTGTCCGGACCTACAGCAATAATTGACGAATTTATAATGAAATTGAAGCAACAAAATATTTCATATGTAGATTTAAATACAGGTGTTGCCTTTCATTCGTCATATGTTAATAAAATTGGTGAGTATTTCACATACCGTAAAATGGAGGGAAGTTGAACACTTTTCAAGTGTAGCTTCAAAATTCATTAGACAAAATGATATTTAGAGGAATTAAATATATGCGTATACAACAGTACTTAAAATTTAACGTCTCTAATTGTTACTATCCTACATAATTAATGCTCGGTTTCACCAATGATAGTTAAATTTTAAACATAGTTAAAATAAATAAAAGCAAATCGCAGTTACATGTCATATGGAGTTATTGACATTTATGTCAAAGTTTCGATATGCTTTTATTTATTTAAACCAAGTATAAAATTTAATTAACGATGGGCATCAATTTAAAAAAAAGTATCATTAGTCAACGTCACCCCCGAAGGGAGTTTGAAATATCTTGGGCGGAGATTACTGCAATAACGTAAACATTTATTCTTCATACAAAATTCTACATAAAAAAAATAATTTTCCAAAATAAAACAAGTAAACATCAAATTATCAATTTTAATTCGAACGGAATTAATTTATTGCATGCATGTATCGATTTTTTATCATGATTTTTATATTATTCAAAAACATTTATGACTTCAAAATAACATTTTAAATTCTAAGTTTTCCATATGAAAATTTAAAATAATATGTTTAATGTAATCAGGATCGTCGGATGTTGGAATAGGATCAAATAAAAAGTCAACTCTTCAATGCATACGTTTCGACATTTATTACGCCTTCATCAGTGCTAGGAACGAAGAAATATAATTTAAAATGTATACAAACACATCGTATGTAAATCCAAACAAGAATAAATAAACAGATTTGTTTTGAAATTATACAACACATTTCAAAATTCGCGCTAGTTTTATAATTATTAGTTTGTGTTTTTAATTTTTTGACTTGTTACATCAACGCTACTCTTGTTTTGATTTCACACAAAAAATGTCCGACGTTTTTTACTTGTTTAAGTTATCCAAAAATATTGCAACCAACTCACAAGTAATTGTTTATTTATTCTTGTTTGATGATGAAGGTGTAATAAATGCCGAAACGTATGCATTGAAGAGTTGACTTTTTATTTGATCCTATTCCAACATCAGACGATCCTGATTACATTTAATTTCTCTGGAATCGAGTATCTCTATGTTTAATGTTAGAATGTAGCTCTTATTTTATCATTTTTATACTCATACATCTACTTTATTTTTACTTTACAGGCTGTAGAATTGAAATATGGAACATAGGGATTTAAATGTATTTTTTTTTATATTCCTGTCAATTTTTTCCTATTCACTTTAAAGCAAAAGTGTAAATACAACAGTTATTCAGAATTTAAAAATGTATGCATTAAGGCCCGTTTAGTTATCTAAATATTAGTATTTCACAATTTATCAATCAAATTAAAATATTTATAAAAAAAAATTGTTATACAATCATGGTAAATTAAACAAAAATGAAATATATTTGACATTTCAGAAAACAAATTTAGAATTATTTATACAGTGTTGTATTATTTTCTGTGAAAATTTCATAGAAGGTTGTATTGATATAATGGCGAATTTTAGAGTTCATATCTTTCTGTTAAATAAATAAATAAATTTTATCCAACACCTCTCAAGAAATGCTCTATAACTATGGCGATTTTAAACAAGGAAAGTAACAGATTACCCACTAGTGGGTATAATTTTGAGAACAGTCACCAGTGAGTATAACAATAATAATAGAACACACAATACCTTAGTAAATTTAACGCTTATGTCACTGTCAAATAATATTTGTTTAGTAAATTATGCATTTATTAAGAGATGTTGGATAAAAGGTTATACTTCACACGTGGGCAAAGTGGAATTACCCACTCGATAAAATTATCATACTCAGCCTTCGGCTTCGTGTGCTAAAATTTCTCTCTTGGGTAATTCCTTACTTTGCCCACCTGTAAAGTAAGTAACTATTAACCACCTTTTGAAATAATATCAAATAATTATCGGTTTTGTCTAATTTTCCATGGTGTGTTAGAATTTTCCTAATAAATATTGATTTTAATTTGATAGATATATTGTGAAATACTAACAATTAGGTAACTAAACGGACATTATTGCACGCATTTTGAAATTCTAAGCAACTTTTATATTTACACTTTCTGCTGTAAATTGAATATGTAAAAATTTGAAGCAATATAAAAAAAGCATTAAAATCCTTATATTCCACATTTCGATTCTATACCCGGAATGTTGTGAACGAGTATAGTATTCCTTAAAGTATATCGTAATGACAATTATTTTATAAAAAAAAAAACAGCGTATGAATTATGATGTCCTGAAACATTTTCCAACTTTTCGGTCAAATTCACGCCAGTGGTCAATATCCCTCCATTTTACGTTAATAATTAGGAACATATAATATTATACTAAATATTTAAGCTTCTTCGGCTCTAAAACATTTACAACATGTGATTCCAAAACCTCAAGAACGTTCAGTTACTTGGATATCAACTTTATCAACTGATGATAATTCAAATAAATCTTCCCCGATGTGTTCTGCAGAATTTTTAAGCTCGATTTTAGTGAAACCTATTAAATTTGAGCAGTATTTTAGTGGGGTACCGAATAATGCAATCGCTTTAGAAATTTCTCCTCATGGCATTCTTCAAAAAGTTTTGAAACGATCTGTGTTTGATGACAGCATAAATATTTCTATACTGAATAAAAACTCAAATAGCTCAGGAACTTTGATGACAGCCATTGGAAAGTAAATATTTCTAAATTTAAGCAAACGAGGTCTATAAAAAATATTTTTTAGATTATATAAAGCAGGCTACAACCCTCGAATCGAAAAATTATACCGCAAAATTGCATTTCCTGTCAGTCGAGGGACATCTATGCTGTCACCTTTAATAAGATGGGACCATTCACAAAACTGGTTCGTCACAAAATTCGAAGTTTTGGATAAATTAAAATCTGGAGAGAGAAGTGTTACTATCAAACTGAACGATGATGAACATGAATTCATCGCCGGCCACCTAATTGATGGTAAGAACCACTGATATAGTAATGGTGGAACGCTCACTAATGTTGAAAATGGGTTCCGAGACAGACGAGCAATAGGTGGGTAACCTATCATTGTCGTACAGTCCGCTTAGAAAGTTGATAAGAAAATATAAAGAAATTATCAATCAATAATTTTGAAATAAAAATTAAATAATACATTAATAGGCATGAGTTTAATTAACTATTATATACCGGGTGTCTTAATTAATTAATGTTTCGTCAAGACAAGAGATCTTGTCTTGCTCATTTCTTGGCAACGTATTTTTTGTCATGTTTCAAGAATTCTTGATATTTCTTGGTTTTTGAAATTTTAGGGGAATCACCCTTTTCTATCGCTTTATCCAATCCGAACGCTCAAGAACGTAGCGTTGGCGTCAGCCCATGCCCCTCCTTTTAGTTAAATTTTTCTTAAATGTTGGTCGCGTCGCGTTGCACTTCGATATTCTATGCTTTTTATTTAAAACAATGAGTGTTAAAAGAAATATAAATCTTGTTTGGTGCACTTGTCGAATTGTTCTCGCCGCGTGCAACAAATAATGCTCTATCCGCACTTGATACACAAATAACTATTGTCATTTTTTGACAAGACTGTGCAACATGTTTTTACATAGCAACCTCTAACCTCTCAACAAATGCATAGCAACCGCTCTAAAAACAATTGTTGGAAAAAAAGGGTAACCCACTACATCTATCTGTCTCATGCTCGTTTTTCTCTTTCCTAAAAGCCTACAAGTGAACGTTCCAGAATTACTACATTTCTGTGGCAAGAACAGAATTATTGCTGATTTTATTTGCTCAACTTGTGGATTTCTAGGAACTATTTTGTACCCGGAAACAGGATATTTGGTTCTGGTTTGGGAAACTTTGGGTATGCTTCTTGGACAGGACTATACGAACTTGTCTGTTGTGTTTGAAAATGTTAAGTTTCATAGAGCTACAAGTATGCAGAAAGAAACGAGAGTGGTGCTGATTGTTATGGTCCAGAAAGTCAGTGGCAACTTTGAAGTAAGTCTTATTACATGAACTTGTTATTCCGATTTAAATAAATAAAAGTTAAATAGACAATATAATTTAAACTTTTATTAAAACACTAGGTATTATGATGTATTTAACATCGTTGTTTACTGGTGTTCCCATGTTTATAAAGTTGACCATAACAACACAATATTGTAGAAAAAGACATCACTGTTGAAGTAGAATTTGAATATAATTAATCATATAACAATTATCAAAAAATCAACAATAATCCGTTCTTTTGATAATTACCAATCGAACCATTTTTTAATTAATAGGACACTGTCAATACTACTGGGAAAATCATATTTTAAAAAATGCGTCAAATACACTACCTCATTTGTAGTGCGGGAAAGAATACGACTTTTCTAACTTTTGAAATTGCGATATCTCATAAATGATTCGTAGAAAAAAATATATATTGGAACCACAATACCTCCCGTCATAGATTTCTTATCTAATTATGACACAAAATAGTTATTTGTGTATCTAGAGCAGAAAGTAGTCTATTGCTGCTTGCGCATGGACATTGCATAAGCATAAGCGGCAAGGACACTTTCTGCTCGAGAAACACATACTATTTTTTCTACAACCGATTCAATAATGATAAAAAAATTGGATGAAAATATTATATTTGTCATTTTCTGTTTGAACTATTATTCCGATGCATTTTACAGTTAGCCATGTTAAACCGTTTCCAAGGTGATGGATACCGTTTCTTCTGTTATTTGTTTGAATCGCATGACAGATATTAATTTGTCAATTCAATTATGACGTTAAAATTTTGTGAAACATCATAAAATAATGGATAGGGACGAATGTGAAATGGAATGTACTTCACCACACATCAAAGAAGCTGCGAAGAATGTAATATTAAATTAAAATTTTCCATAACAACTGTCCATTTTTCTATTCTACTAGAGAAATTTATTTTTTCTACAATCGTTGCACAATATCGACATTGTTATTCCATTTTTAGTTAGGAAATGTTCAAAATTGTCGCTCTAGGGCGACAAAGTGACATATTGTCGCACTAGTGCGACAAAAATAAAACAGAAATAAATTAGATAAAAGTAAATGATGCATTGGATTTTTCTGGTAATAACCTTGCTATTGCAAATACAGTTGGCATATACGTACATACACTTCAACTTAATTACCATAAACGTATTCACTCTGTAGACTTTATGTCAAATGTACTCCATATGTCAAATGTAGTCCATGTGTCAAATTATGATTTCTTTGAAAATTTTTATTTTGTTCATAAACGTTGTCATGATTACGGTGACATGGGTAACTACAATTTTACTGAATTGTTAGAGGCGGGACCAAAGATAATTTTGAAAATTAATTTTTTTCTACAGCTTGACATTGGTCAACGATTGTAGAAAAAATATTGTGTGTATCTCGTCGGATAGAGCTTGTTCGGTGCACTTGTCGAGTTGTTGATCTCGGCTTCGCCTCGATCAACAATTTCTCGCCGCGTGCAACAAACAATGCTCTATCCACACTTGATACACAAATAACTATTGTCGCTCGCCGAGCGGCAAAATTCTTATTGCCGCTTTGCAAGCTTGGCAAGCGGCAATCGTCAATTTTTTGCTTTCAACTGAGAGTTGGAAATGTATATTTTCTGCTCGGTCGTAGAAAAATATCATTTTACAACCGTTGTTTTGTTAAAAAAAAAAAACAGGTTAGCAGATTTAAATAAAAATTTCAAAATATAATTTTTCTTTAACGTGTTGCAATTCGTAAATGGTGACAGTAAGAGGAAAATGTTTCAAACAATAATTGTAGATAATAATATTTCGAACATTATTCTAATAACCAAATTTTCATTAAACCATAATTTACTCTTATTTAAAAAAAAAACTTGATAGGGCTTCAAGTAAACTACCACTTCCGGTTATTGAATTATCACCAAAAACTAATCATCCCTTCGAAGGGGGATATAATTCATATATACAAAATATCAAATTTTCAGTTTAGTAGTTTTTGAGAAACCGTAACTCCAGAACTCTACAAACTTTGAATGACCTAATGTTCCGATAACACTTACCATTTAAGAGAAATAAACAAAAAACTGATATTCTTGACCTTTGACCTAGTATACAATTTTTAGCAGAGGTAGGATCGATGAGGACTTTTGATATTTCATTTGTAATAGTGTTTTCAAGGTCTGAACCAATTTTTAGCTCTATAGCAATTTTTCCAAAAATAAAAGTCCATTTTGACTGGCCTATTTAATAAATAACTATTAACTAATATTTTAGGTCATTGAAAGAGGTATAGCAATTGCGACAGGGCGAGTATACGTCCCGGAAGATATTATCAACGAAATTTTGGATCTACCACTGCCAGTTCTACAAAAGAAAGACTACTTTGTTCCTTTAAATTCTGGTGATATTTATAAAGAATTGCGACTTCGAGGATATAATTATAGGTATGATTAATAAATAGATTTATTTTACTTAAAAAAGTAAAACGTTACCTATTTAGTGGATTATTCCGTGGATTAAAGTCCTGTGATGCGACCGCAACAATTGGGCAAGTAAGTTGGAAAGGGAATTGGATCGCCTTCATGAACACAGTTCTGCAGATGCAAATTCTTCAGAAAGACACCAGAGGTTTGTTTGTTACAACATCAATTGAAAAATTGACAATTGACACTCTAAAACAAAAACAGATCATCGAAGGCTTGACTGAAGATAGAACTATACCAGCGTATGTTTATAGACATTTAAAAACTTTTGTGTAAGTATAAATGGAAGCATTTAAATAGTGCATAATATAAATTTCCGACGACCACTCCAAAAAGTACATAAATTCACACGCTTAACTTTTATAGTATACACCAAGTTCATTATTTTGACTCTTATAATCCCTGTAATTGTTGGAGGTTGGGAAACGTTTGAAGTAAATGATTAAATGATAACACTGGTTACAGAAAAACTGAGAAAGATATTTTATTGACACTCGTATTGAAAAATATATACAGCAATTGTTCGAGGGTAAATAACAACAAGAACAACAGAAATAATAAATCAGAAAATCAAAGACGGCGCAAATGTGTAGCAGCAGTGACATCTGTGTGACAGTTACCGAGGTTGGGTCGGTCGGTAATATCAACACTTCCCCTCGAGACGACCTCGGTTTTCATGATTCTCTTGTCCGTCAAGCCCATGAGTTCGATGCAGCGCAGATGTTTCGGCTTCGGGAGCGCCTTCGTCAGCACATCTGCTTTCATGTCGACAGTGGATACGTGTTGCAAAACGATTTTTCCAGGTTCCACTACCTCTCGCACGAAGTGGTGCCTGATGTCTATATGTTTCGTCCTGGCATGATAGACTAGATTCGTTCCTAACTTCAAGGCGCACATGTCTCAATAAATCTTGATGACGTCGTCGCCGTGCGCGCCGAGCTCCCCCAATAGTCCTCTCAAGTGTATGGCCTCCTTGGTTGCATCGCTCAGGGCCATGTACTCGGCCTCCGTGCAGGAAAGCGCCACGGTGCGCTGTTTCCTGGAGTCCCATGTCACTGCACCCCCGGCTATCATGAAGTACCCCGTGACTGAGCGTCTGTCGTCTGTTGAGCCTCTCCGCTTGTAGTGGATCCCGTGACTTGCAGCCCCTTTTAGATAACGCAATACGCGTTTGGCTGCTGACCAGTGATCCCTGTTGAAACAGTCGTAAAACTGCCCAAGTAGACTCGCCGCATGAGAGATGTCGTCTGGCCGCGTGGCTACGGACAGGTACAGCAGGCAGCCGACTAGCTCTCGATATGGGGGCTTCGGCCCGTCTGACTTCGACCATTCTTCTCCTCTACTTAACCTGCTTCCGGGATCAAGTGGCGTCGAGATAGCCTTGCAGTCTTCCATTCCAAATCTCCGTAGCATCTGATCGACGTAGGTCTTCTAGTTGATTACCACCCCCTCCTCGTTCCTAGTGAACTCCATCCCGAGGCAACGTTTGAGTTCCCCAAGGTCCTTCAGGTCGAAGATCTGTCCCAGCTACCGGCCAAAGACTTCGTCCACGTATATGACGACGATAATCTTCTCTCCCTTCCGAGATCCAAGATAGATACAGGGGTCGCTTTTTGTTGCAATCAGCACCAGGCCCCGTAGCTCTCCGTCTAGACGCTTATACCAAGCTCGGCCCGCCTGCTTCAATCTGTACAAGGCCTTCTTCATGTGACAAACTTTATTTCCAATTGCCAGATTGTCCATTGTCGATTTCGCCTCGTTGACGGCGAAGCGGTTTCCTCTTCTGTTATCAATAATGTGTTCAAGCGCATCTTTCATACGATCCGGCACCTCCATGAAGACGTCTTCCTCCAATTTACCGTTGAGGTATGCCGTGGCCACGTCATACTGGCGAATGTGCATTTTCTCCTGCACTGCAAATACAACAACGGCCCGGATGGATCCCAGCCGTGCGACGGGCGCGTTTGTCTCGTGGAAGTCCTTCCCGTAGACTTGCGAGTAACCCTTGGCTACGACCCTCGCCTTGTGTTTTTCTAGGACACCTCCCGTGCTATATTTGTGACGCAGTACGAAGCGGCTTCCGATGACCTGGTGTTCCGGTGTTCGATCAATAAGCCTCCACGTCCCGTTCTTCAGAATGGAGACCATCTCGTCGGCCATTGATCGCAGCCAATCTTTCGCTTCCGGGCCGGAAAGTGCGCGCTCGACTGGAACCTCCGTCACGTGTGCTGACGCCTCTGGAATCTCGTGCATGAAATTGGCCGATCTTCGGTATGCCTCCACCCCTTCGAGGACCCCTGCCGGTATGGGCGGGAGCAGGAAATCCCGCGAAATCTTCTTCATTCGCGCTTTCGTCCTGCTGCTCAACCTGGACTCTTCGTGGAACGTTTGCTTCGTCCCGTAGTAGGTTGATTTCGTTATCTTGGAGTGGATTGATCGTGTTCGGGGTAATAACACGATGACGTGATCCTCCAGCCGGTACGTTTTCCTCTGGTTGTTTCACTGGCTCCGCCGGGTGGTCCTCCGCTGTCCTGAAGTGCCTGGATATCTCGACCTTCCTCTCTTCCGGCAGCCATATTCTGTAGGCCTTGGCTTTCGAGCTGTAACCGAGAAATATACCTTTTTTCGCTCGAGGTTTGAGCTTCCCCTTGTTTTGTGCCGTGTCCCCAATGAACACCTCGCGTCCAAATCTCTCCAACGAGGATACGTCTGGTGCTGTTCCGTGCCAAGCTTCGTACGGCGTTCTTCCAATCAATCGGCTTGTGGGACACCGGTTACGGATGTAGTTAGCCGTGTGGACGGCCTCCGCCCAGAAGGTTGACGGCAGCTACGATTGGACCAGCAGGCAGCGTGCAGTGTCCATGAGCGGACGGTTCCGTCGCTCTGCCACTCCGTTTTGCTCCGGGTTGTGTGGGGCTGTCAGTCGTCGGCTCACTCCATGTCTTGCGAGTAATTCGTCAAATTGCCTGTTGACATACTCACCGCCGTTGTCGGACTGTAGTATTTTTATTTTTCTTCCTTGTTGCGTCTCGACTAGCGCCCTGAACTTTTCGAACTCGTCGATCACCTGGCTCTTCTTGCTGATGAACCTCACTTCACACTATACGGAGGAGTCGTCGATAAACGTGACGTAGTATTTCTTTCCGCCGATTGAAGCTACCGGCATTGGTCCGCATACGTCCGAGTGCACGATGTCGGCCAAGGCTGTCTCTCTTTTTGATTTCTTCGGAAAAGGTGCTCTGTACATCTTCCCCTGGGTACGTACGTCACATTGGAAATCATCATCGATGTCCTCGACCTGGACCCCCTTGGAGAGATCCAGTCTTGATCGCTCTGCGAAGTGCCGGTATATTCAGATGACCCATGCGAATATGCCACTCCCTGAGTGACACTTTCTTCCGTGTTGTTGACGCTGCGTTCGCTTCAGGGTGTCCGCCTCGTGTTTCTTCTCTCGTGCTGTCTAGGAAATACAATCCATTTAAACGTTTTGCTACTGCCAATACTTTACCGTCGCCGTTTGGCACGTACAACGCATCATTGAACGTGATGACTCGCCGGCGCCCCGGCCGGTGGTCGCTCGGGCGATCCCTTTTCCCTTGATAGCTGTGGAGGCATTGCTTGCCAGGTTCAGTTTCCTGAAGTTTTGTGATCGTTTCAGAGCCGAGAATGACTCAATGTCCTTGCACATATGTGTTATTGTCTGTTCGGTACGCACCGCCACTCACGGAATTGTCCGGCACCGTGAGGAAACCCACTTCGTTTGAACCGTTCGCGGATGTTTCATTCGATTTATTTCGACAGTATCGCGCGCGATGACCGATCAGTCCGCACTTGGAAGCACTTCATCGTCTTGTCTTTCTTGGCGAGCTCGTGCTTTTCCTTGTTTACCGATTTCCATTTGCTCGGCCACTCAGCAGTACCTTTGTGTTCCTGCCTGCCTGCCGCCAACGCGTTGTTGTGTCGCCTTCTGAGCCTCCTTGCGGGCATCGGACTCCTCCGCGATTTTTATTCGTAACGTATCGAGTGACGGTAGCTCATCCCTCGCGGTCATGGCCCATTTGAAGTTCTCGTAACTGTCGGTTAGGCTACGCAAGAGCATGACTGCCAGTAAGTCACGGTTAATGTCGACTTCCAGTTCGGCCAGACTGTCCACGGTGTCGCGAATTGTAACCTGATTATAATGCACTCACTTTTAGTTCTGGGTCCATAACCTGTTGGAGGTTGGGAAACGTTTGAAGTAAAGGATTAAATGATAATACTGGTTACAGAAAAACTGAGAAAGATATTTTATTGACACTCGTATTGAAAAATATATACAGCAATTGTTCGAGGGTAAATAACAACAAGAACAACAGAATTCATAAATCAGAAAATCAAAGACGGCGCTAATGTGTAGCACCAGTGACATCTGTGTGACAGTTACCGAGGTTGGTTCGGTCGGTAATATCAACAGTAATTTCGACTACAATAGCGAAAACCACTTATTGTGAACTTATAGCAATAGAAAATAAGTTTTATTTACAAGCTCTTTCGGTTCATAATCACTTACACAACGACTATATAGAGAATTGACCTGAGAAGTACTTATTGTGGAAATTTTCTTAGTAATAATGCCATGCAAGAACGACCACTAACAAACTGTTTCACTGGATGCTGTTACTCGTGGGCCGTATTATTCTATTTGCTGATAATTTTCAATGTGATAATAGTTATTTACTTTACAAGTGGGCAAAGTAAGGAATTATCCACGAAAGAAATTTTAGCACACGAAGCCAAAGGCTGAGTGTGATAATTTTATCGAGTGTAATTCCACTTTGCCACGTGTGAAGTATAACGTTTTATCCAACAACTCTTAATATATGCAAAATTTATTAAAGAAATATTATTTGACAGTGACATATGCTTTAAATTGTCTAAATTAAAACGTCAATCGAAGTTGTTACCAAGGTGTTGTGTGTTATTATTACTGTTATAAATAGAAAATTACTTACTAGTGACTTTTCTCAAAATTATACCTACTAGTGGGTAATCTGTTACTTTCCTTGCTTAAATTCGCCATAGCTATAGAGCATTTATTAAGAGATGTTGGATAAAATTACTTTTCATATATTTAATATTAAGTATTTATAACAGAGAATTTTTTTTTTGTTAAAAGCAGGTCTTCGAAACTCCACAACTTTTGATACATCTTCTGTTCTCATTTTTATAATTCGCGGATCTTCCATAAAGCTCTTCCTATTATCCAACTTTTTTATGTGAACCCCATCGTCTTTAAACATCTTAGAAATGAAATCTCGTGTTTAGTATTTGTCAGAGTGATTCTATTTTATGAACGATATTATTTGAATATCCATCGTAAATGGCTCTAGTAACAACGTCTTTTGCAAATCGTCCGTTTTACTTGAGCCAATATCTTTTCTTGTACTTATATTCGAACCATTTCCTCTTTTTACTATGGTCTGAACTGTACATTTACTCACTTTTGTTAAAATTGATGTTTTTATTACAAATATACCTAAGAAATACCGTAATTTATTTCATTAGGATAAAGTTATCTGGCAATATCCATTACAAATGCCGTTAAAAAATTTCTATAAATAAGGGTCTTCGTTATGTATTGTGTTATTCATATTGCAATATTAACAAGTACAGCTAGAATAATTGGTACGAATTGTAAATTTTCCAGGTCCATTCTCCATATGTATAATCGTCTAGTGTACGATTATGAACCAGATCTTGTAAATAAAACCTATTTTCTATTGCTATAGGTTCACAATAAGCGGTTTTCGCTTTTATAGTCGAAATTTCAAGGATTATAGAAGTCAAATTTATGAACTTGACGTATACTATACTGAAAGTTGATCATTGTATATCACTAGCAATGCTCTATGATATGAAAGTTCGTTAGCCAATCAGATGCGTCTGCAATTGTGTGATATGATTTTACCACACGCTGCGATAACTGGGTAAACTAACCTAAAAATATGTATTTAAAAATTTGACAGTTGCAGATAATTTGCTGAATTTACACGGATTACAAAGGTTGGACCCTGATTTAACAGATTTTAATATAATTTTTTGTGAATTCTATAGCAATGGTGTTAACATATTCTGTTTTATTATTTTTAAGTAAATATTATGTTGTTTTTATTTTTCTTATTTGTGGTTGTCGGAAAAGTGTTAAATAGGTATTTCATTCTCGTGTGAAATATCAAACTTTCAGCACTAGTTATACAATATACTATTGTGATATTTTTAATTTGTTTCAAGATGTGGGGGAATAGAAATCCGCGGTGTGAATGCAAGTGAAATTGGTCGAAAAAAGAATATGGAAAAACCAGTGTTGGAAACTTATAAGTTTATTCCAAATATTATAGAGCAAACCAACTTGTCTTTAGTACAATCTGTTCGAATTTTATTACACATGGTTTTGGAAAATATTCAAACTCTTAAAGTTAAAACTGTGGAAGTGTTAGAAGATAATATTCCAGAGATTTCTAATTTAATTTCACCAATTATTGTTGAAGCTTTTGCAGATATACCTCTAAAACAACCAGATGTGAATGTTTTATCAACAAACCAAATTGAAATCAGCGGAGCCATAGTTTCAGATAAAAAATTAATCTCAGAAACCAATTGCATGATTGTTATTGGTGCAAATATAATGAAAAATGAACAGGTAATGTTTCAAAATAAAAACATGTTTAAATTTAAATAATTTATTTCTTTCCGAAATCGATACACGATATAGTCCAGTCAATCTAGACAAAAAATGGGCAATCAGAGGAACTAAAAATACTATTTCCAATTTTTTCAGTAATGTGTAGGGGAGGGTACCCTGAACAAGAGAAAATAAAGTCCCTCCAAATCCCGATGCCGCTGGGGGTGGTGGGGGCTCCAAATGTTCCAGTTTTCAGTTTTTTGCTTATAACTCGAAACTCTTATGTCAAAATTTTACTTCACGTACTCTTATGTCAAACTTGAATTACAAACCTAAAATAACAAACAAATTATTCTATAATACTACTGGTGAATTTATTTATTATATACCTTGGATAATAATTTTTCGGATTTAATGCAAATCACATAGCACGTAACCAAATTTGACAGTTTGACAGTACTTTTGATATCACAACCATCCCCGTCTCAACAGCTAACTGATGTATTACAAATACATAATGCTATTTATTTATGTTTTTAATTAATAATTTAACGATTGCGGATAAAATATTATGTATTTCTCGGCCTATAATTATTTGTATATCAAAGGCACTAAATTATATTTTTTTTTTTTACGAATATGGAATTTAAATTTCCGAGGTGATAGCTGAGGAGAATAAACCATATCAGTAATAAAAAATACTTTAGTGCCGAGGTATACATTATATTTTTTTCCGAAATCGTTAAATTATAAATTAAAAATATAAATAAATAGCATTATGTATTTGCAAAACGTCAGCTAGCTGTTAAGACGGGGATGACTATGATAACAAAAGTACTGTCAAAGTGTAAAATTTTGTTATAATTTTCATTATTTTTTATATATTCTTAGATGGCATGTGATCTGCATTAAATCCGATAAATGATTATCAAAGGTAAATAATAAATAAATTCACCAGTAGCCCTATAGAATAATTTGTTTGTTATTCTAGGTTTGTTATTCAAGTTTGACATAAGAGTCTGCAAAGTTTAACTTTAGCTGCTATTTTGGCTAACTTCGAGTAGTAATATCGTGTACTTCAGTATCGATTTCGGAAAATAGTTATTTGTTTAACTAGTCATCAAAATATCTGATTTACAGCAGAAGTTGCCGTTTCATTGACGAGGCGAAGCCGAGGCAATGAATGCTGCCGAATCTGTGTTTGATGCCAAGTTGAACACACAATTTTTTTGCCGATTTGGAATTAATATTAATTTAGTGATTATTTTATGTAGAGATTTTAAAGGTTATCGCTGACAAATTTCGTTGCCATGCATGTTTTGAACGGTTGCTATGTATTTATTGACGGTTGTTATGTAAAATATTTTTACAGCCTAGGCATAAAAGTGACACTTTACAGACGGTTAGCAATCGTGTCAATCGGCAAAAAAAGTATTTTTTATTACTCATAAGATTTATTCTCCTCTGCGATTATTTGTAATACATTATTATACTTTAGTGCCTTGATATACGAATAACTATTTCAGGTATTGCAAGCAGCTTTAAGCGCAATTATAAAAGGAGGATACATATTAGCTCGAGAAAGTCTTGACATAAACCTATCAGAAGTAGACTTAAGTAAAGTCAGTGTAATAGCCGATCATAAACTCCAATCAGAACGTTTAATTCTTCTATCAAAACTGAGAGACTCCACAATAAAATCTTTCATTGACCTAAGCGACGTTGACAATAAATTCGAATGGCTTCCAATCCTCCAAAACACCTTGAAAACCGACCAAAGTCCTTGTATTTATTCACAAGCTGATGAATTCAATGGAATAATCGGATTCGCAAATTGTATTCGCCGCGAACCAGGAACAGAAAACGTTTCGTGTGTGTTCATCATGGATAAAGATGCTCCGAAATTTGATCCAAATGATGAATTTTATGCTGGTCAACTGAAGAAATGCCAGGCGATGAATATTTTGAAGAATGGACAATGGGGAACCTACAGAAATCTGCTGCTGGAGGAAAATAAAACTGTTGATGTGGAACACGCCTATGTGAATGTGACTGTACGAGGGGACCTCTCTAGTTTGAGATGGCTGGAAGGAAGTTTGTCCAGGAACGCTGAAGTGGATTGCGAACAAGTTTTGGTTCATGTAAGTTTTTTCTTTTTCAAAATAATTCCAATTACGTTTGATAACAGAATTTATACTAGTCGAAAGAAGTAAATGTTAACCTAGTGTGTGATAAACTGTGATTCCGTGGGGTATGTGATAAACCGTCAGCGTGTGTTTAAATATAGATTGGACATATGTAGACTCAGTAGAAATAAATAAGGCAACTAATTTTTACAACTGTTATTTAAATATTAGGGAGGTTTTATGGTGTAACAGGTACCGCACTTGGTACCAAGAGGTAACTGACATACGAAAGGGTTTCACTTGATTAAATAAATAACCAATGGTAGCGTAGTCGCTGGCCACCACGGAAGATTTTAACTCGATTCCGAAGAGTATTTAGAAAAAGACTTCTGATCAAATGGCGGGAAATATGCGCGCAGGAGGGAATTAAACACATATTCAACAATAACAAAATTATATAATATTTAATAACGAACAAGCAAAAGAAATTATATAAATCAAATACTTTTACGACCTGAATAATTCGACGCTATATAATCCAAAGTATCGCTTACTCACTAACTTTTATAATAACTTTCAAAGATCGAAAGTGATATAACATGTGCTATTAACAATACTCATACATAAAACTCAAATCTACTTACATGAACTCACAAAATAAACTTCGCAAAAACTATGTATACAATCGAGAGGGGCCATTAAACTGTGTAGTAATTCTTTCAACATTTCACAAGAAATGCCAAAATGAAAGTGGTTGCTCATTGCCCAAAGTTCACAATTTATTACAAATATTTCCTACAACAAATTGACATCCGCTGATTAGGCGGGAACTGAATTGAAATACTAAAGAAGTGGAATTTTCCACGTACAACTAACAATGAACCATTTACTTAGTTTTAAATCTGTTCGCAATCTTTAATCGTAATAAACGCAAATACCGTTTATTACAATGGTCAGTTGAAAAAATAAACAAATATGACAGTACAACATGAACAGTTATAAAAAGAAGATTGGTTGGTTATTTCATCCTACAAAGCCAGTTCAAAAAATACTCAAGCAGTGCAATAAATAATTGGTCAGTAAAAATGATGAAATGGGCAGTTATGTAAACAGTTCAGTAGTTCACGAAGAACGGTAAAACCTGAAAATCACTTTGATTGAAAACCGCGGCAAACTTCCGTTGAATGGTGCGGGAGTTAAAGCGCGAGTGTTTTGTTTTTCCTCGCATTCATTTGGTTGCCCAATTTTTTATAAAATGTGTATGTGTGTAAAAATAAAATTGCCCTGTCCATACGCTTAAAATACTTCCTCCTGTTGAAGCCAATAATATTCCTCTCAGATAAATGAGGAAAAGGGGCGGGATTTCGAAAGTCAAACCTGCTCTTATTATACAAGAAGTTTAACAATTTTGTTGCTGAGACGATTTCATTATATTTTTCCTTTTTTACATTACATACCTACCTACTGAAACATACAAGGTATTCATTTTACCACCTTATTGTTTTAGGTCTGCTTATAATGTGATTTCTTACCGACCAATTCCGATTTGTGAACTGACCACACGTAACTGCCCATTCAACACTTCACTACTCAATATTTATTTAATTACAAATTACCTATTTAAATATTTGTTACAACTCATTTATATTTAGTTTACTGCTCAGTTTTTAATGTCGAACTTGTTAATAAACAAGCATTTATTAATTTTTAACTTACCAAAAGTACAATATCCATCTGCCGCTTTAAATAGGAGCCAATGAATAATAGGGTGAATAATAAGTGTAAATAAATAATTATTAGTTATAATTAAACTGTTATGTTGTTCTTTTAACTTCCCCGAACCAGTGTAACGAGTAAAACGTTATGATATTAATTTGTTTGTAGGTCTACTACAGTGCAATGAATTTCCGAGATATTATGACTGCAACTGGTCGAATTGCACCGAAAGTTGTCTCTGAAGGTAGATTGGAACAAGATTGTCTCCAAGGTTTGGAGTTTGCTGGCAGACTTAACAAGTTAGTATTCTAAACAATCTTAAAGTTATTTATCTAAATTTATTTGAAAATATTTGCTAGTGGTCAACGAGTATTAGGAATGGTCCCTCAATTAGCTATGGCCACCTTAGTCGCTGCCGATCCTCAACTTATGTGGGATGTTCCAGAGGATTGGACTCTGGAAGAAGCTGCCACGATCCCTGTCGTTTATGGTAAATAAAAAAAATTGTTGTGGCACCACAATACCTCCCGCCATAGATTTCTTATCGAACAATGCAGGAACACGGACCATCACTATCACGAACGCACACTTTTCAAGTATAACATATGTCAGAAAATGACATATTAAAGAGTTTTTTTTTTTTTAAGTACACAGGTTTGCAGATTTAAACGAATATATCAAAATATAATTTTTCATTAACGTGATGTAATGGGGAATTCCTGCATTTTTGGGACAAGTTTTTTTTTCATTAGTAAATGTTATTAGATGAACAATAATAATAATAGTAGTTTATTTAGCCAAAAAATGCTAAAACGTACATAAATACATAAAATATACTATATTTGTACACCAAAATAACACTAATTATATTGTTTGTGGTAATAATATTCTTTTACCTTTATCTTAAAATTATCCGTCGAATTCACATTTTTAATAGTACATAAAACATAGAATCATTAGTATTAAATTTTTTATGTCTGTTAATATTAATTAATCCAAATTTTAGTGAAATATAAGTATTAAGTGAGATATTAAATTTATAAAAAATGATTATAATACAAATATGGAACGTGTGACGTCCTCTTGCCTATGACATTTGTAAACTGATATCAGTTCCATTTATCGCCAAGTGAGAAGGGTCACACGTGTTCGAAGCTGTCAAGAAACTTGTTTACATTTCAATTTGCTGTTGGTATTTATTTATCTGTGGATTGCGTGTGACAAGATTTGAAATATAGAGCCTGGGTTCATCAAGTAGATTCATCAAATTATGGTAAATGATTACAAGATGGCAGCACACTTGACATTTGAAAACCTGAATTTGTCTGAAATGAGCAGCATTAGGCAAGTTTGCGTCACGCATTTAGAAAGCCGCGAAAAATTCAGATTTATAATATAAAATTGTGAATGAAAGGTAATGTTTTTAAATGATTTATTATATTATCCAGACATATTTTTACATAAGCTACTATACTTTATTATATATTTCTGCTAGTTCAGTTAGACAAGAATACCGCATTCTTTAATAGTGACAGTAAGAGTAAAATATTTCAACCAACAATTGTAGATAATAATATTTGAAACATTAATCTAATAAAAGAAATTATTATTAAACCAATATTTATTAAGGTATTTCAAAATAACTTGAAAGGGCTTTAAGCAAACTACCACTTCCGGTTATTGGATTATCACCAAAAACTAATCAGTTTTTCCCAAAGGGATACAGTCGAAATATAAAAATATGAAAATTTTCTATTCAATCGTTGACAGACAGATACTCACACAGACATCATCGCGAAACTATTAAAATCGTATTCCAGGGACCCTAAAACGTGCTCATCCACTGAAAACTCACTGCCGAATTTTAAGCATGATTCCAATACTTCCGTTACAGTATGTGGCGGGAGGTAAAAAAAACTGCATTACATATTTCAATAAACTGGGGTAATTTTGTATGTAGGAACTGCTCTGTATGCGTTTGTACTACAAGGAAAGATTCAGCCGGGAATGAGTATTCTCATTCATTCAGGCACTGGAGGTGTAGGACAAGCTGCCATCAACATCGCTCTTCATTATGGATGTACGGTTTACACTACAGTTGGTACTCAAGAAAAGCGGGAGTTTATCAGGAAACACTGGCCCCAAATTAAAGGTAAGTAATGTAGTACAGTATACGCCAACTTCATTACTTTAACTTCTATAATCCCTGCAATTTCGACTTCAACAGCGAAAACCGCTTATGGTGAACTTATAGCGATACAAACTAGGTTTTACTTACAAGCTCTTTCGGTTCACAATCGCTTACACAACGACTATATAGAGAATTGATCTGAGAAGTTCTCATTGTGGGAAATTTCTTAGTAAAATTGCCTTGCAAGCACGACCACTAACAAACTGTTCCACTGGATGCTGTTACTCGTGGGATGTATTACACTATTTGCTGCATGTGATAATTTTTTTTTCAAATATTTAATAATAAATATAATGGAGAATTTTTTTTGTTAAAAGCAGGTCTTCAATAAAGATAAATGTTCTGTTCTCATTTTTACAATCCGTGGGTCTTTCATAATGCTCTTCCTATTATTTAACTTTTTTATAAGAGAACCCCATCGTCTTTAAACATCTTAGTAATGCGAATTCAATTTCATAGTTTAGTGTTTGCCAGAGTGATTCTATTGTATGAACGATATTTTTTGAATGTCCATCGTAAATGGCTCTAGTAACAACGTCTTTTGTAAAATCGTCCATTTTACTTGAGCCAG
The DNA here is from genome assembly GCA_963942605.1 of Poecilus cupreus. NCBI lineage: Eukaryota > Metazoa > Arthropoda > Insecta > Coleoptera > Carabidae > Poecilus > Poecilus cupreus. Next base: position 2,345,916 of record OZ012729.1, on the reverse strand, counting down.
TATCTTTTCTTTTATTCGATACATTCTTTTTACTATGGCCTGAACTGAACATTTACTCACTTTTGTTAAAATTGATGTGTTTATCACAGCTATACCTATTTCATTAGGATTAAGTAATCTGGTAATAGCCATTACAAATACCGTTAAAACAAGTACAAGTACAAGGGTCTTCATTATGTATTGTGTTATTGATATTGCAATATTAACAAGTACGGCTCTTGTAAATATACCTAGAAAATAAAACTAATAATATCGCCATTTTTTCTACTCCCCCTTATTTGAATTGTTTCAATGAATTATGGCATCTATAATTCACGACATAAAAATTTCAGATAATCAGATTGGAAATTCACGTGATACATCTTTTGAACAAATGATAATGACAGAAACAAACGGGAGAGGTGTGGACATGGTTCTAAATTCGCTAGCCGAAGAAAAACTCCAGGCTTCTGTCCGTTGCTTGGCACACGGCGGAAAATTCTTAGAAATAGGAAAATGCGATTTATTCAAAGACAATCCTTTACCTCTAAATATGTTTGTAAAAGAAACGTCTTTCCTTCGAATTATGTTGGATACTATTTTCAGAGCAACTAATTCAATTAAACAGCAATTGAACAATTTGATTAATAAATCAATTAAAAATGGTACAATAAAACCATTGCATCGATGTGTATTCCAAGAAAATGAAATCGAAGAGATGTTTAGGTGGGTAAATTATAACTTATAAAATTGTTGCTTCTAAAAGTAGAGAAGTTGAACGGAAAAATCATAATTCATAACAATTTCTAAGTTGAATGATATGCAAGGAGTTTTTTTTTTGCCTGAGACAGGTTGGGTAGAGCAATTGTTTTCTTTTCGAATGATTGTTGAGAAGTCATTTGATAAGAACAAAAAGGTGTTCTGAGGCTTTCGCAATTTAATGAAAGCGTATGACAGTGTTCTTAGAGAGACTTGTAGAGTACGGTGTGGAGGGTAATTTGTTGGGAGCGATTCGAGCGTTGTATGAAGGAAGTGAGGCAGTGGTGAGATTTGATGGTAGATTGAGTGATTGGTTTCGTATAGATATTGGTGTGAAACAAAGTTGTGGAATGTCTCCTTGGTTGTTTAATTTGTATATGGACGTGTTGTTACAAAGCCATTGAATGGAACGGATGGTGTACGTATTGGTGGATGTATAGTGCCAGCTAATGCGGATGATGTTGTTGTGTTAGGTGAAGCTGAGGAGCAATTGAGAGAATGATTGAAAGCATTAATGAAGTAGATAAAGGTTTAAATTTGTTATTGAATGTCGATAAATGTAAAGTGTTAGTGTTTCAAAAGAATGATTTGGTGACTGATTGTAATGTTTCAGTGAATGGTGTGAGACTGGAACAAGTGAATGAATTTGTATATTTGAGTAGTATGTTTTCGAGGGACGGACGTATTGACCGGGTGATTGAAAGGCGAGTGTCTGCAGGGTGCAAGGTATTGGGTGCTCTGGGTACATTTGCTCGAAACGTGAATGTATCTAGAGATGCTCGATTGAGTGTTTATAATGGTATGTTAGTGTCTACATTGATGTATGTTAGGTGTGGATGAAAAAGCATGAACGACATATAACTGCTGTGAAAATGAGGTATTTGAAAGGCATATGTGGGTATCGTTTCCGGAATACATTGGTGTATGGTGAGTGTGAGATTAAGAAGAATGTTGTTAGGAAAGTGGGAGTGAGTCAGATGAGGGTCGAATAAAAGATTGGTATATGCGGGTGAACGATTGAGTGAGCGTCCGAGGAATAAGTGGTTGGGTATGATTGATGGTTTGTTGCGTGAACGAATGATTCCGAGTGTGAAGAATAAACGAGCATGTTTCGCACTATGAATGTAGACAGGGCGAAAGTGGTGTTTCAGAATGGAAATGTTTGGAGGAGATTTATTAGGTTTGTTCGATGACTCGCGTTAAGTAGTTCCAGTGTTAACTTTTAACACTGAAACGTTCGATGACAAGAGCGCAATTAGTGCAGCTTGTTCGATAAGAAAAATTTCACAATTAAAGCACCCTTTTCTGAACTGACTTTCGGGGTAGTGTAGTTAGTACAAGCTGGAGTGGGGGTAACATAAATATCAGTTTTGGGTGTTGTTTTAATCGCATATAATTGAATGTTCGCTGTTGTACTTTCGTGTTCTTTGGAAAGGTGGAATGCACTTTTAAAAATTTCATCGAACATACCTTGATTGCTGGTTAACTGTGTTCTAGGTTCTTGTTACTCCACTGAGTGGGATATAGAGTGACGTTGTGTATGTATGTATGCCTGTAATTAAATGTGGGAAATTTGTAGATTTATGGCAACAGGTAAACACATTGGAAAAATGTTGTTGAAAATTCGTGATGAAGAACCACAAAAGGTTATAGAACCACCTTTAAGACTTGTAAAAGCAATACCTCGCTATTATTCTTCAGGAGATGGTTCTTATATCATAGTCGGAGGTTTAGGTGGTTTTGGTTTGGAGCTCGTTGATTGGTTGATCATTCGAGGCGTGCGAAAACTAGTTTTAACTTCCAGAAAAGGCATCAGGACTGGCTACCAAGCCATGAGATTTAGGTAAGGTTAAAAGCTAAAATTTTGAGTCAAAAAAATTATGTAAATTTTTCATTTAGGATTTGGAGGAGTTATGGTGTTGAACTAATCATTGCAACAGACGACATCACTACGTATGATGGTTGCCAAACTATTATAGAGCGAGCTTTACAATTAGGTCCAGTAGAAGCAATTTTCAATCTTGCTGTTGTTCTAAAAGACGCAACATTTGCAAATCAAACCCTGCAAGGCTTCGAAATACCATTTGGGGCGAAAGTTGTAGCCACTAAACATTTTGATGAACTTAGCAGAAAATTATGTACCGATCTGAAGTAAATAAATTGTATTAGGCGTCCCATTTAAATTAGTTTCACGAATACCTCGAAAAGTGAAGAATAGGCGAGCAAAGTTTGAGATAATGATTTTTATGTAAGTTACAACGGCTAAGGAGGTTTTATAAATTGACCAGTCAGATCTCCAGATTTATCATCGTCTGTTTTATTTTTGTGGGGATAGGTACTTAGAGGACTACATATTTCGATTATACAAATGTTGAAAATTATGGTGAAGAATTGTATATTTAGCGAAAATACAAAAGTCGAATGTTGGAAATATTGCAAATGACGAATGAAACCTGGACAAATCAAACCTCGAAAATATATTTCTTGAATATCACAATTATCAAATGTTACAAATCTCGGAAATACATTTGTCGAAAGTGTACAATACCAAATGTCGTAGTGCCATGTAGTGAGAAATGATTACAATACGACATTTGGTATTATTCGCTTTCGACAAATGTATTTTCGAGATTTGTAACATTCGAAAATGAATTTTCGAGTTTTATAATATCCAAAATATTCGACAAATTTATTTTCAAATTTTGTAACTTTCGTCATTTGTAATATTTCCAACATTCGACTTATGTATTTTCGGTAAATGCACAATTCCTTATCGTAATTTTCGACATTTGTCTAATCGAGAAATATATTTTCGTGAAATGTTTCTTCGAGAAGTGTTTCTAAAATGTTGAATGTTACAAAACTCGAAAATACATTTTTTGAATTGCATTGAAATTACAAACCTCGAAACTACATTTCTCGAATATACAAATGTCGAATGTTGCAAATCTCGATAGTACATTTGTATTTATTGACAATCCAAAAATGACATACATAAAAACAACAGTAAACAGCCAACTTTATAACAGAACGAAAAATAATGATATAAACATTTTTACTTCAACACTTCCCCTAAAAATTTTATATCTTTAAACAACGGAAGAATCTATATCCTATTATACCATTCCTATCAGAGATTGTAAGTGTACAAATTGAACACGCGGAATAGGCTTCGTGAAGATATCCGCAACTTGCTTGTTACTGGCTACGTGCTCGATCGTCAACTGCTCTTCTTGAATTTGTTCTCGTATGTAATGAAAACGGACATCTATGTGTTTGGTTCTTTTGTGGAACTCTGGATTTTTCGCCAGTTTGATGGCACTAGCGTTGTCCACAAAAAGAACTGGAACACACTGCAGTGGCGAAATTTCGTTAAAAAGCCTGCTTAGCCAAACAGCCTCTCTTGCCCCTTCACTCGCTGCCACGTACTCCGACTCTGTCGTTGATAGGGATACACACTGCTGCCGCTTACTAGACCAAGTAATGGCACCTCCACTATACTTAGACACCATTCCGCTGACCGAACGTCGAGACGTTGGATAACTTGCATAGTCAGCATCAGTGTATATTTCAAGCCTTCTATTTTCATGTTTTGCATCAAATTTGATGCTCTTCGAAGTTGACCCCTTGACATATTTAAGAATCCTCTTGATTAGCGACCAATGTACTTCTTTAGGATTCTCCATAAATTGTGATGCATAGCCCACGGCGAAAGCAATGTCAGGCCTGGTAGCAATCGCCAAATACATTAAACACCCGACTGCCTCTCGATACGGTGCCTTCGTCAATTCAACATTAGTCTGGTCATCAGGTGGTAGATATTGCTCAATTGGAGTTGAGACAGGATTTGCCTCCATCATTTTAAAGCGTTGTAGTACGTCTTCAGCATACTTCTTCTGGTTGATTTCAATAGAACCATCATCTTGACATGTGATTTGAATATTCAAGAAATATCCAACTTGTTCAATTGTAATCTTGAATTCTTTCGGAAGACGTTGAAGGTAAAACTGTATGTCTTGCTTCTGAGTTGCTGCTACTAAACCGTCGTCGACATATAGTACCACTATCAGTTTGTTATCGCTATCTTTTCGATAATACAAACAAGGATCAGCTTTACTCTCCAAAAGTCCAAAACTTATAAGCACATCCCTGAATCGCTGATTCCAACACCTTGGTGACTGCTTCAATCCATATAATGATTTCTGAAGCTTACATACTCTTCCGGTGTTGTCAGTGAATCCTTCAGGTTGCTCCATAAATATTTCTTCCTGAAGTATTCCATTTAAAAATGCAGATGTTACATCGAACTGTGCCAGTTGTAGATGCTCACTAGCAGAAATACTCAAAATTGCTCGAATTGTATCGTACCGAGCAACAGGGCTAAATGTCTCATTATAATCAATACCCATTCTCTGGCTGAATCCACGAACAACCAATCTAGCTTTGTACCGATCAATTGTTCCATCAGCTCTGCGCTTCACTCGATACACCCAACGATTTGAAATAGGCTTACGACCTGCTGGCAGCTCTACCAAACTCCATGTAGCGTTATCCTGCAGTGAAGATATTTCCTCCTCCATTGCCTTTTTCCATTGTTGATGTTCTGTAGATTTGATAGCCTCTGTATAATTTTTCGGTTCTTAGATTTCAGCCAGCATTACTTCAGCATAGCGATCAGGAGGTTTAATATTCGATCGGTCTCTTAGTTGCCTTTCAATACTTGAATTTGTAGTCCCATTACCTTCACCATCACTTGACAGTGAATTATCCACCGGCTGGAAGTCATCCGATTCATCACAGCTCACAGGATTTTCTTTGTTGGATCTTGAATCATCTATTCTTTCTGGGATAAATGCCATAGTCCTTCCAGTCTTCTCAGGTTCTAATATCACGTCTTTGCTACAAACGATCCGTTTTTCTGATTTGATCCATACCCGAAAGCCATCAATACCATTCAAATATCCAACGAATATACCTGGTTTGCCTTTCGAGTCCCACTTCTTGCGCTTCTCTTTTGGAAAATGTACATAACAATTTGTCCCAAATACGTGGAATTTATTCATATGCGTCGTCTTTCCTGTAAACACCTCATCCGGCGTCTTACATTCCACACGAAAAAATGACTTCGGCAAATCCTTAGCCAACATCATCGTACGAGCTAACTCAACAATAGTTCTGTTGCTCCGCTCCGCACAACCATTTTGTTCGGGCGTGTACGGATTGGTAATGATAAATTGCACACCGTTTGCTTTCATCAAGTCTCTCACCTCTCTGTTATCGAACTCTCGACCACCGTCACACAGGAACGATTTCAGTTGATGTCCACAATTGTTCTGCGCGATTTTCAGCACCTCCGAAATCTTCTCTGTTGTCTCCGACTTCTTTTTGAGAAAGTACACCATGCGAAATCTTGAAAAATCGCACATGAAGCACACAAAGTATTTGGCATTCCCCAACGATGCACACTCCATAGGGCCACATAAGTCAGCATGAATTATTTCGCCAGGTTGTGTTGCACGTTGTTGCCGAGACTGGAAACTGCTTCGATGTTGCTTCCCCTTAACGCATGGTTCACAAAATTCCTCATCAACATCAACTTCTATACCTCGTTGTTTAAGGAATTTTTCAACATGTCGTTTGTTCTGGTGGCCAAGCCGCTCTTGCCAGATTTGTAGAGTCTGCTTTGACACTAGATTTACTTCATGAATACAAGACTGATTCGGCTCCGTCACTTGCATCACCATTTGGAACAATTTTCCTTTACGAATACCACACGCCTTCACAACGCCGTTATTTAGGAACTTACAAGTATTCTTGTCCGACTGAAAAGTCAAACCCTTGTCCAAAGAAGCTATTATAGAAAAAAGATTTCTTCGAGCTTCGGGGACGTAGATAACATCTTCCAGATGGCACGATTTCCACTCTCCTTTAACACAGGATTGAAACTTAATTGTTCCTTTTCCAATGGCCTCCTCGTAAGTTTTGTTGCCCATTAGAACCTTTTCAGGATTCGTGAAGCGTGTGAATGATGAGAACCAATCATCTCTGACCGTTATATGATTCGTTGCTCCGGAGTCGACTATCCAAGAATCACGATCAATCTCTGCATTCATTACTTCAGTGACAAACGCTTGATCAGTCCCACCAGTTTTGTCCTGTTTTTGTTTAAAACTCGGACAATTTCGTTTTAAGTGGCCTGTGCCACCACACCCATAACACGTGAACTTTTTCTTTTTATTAGCCTCCTTCTCAGGTTTCTTCGATGAAGTATCTTATCCACGACAAGCACCTCCTCGAGTACTCGTTTCCCTGATCTTCGTCTTCGCAGAAAACAACGCCACCAACTCGTCCTGTTTTTCTTTTCGCTGAGCTTGACGTTTCTCATCTGAAGTTAACACTTCGATCAAACTTTTCAACGTTTGTTGATCCTCAGGTCTCGCCCACCAGGACTGCCTAAGACTCTCATAGTTATCCGGTAAGGTATCTAAAAGTCTCACCATTAACGAAGATTCGCCAGGTTTTACATTAAGCTGTTGCATGCGAAGAATCAAGCTTTCAAATCGCGTTAGATGCAGCACCATGTCATCTCCTGAGATCAATCTAAAGTTAAAAAATTCTGACTGGACAGCATGAGCAGCTTGTTATGTTTGCTGTTCAAACACCGTGTGCAGTTTTACCCACATGTCTCGAGCAGTTTCACATGTGACAATCAATGATAGGACTTTTGCTTCTATAGTTTTCACGATAACTTGACACGCCGCACGATCTGCTTTATCCCATAACTTGAACGCCGCTTCGTACGCCTCGATCTGAGCTGCAGTTGCTTTAGCATTCAATTTGGTTGGTTTTATCAATCGTCCATCGCATACCTCGTATGCTCCTTCGACTGCGCGCAATAAATTTCGCACAGCAAACTTCCAGATCGTCCAGTTCTCAGCACCACACAATTTCTCGATTCCGTGAAAATCCATTTAATTATGTTGCAGTTGTCAGCAAAACTATTCGAACTGTTTGCTACCGCGACCACGCAATTTCCACGCGAGAGTTTGCTACAGAACCAAATACAGACCAAATCCAATCCAGATTTACGTTGAAAGAGAACTACGCTCTGCTACCATGTTGTGCGTATTGATACTCTCAACGTAGTAGGGCACAATATGCTTTAATTAGCACAATAAATAAGACCACTTCCAACTCAAAACGTATTTATTGACAATCCAAAAATGACATACATAAAAAAAAACAACAGTAAACAGCCAACTTTATAATAGAACGAAAAATAATGATATAAACATTTTTACTTCAACAGTATTATAATCATTACACAAGACAGAACTACTATAGCTATTCGCGTGGTGTGATAATATAACACTATAATATAGAAAATTGCTAGTAGTTCCATCTAGTGAGCAACGAGTACAATACGTCATTTGAAAGATTTAAAATATTTATTTACTTTTTATAAAGCTGAATTAATTACCGCAGAGCATTATAAAAATTGTAAAAGTAAATATAGAACATTATTAATTGACAGTAAAAAAGAATCCAATATGTACATGATACAAAGATCATTTAATAATAGTAAAAAAATATGGAGTATTTTTTAATAGTAATCTGAACCAAGGCAAATCTAGTAATGAGTCAAACAATATCTGTCACATGTCTCATGGTAATGCTGTGGCCACATCCCCAAAAACCGTTGCAGACTTACTAAATGAATATTTTGTAAATACTCCTGCCGCGCTGAGTAATACTGTTAACAGTAATAAGAAACCTAGCCCTAATTGCACTAAAAACATCAATGTTAATAACAACACAATTTTTTTAGAACCAGCAACGGAAACAGAAGTAACTTCGGTGATAATGTCTTTAAACAGTTCATCTTCTACAGGACTAGATGAAGTTCCAAGCAAGCTTTTGAAAGAATGTTGTGATTTAATCATTATGCCATTAACAAACTGCATTAATAGTTCAATGTCGGATGGGATTTTCCCTGTAAGATTGAAGAATATTAAAGTAGTCGCGTTACATAAGAAAGGCAATAAAGATCAAGTAATTAATTACAGACCTATAAGTTTAGTATCAATTTTTCACAAAATATTTGAAAAAGTTGTACTTAATAGAATTTTATCTTTTCTTACGAAGAATGATACATTGATTGCCGCACAATTTGGTTTTCGTAAAAATTGCAGCACTATTACAGCTTTGTTTCAACTTTTGGATAATATCTATAAAAGTTTAGACACAGGGAATATTCTAACGGGCATATTTTTAGATTTATCTAAAGCTTTTGATTGTGTCGACCACAACAAATTAATAGAAATCATGTGCAATTATTGATTACGAGGCACTTTTTCAAATTGGCTCCAATCTTATTTGTGTAATAGAAAACAATTAGTATTTTTTAATAATGCTAAATCTGATTTTCAACCAATCTCCTGTGGAGTGCCTCAAGGGAGTATACTTGGCCCTATATTATTTATACTTTATATAAATAATATAAAGCAAATCATTTAAAAACATTCCTTCGTAGCTTATGCAGATGATATTTCTATTCTGATACCATTTACTAACATAACGGAGCATACAGCTCACTTATCTAATCTAATAACTGAGTTGTCCCAGTGGTTCTTATCTCTGCAACTCACTCTCAATGTAAATAAGCCTGTTATTAGTTATTTGTCAAACTAGAGAGGAAAGCGCTTCTTTTTCCCGCTCGAGTTCGAAGTTTGCCTCATGAGCGCAGCGAGTGAGGCATTTCGAACGAGAGTGGAAGAAGAGCTTTCCTCTCGTGTTAGACACAACATTTTTTTCACGACATGTTTCTAAAAACGATTTGCTCGGACCTAAAATACACTTTGAGAACACAAATCATAAACTGACACGTTAAAAGTTAGGTTATCAGACACAAGGCGGTGTAGCAGTGTTGCCAATGGACCAATCTTAAATATCTTTAATAAGTTGTCAAATTGTGATTTAATAAGAAAAAGAAAAATAAAAGACATAATTGTAATATAATTTAAATTATGTATATCACTAAAATATGGATTTTCAATCAAATTAGGAAATTATTTATAATTTTTGTAATATATTTTTTATAAATAACATTCATATTGGTAACACTTTTATACTTTCCTCTCTAGAGAGGAGCAACACATTTTCCTCACTATTTCGGGAGACGAACGGTGGGGTTTCCTAGCATGTCGTGAAAAAAATAAATTTTAGCACTTGCAAACGAAAGGAAAGTATTTTGATAAAATGCAACTCTCAATCTTTACCTCAAGTTAACAATAATAAAATTCTGGGTCTACAGATACATGAGAATTTGTGTTGGGAAATTGACATTGATGATAAATGTTCAAAATTAACATCATTATGTTACGCAATCAAGCGCCTAGCACAAATCAGTAGTACACAGACAGCAAGAATGTTTTATTTCGCTAAATTTAATTCCATCTTAAATTATGGCATTATTTTTTGGGGATCTGTGCCCGCAGCAATAAGAATATTTAAGCTTCAAAAAGCCGCTATTAGAAACATGTTTAAACTAAAGTATCGTGAATCATGTAGGGACACCTTTAAACATGAAAAAATTTTAACCCTGCCTTGTTTATATATTTTCTCAGTAATTGTATTTGTTAAAAGTAATTGCGATAATAGATTATTAGCTCATGAAAATATGCACAATTACAATACTAGGAACAAATCTAAATTTATAGCTCCTAAACATAAACTGACTCTAACTAATAATAATCCAATATCGATGGGTATTAGATTAATAAATAAATTGCCAAACTCAATTAAAAACATTGAATCTAGAAATGAATTTAAAACAAAACTTAAAATATTTTTAATGAACAAATCTTATTATAGTGTAAATGAATACTTTTGTGATAATCTTTAATTTGTATCCATGTTATTTACTTAATGTAACTTTTATTTTTGACGTGCTATATATCTGTATTGGATCTCTCTAGTAAATAAATTATTATTATTATTATTATTATTTGGTGTTTTTCGATTTCGACAAATGTATTTTCGAGATTTGTAACATTCGACATTTGTAATATTCCAGAAATATATTTTCCAGGTTTGTAATATCCAAGCGATTCGACAAATGTAGTTTCGAGATTTGTAACATATTTTTTTATGGAGATGGGAAGCGGACTAACTACTTTGGTCATATGCCGTCTCATGAATGGATGATAGTGAATTTATATATGAACACAAAAGACCATGCTCTTCAGTGGGATTCGAGCCCATGACCTCTAGCGTACTAGGCTAGTGACATAGCCACTAGGCCACCGAGATCGACTGAAACATTTGTCATTTGTAATATTTCCAACATTCAAAATGAGTTACATTACCTGAGGATTTTATTTATTAAGACTAAAACGGTTTATTTAATTTTTCAGTTTCTTTTTCGACAGTTTAATTCTTTTGTTAAAAAGTTTAAATTTTTATTGGTTAGCTATTTTTCTACACTTAATGGTGAAAAAATAACATCGATATCGGATAACCCAGCACAAAGTTATGCGGGGTAGAATAGGATAACAGGTAAAAATTAATTGAGTGAACATCATCCTCTATTTTCCTACGAGTTTCCCTTACCACTAAACCTCACCCAATAAAAAAATAATCACCAAATCGGACCTCTCTGTAAAAATTTGTGTGTGGTCCTACATAAAAAAATATACCCGTCGATTAGAGAACCTCCTTTCTTGTCGGTTAAAAAATGAAGTTTATGTCAATTTCAGCATGTTTCAATATCAGATGCATACTTTTCGAGATATTCGTGAAATAAATTTAAAATTAAAATCGCTTTGTATTTATTTGTTGGTTCTGTTTTAGGAAGTTTGTAATATTTTCGAGTGTAGTTTGCGGACGAGGCAACGCAGGCCAAACGAACTACGGAATGGCGAACGCAGTCCTAGAGAGAATATGTGAGAAGAGACATGAAGACGGTCTGCCTGCTTTAGCTATTGAATGGGGCGCAATTGGTGACGTAAGTTTTATATATTTAATCTCAACAAAAAAAAATATGTATTTTACAATCAATAGCACCAAAACAATCAGGAATAATAATACAAACATATTAACTTCATTGTGAATTTAACCTTTCAAACAATTCCCAGGTTGGTTTGCTCACCGAACTACAGGATGAGCATAACGATTTGATAGTTACTGGAACTCGACAGCAACGCATCACCAGCTGTTTGACAGCTTTGAATCAATTCTTACGCCAAAAGCAACCCATTTGTACTAGTTTAGTAGTAGCTGACAAACGGGCCGGCGACGATGCTGCCGCTAATATCGTTGATGCTGTGGTCCACATCCTCGGAATGAGGGACATTAAAACTGTTAGCATGCATTCCAGTCTCGCTGAATTGGGAATGGATTCCATTATGGCCGTGGAAATCAAACATAGTTTAGAAAGAGAGTTTAAAGTTTTCTTAACCTTACAGGATATTCGCTCGATGACGTTTGCTAGGTAAGAAATTTGTTTTTATCAAAGAAAATTACTACTATTAATATATTTGGGCGCATGATTAAACGGTTCATGTGTTTGTTTAAAAATACTCAGTTATATCCCCTTTTCGGGTTTTCATGTAGGGGAGACTGGATACAGTTGAAACAGTTTTACTTTTATCGACCATCGCGTCTTTACCATACGAGGGATTTTTGAAAGAAACATTGAATCAAAAGGTGTTTACCGATTTTTAATTATACACAATAATTATTCTTCCAGGTACAATAGTTACCCTGCTAGAGCAATCTACATAAAAGTCTGTTCTCCAGTACAGGGGTCGGTTGAAACAGATGTTGGGGTTAATTGAAACATAAAAAATAAAAATTATTAAGTTTTAACACTGTTTTATTACGTAAAAATCACACTACTACAGTCTTAAAGGATTAGTAATAAATTATATAAATTATCATATATTTCGAGAATATAAGTTCTTGAATTTCACTAAAAACTCTGTTGTGAGCTACATCTCCTCCGGATATTTACATTTTGCTCATCTCCACTTGCATCTCTCTTTTTTTCATGTATCTCATTAATGAGATATGATTAAATCATGCTTCAACCGTAACTGCACCTCCATTTGGACGAACTTAATTCAAATATTCAAAATGTCATATTCAAATATATTACAATATACATCACTGTTTTGTAAACTTTAAGGTTCAACTTACAAGCGAGAAATTATACAAAACATTATTCTTAATGGTAATTGAAGAATTAAAAAAAAAACTTCCATTATAAATAGTTACTTTTGCTGGACAAACCCCATTAAGGGCTTTTCTGCACAACATAAGCGCGTTGTTGCCTTTGCGACACTTGTAAGCAAGTTCATACTTACAAGCCGTTTCTTTCTTCCTTTGTACCCCATTCGTATCATTAATACATAGCGAGTTATTAACGTTGTTTCAACTGTACCCTGTTCCTACCGTACAGTAATATTGCCCAATTAGGAATGGGGTTGAACTTAATACCAAACACTATTTGGAGTAACAATGTTATTTATTTTGCACATTTACATTCTCACTCAATGGCTTCCGATCAACAACTGTTTGCTGACGTCCTGCTGCCAACTGTATTACCAACCATGCTACTCGGTGTCACTAGGCGCGCATTTCAAATTAACATAAATATATTACACGTACCCAGTCTCCCCTACGATTACTTATTTATTTATTCTATTTCGATGTTCTTTAGGCTAGAAACACACTGTAAACGTGTCGTTAAGATGATATAATAACGCATTGTTTACAGAGCTTCTCATTTTGATCTTCCGCCACATCCTGTAAGGGAGGTATAGAAATCATGCTAAAATTTCGGTAGTGAGTTAGCAGTGGATAAATTCGTTTTAGGGTCCCTAGAATACGATTTTAATAGTTTCTCGATGTCTGTGTTTGTGTCTGTCTGTCAGTCCGTGTGGATCTCTGGAGTTACGGTTTCTCATAAACTACTGAACTGAAAATTGTGATATTTTGTATATATCAATTGTATCCCCTTTAGAAGAGCTGATTAGTTTTTGGTGATAATCCAATAACCGAAAGTGGTAATGTACTTGAAACCCTATCTAGTTGGAAATATCTCAGTAAATTTTGGTTTAATGAGAATTTTTGTTATTAGAATAATGTTTTAAATATTATTATCTTCAATTATTGTTGTATCCGTTTAAATCTGGTAACCTGTACATTTTGAAAAAAGCAAAATAACACTTGTGAAACTAATTTTTTTTTAACGGATGAGCGTTCTTGATTGTGGTTGTCCGTGTTCCTGCATTGCTTGATAAGAAATCTATATAGGAGGGAGAGAATTTTGATTTAGTGAAAACTATCTCGCAATCGGTGTTATTTAAATTAATCTAAATTTTGATTGAAGGCTAAAAGAAATTGCATCCGAACGAGAGTTAAATCAAAATGAAAAAACTGAAAACATCCAGGAAACTATCAATGTATCAGAAATGGGAATGCATTTCATAATGAAAGCCATATGTGATGAAGAAAATGCTAGAAAACCTGTTGTTGTATGTAACTCTTCGTTCGCTTTTCCTTCTTATCATTTACTTACTATATTTGAAGGTTTTGCCAAGTAAAGCTGCAGCGAGCTCTAAAGAAAGAGTGATCTTAATACCGGGTGTCGAGGGCATGGCCTCTGTTTTAGAAAATCTCGCTAAACACTTGACCGCGCAAGCAATTGTTTTACAACCTGGGTATGCGAATGGAGCGAGCACCATACAAGAGATGGCCACAAATTTACTAGATGTAAGTTCAAATTTGTCAATTAAAATTTTAACTAATTTATTTTTGTGCAACCGGACGCCGGACTCCGGCAACTACTTGCACCCACTCATCTGTCATTACCAAATAGAACCTAACCTAACATTGAGTATGTGGACCGCAAGGATTGGGGCGCGTACTTGCGATAGCAGGATTAAACAAAACGCTATACAACACTCGCGAAGAAACGAATTCGCTCACTTATGTGTCTGACACATGGCGTGAGCGAAATTCTTAGTTTATTCACTCGTATTGAAATATACTATTAACTATTGGAAACGTAAGCTGTAGTTAATATTATTTTTTGTTCCGGTAGCGGGCTCTAGAGTATCTTCCCGATTTACAAACCGATGGTTTCACGATAGTTGCTTACTCTTACGGGGCCTCAATTGCCATTGAGTTAGCAGCCTTGCTAGAAGCTAGAGGAGCCGTTGGACGTCTTGTATTCGTGGATGAGCCTCCAGAGATGTTACAACTGATGGCTGGTGAACTAATTAAGTCCGACCAGGAAGAAGATCTTCAAAATAGAGTGTTATCAAATATTGCTAATCTTGTCCTGTCTGGTGACATCGCCAACCAATTATCGGTAAAGTTCTTATGAGGAGTGAACTATACCTAGTTGTAATAAAATATATATTTCTATTTACAGAATGTTCTTATAAACTGCCCAACGTGGGAACTAAAGTTAGATGCTCTATTGAAATACAGACCTAAACAACTAGAAACCTCGTTAGCTCATTTCAGGGCGGTATGCGATGCAATGTATCTTCGTTTGAAAGCAATATTAAATTATAAATCGACTGTTGGAAAGTTGAAATCGTCCTTTAAACTTATCAAGCCTCGTGGTCATTCAATTACTATCGATGCCGAAGAATTCGGTCTGTCAGAATTTTCCATTAATCCGGTTGAAATTGTATACGTGAATGGTAATCATGTATTAAATGTTGAAAATCCGGAAACTTCTCGTGAAATTAATAAGGTTATGATGAAAGAAATTAATGCTGGAAAGGAATCTAATACTTCTAAAATTGATGTAGTTGAAAAGGAGTTTCTAAAAATTTAAGTTTAAATTTATTATGTGCCTACTGATATATTTTTTTTTTTTTTGAAAATCGGTCTCAACTGCGAAGGTCATATACTGTTTAGGTTCCTCACTTTCAGTGGTAAGACAACGTCATGCAGTGTTCGCTAGTATGGGTTTTCGCAAAGCGGTCACCTATTCATTTACTGACCGCGCGGGGAGTTAACTTGCGTTATCGAGTGAACCGGCATCAACGCACTCTGTCATGGCCGTTGCCTAGATTAGGTACTTGTTAAATAAAATATAGGTTTAGGTTCTAGTGTTTAATTTATTAATTCAGTTAATTTAATAGTTTTATATTAAAAAATGTGCTCGACAAAAATGTATTAACCATTATGTAATAAACTTTTAATTAATATAACATTTAAGGCCGATTTTTAAATTTAGTCATAATCTTAGTTAGTTCAAAAGCTATTAAAAACTATATAATTTTTCACAACAAAAATTAGTTAATTTATGGTTCGGTATTTTTGTATTTGTTACGAAAAATATATAAAAGAAGTCTTATGTATGACAAATACATGAATGTCCCGATTCATGTTTACGATGTATGAGTTTTGTTTTTGTTTAATATTTGACATATTGATAATGATGCAGTTTTGTTCTAATTAATAAATCGTTGTAACAGATAAGTTAACTACTATATTTACAAATACCTAACACTATTTAACTTTTTTGATGCAACTTAATTAGAAAAGAGAATAATTGCACATTTCAAAAATAGCATTGAAAACGCTTTCGATTCACCATTCTGTATAAATTCTTTATTAGAAAATAGATAACAACAAAAATTATGGACCCAACAAAATGAATATATAAAATCATTTGCATAATATTCCATATGACATTTCATTCTAAATATATATTTGATATTATATCACATCACTATTATTATAGCAGATTTATCAAGTTTTAATATATTCAGACAAACTTAATAAGTACAATAATGTATTTCAATAATTTTAAGGTAGGTATTTATTTGTATAACAGCTATAGTTTATAAAATAAGAATTTTTATAGGTCTTTGTACCAGTTATGGCAGCATCAAACTTATTCAGTGTTGTTACAGAAAAGACATACGTCATTCTTTGCCAATCGACATACGTCAAATTTATTTTAAATCAACATGCGCTTACTAAAGCTGTGAATGCTTATATACATTTAAAATATTCTCTATAATGTGCAATTTGATGAGAGAGAGAAATGCAGAGGCGAGATATAAAAATATTGGAAAGTATGTTTAAATATTTCAAAATAAATTATTTAAAAAGAAAATAACACATAATTTAAAAAGCTGATTACTAAACTATCAAATGACGGGAGATAGTAACTTTGTAAGATTGCTGAATGCAAGGCATTTATTAGTTCAAAGTTACAAAACATAACTGATAGTGCTGCTTTTTACACCACGGCAGGAAACTACACTACAGGAACTGGTTCACGTGTATGGCGCGGAAATAAAAAAAATTAAATTAAAATGTTTATCACAAATATTATTTTTTACCAGCACGTTATCAAAATTGAATAAATATAATTTTAAAAGCTGATTACTAAACTATCAAAGGACAGAAGATAGTAACTTTGTAAAATTCCTGAACGCAAGACATTTATTTGCCCAAGGTTACTGATAGGGCTGTTTTTTGCGCCACGGCAGGAAACTACACTACAGGCACTGCTTCACGGATATGCCGCGAGAATTAAAAAAATTAAATTAAAATCTTTATCACAAATTTTATTATATTTTTCACCAGCACGTGATCAAAATTTGACATTTAAATTAGAAATATTTTTATTTTCCAAATGTCACTATTTTAAATTACAATGAATTTAAAATAATTTATCTCATGTAATTTTAATACTCATCATAGTGCCATCTCTTAAATCGGCAGAAAACTAAAGTGTCTCGCATATTGTAATCAGTACATTGTTGTAATCAATACAAGTGTATTGTTGTAATCTATACGAATATATTGCTGTAATCAATATAAGTACATTGTTGTAATCAATATGAGTATATTGTTCTAGTCCGTGCATTTTTGTAATCAATAATTTTTTGTCAACAATGCACTGTTGTAATCAGTATATTATTGTAATCAATTATTATTATTACAATTATTGTAATGGACGCAAAAATAGTTATAAAACGTTTTGATGAATTGGGTAGTCAAAGATTAACTAATGATTTTAGTATGAATAAGATAATGTTTTGGCAGACTGTGAAGTGATTGAGAGGTGGGAGTATAAGACCAGTGACAACAATTAAGAGTGCGAATGGTGAGTTATTGTGGAATGAATCAGATGTTAGATGGTGTGAGTATTTTAATGAATTGTTTGATAGTGTAAATTGAGTGAATAATAGAGGAGGAAATAGAAGAAATGTTAGAAACTTTGAATGGGATATAGATGAAGGTGATGTCAGCTTTGCATTGATGCGTTTAAAGAATGGTAAGGCTCCCGGTTTGGATAGTATAACAAATGAAATGTTGAAGTATGGTGGTGAAAGATTATTTGATTGGTTAGTTTATTTGTTCAGATTTTGTTTGAAACGATGCGTTCCCCCTGATGATTGGAAACGTGCTGTCATTTATCCTTTACTTAAAGGCAAAGGCTATTCAAGTGAATGTAGAAATTTTCGAGCGATAAGTTTGTTCAGTGTCGAAGGAAGTTGTATGGAAAAATCTTAATTCTTAACAATTTCTAAGTTCAGTGATATGCAAAGGTTTTTTTGCTTGAGAGAGATTGTGTGGATCAATTGTTTTCTCTTCGAATGACTGTTGAGAAGTCACTTGATAAGAACAAAAAGGTTTTCTGTAGGATGCACTTATAGAGTACGGTGTGGATGGTAATTTGTTGGGAGCGATTCGAGCGTTGTATGAAGGAAGTGAGACTACGGTAAGAGTTGATGGTAGATTGAGTGATTGGTTTCGTATAGATGTTGGTATGAAACAAGGTAGTGAAATGTCTCCTTGGTTGTTTAATTTGTGTATGGATGTGTTGTTACGAAAGGCATTGAATGGAAAGGATGGTGTACAGTGCCTGCGTTAGCTTATGTGGATGTTGTTGTATTTGGTTAAACTGAGAAGCAATTGAGAAGATTAATAATGAGCACAAATGAAGTAGGGAAAGGTTTAAATCTGTTGATAAATGTAAAGTGTTGTTTGAGAAGAATGATTTGGTGACTGGTTATAATGTTTCAGTGAATGGCGTGAAACTGGAACAAGTGAATGAATTTGTATATTTGGGTAGTATATTTTCGAGGGATGGACGGATTGTCCGGGAGATTGAAAGGCGGGTTTCTGCAGGGTGCAAGGTATCGGGTGTGTTAGTGCCTATATTGATGTATGGTTCTGAATGTTGGGTGTGGATAAAGAAGCATGGACGACGTATAACTTCTGTGGAAATGAGATATTTGAGAGGAGTATGTGAGTATGCAAGACGTAATCGTATCCGAATACATTGGTGTATGGTGAGTATGATATTAAGAAGAATGTTGTTAAGAAAGTGGGAATGAGTCAGTCGAGGTAATTTGAAAATCCTGAGCAAATGCCAAATGAAGGGTTTGTGAAACTAATATATACGGGTGAGGTTGAAGGTGACGGATTCCGTGGGCGTCCAAGGAATATGTAGTTAGGTATGATTGATTGAAGAATAGACGAGCATGTATGAATCGCATTATGAATATGGACGAGGCGAAAGTGATGTGTAAGGGTAGGAATGTTTGGAGCAAATTGATTGTTGGTTTACTGTGTTTTTGGGTTCTTGCGACCCCACTGAGTGGGATATAGCGTGATGTTATATAAGTATGTATGCATGTATGTGTGTTTTTTCATGACTTGGGAATTGGCATCAATTTGGATTGGAATTTCTTGGAATTGAATTGCTGGGACTGATTTGATATGAACTAATCAGATTAATTACTAGGAGAACTATCTATCTATCAATCATTGAATAAGATACTTTGTAATCTGAAATTGCAACTATATTTTTTGTAGATTAAATATATGTCAAAAATATAAGCTGACATTATCCTTACTGGACTTGTAAATCCATATTTTCTCTTAGACTTAGTTGTAATTAACCGAGAGTTATTTTATAAGTAATTATACGATTTGTAATAAATTCAGTTTATAATATAATTATCTATTATTTTTGGTATCTGTATTTGAAGGATCACCTGGAAGTTAAGATATTTTGCAATTATACAATGTGTAATAAATTATACATCTCGATTTTGAAATCTGCATTTGCAGAACTAGAAATCAATTAAATTGAATTTATAGAGCATTATTATTGGAATTTCCAATCGAAGAACTCATAGCATGAACTGGTGTGATGGTAAATGACAAATGAAACCTTCAGGTCGACTGTCAATTGTATTACTCCTACACTTTTAGTTGGACCAGGTTCTTCAGAGTCGCGGAGCCTAGGGGTCAGACCTGCGAAGCAGGTCGGACCGCTAGTCCAATATACTATTCAGCTAAAAATTTTGCCTACCTAGAAACCATTTGTGCGCAGCTCTAGATCCTACACGGTTTGATATATTCGAGTGAAACCTTTACAGGCATTTACAGTTTGATTGGGAATACGTGCTTTTTATGAATTCATATTTTTATTACACATGATGTGCGAGATATTAAGTAAATAAAGTAATTTTTTGTTTCGTGTAGCTCTTGTTAAATAACACGCGTTGCTACTACTGTTCAAAATTCAAAGAAAAAGGGTATTGACAGTTCACTTTCAAATTCATTTTTTTATTTTTAAATTGATGTTTTGGAATTTTACAAAATATTAAGCATGTACGCCCATTTATTCTAAATAGAAATAAATTTACAATACTTGTCTAACTTGTCTAGATTTAAACTAATTTATTTTTAAAATTTCAAAGTGAACTGTCAATTCACTTTATCTTTAAATTTTTGACAAAATGTCATATAGTTCGGACAAGTCGCTTACTGCACAATAGAGATTGTTCCAGAACCTTCGAGAAACAAGGATCGTGGTATATATAAGAGCGAATCATCGGCAGTAAGGACAGTCGACTCCGAAGTTTGTATGAAGAACTTGTGAATATAAATATACCGCTCGGTCTGAAGTTAAAAATTATTGATAAACCAATTACCTTTAAAACAGCTCAAGGAAAAGTAAAATGTATAAAATGTGTTGAAATTAAAATTCAAAATAAAAATTTTGAGTTCTTTATACATGATTTTCATAAGAAAGTAACATGTTGTTCCGCGTAAAAATATTAGAATATTGTAATGCATTAATGGATTTTAAAAATAAAGTTATAACACTTGGAAATAAAAAGTTTAAATTATTTTCATCAGAAACATTAAATAATTCTTTTGTTCAATTTAGACACGAACATCTCACGTATGGTCAAAAGGAAAAAATACAAAATTTGACAGAAAAATATTCAATTTTATTCCCAAAGTCAGACGAAGAATTATCCGCTACAAACGTAACTACTCATAAAATTCGTACAACAGACGATACACCGGTATTTCAAAAAAATTATAGACTCTCTCAAATTTACGAAAAAGATATAGAGGAACATGTTCAAAATTTATTAAAATCAGGCGTGATTCAAAATTTAAAAAATCCATATAATTCACCCATATGGATTGTTCCAAAAAAAATGGACGCCTCGGGAAAACGCAAGACAAGATGAGTAATCGATTTTAGAAAATTAAACTCGAAAACAGTTGAAGATAAATTCCCTCTGCCAAATATTGACACATTATTAGATCATATTGGAAACCCAAAATTTTTTACAACCTTAGATTTGCATTCTAGCTTCCATCAAATATTAATAGAAGAAAAAGATAGACCGAAAACAGCCTTCTCTACTGCCTCAGGACATTACGAATGTGTCCGGATGCCCTTTGGATTAATTAATGCCCCCGCGACCTTTCAAAGAATGATGAACGAGATCTTATCAGAATATATTAATAAAATTTGCTTAGTTTATATGGATGACATAATAATATTCGGAAATACTTTGGAAGAACATTTACAAAATATAGAAAAAATATTTTCAAAATTACAAGATGCGAACCTAAAAATTCAAATAGATAAATCGGAATTTTTAAAAACCGAAACAGAGTATTTTGGTTTTATAATATCAAAAGAAGGACTTAAACCTAATAAGAAAAAAATCGAGGCAATTGCAAAAATAATGATTCCAAAACCAATAAAGGAAATAAAATCCTTTTTAGGTAAACTCTCCTGGTACAGACGTTTTATCCCTAACCTGGCTAAACTCACCAAACCTTTTACGCAGTGCCTTAAAAAGGGAAATCAAATAGACATAACTAATAAAGAATATCAAGATTCATTTAAAACTGCTAAAGTATTAATAAGTAATCCACCAATTTTAGAATTTCCTGATTTTTCAAAAAAATTCATTCTCACTACAGACGCATCCGACTTTGCTATGGGATCTGTACTCTCCCAAGTCATAAACGGACAAGAAAAACCAATCGCTTACGCATCAAAAACATTTAATGCCGCAGAACAAAATTATAGTACCATAGAAAAAGAATTAAAATCAATCATTTGGTCAATAGATAATTTTAAACCATACCTATTTGGAAGAAAGTTTACTATCCGTAAGTAGTGTGTAATGCCACTATCCCAGACAGACACTTGTGCCTTTCACTTTGGGGTGTCCCTGAGATATAATTAATTAGACTTTTGTGTGTGACGTAGACTTGTGGAATTTTGTTTTTGGAACAAATATTTCTGGGGAATATCTAATTAGGTTATAATTTGTTTTGTGAAATGTTTGAGGTGTGACGTAGGACTGTGGATATTTTTGGGATAAATTATTAGGATATAATTTATTTTTAATAACTTGGAATATTTTTACTAAATTATTTATTAATAATAATAATAATAATTTACAACACAAATAATTATAAGAATAAGTGATTACAACTAAACATGTACATATGCAGCAACAAATAATAACACAATGCAAAATAAACAACAAAACCTTTACAATAAAACATGTTAAACTCTTCATATGTAGCAACAAATGATAACACAATGCAAAATAAACAACAAAACCTTTCCAATGTAAAACTCTACCACAGTTTCGTTATTGACAATTTTACTAGACTTAATATAACATGGACTTGAATTCATTATTAATTATATGAATACAACACAAATCAATATAAAAATTTGCGATTACAAATAAACAAGAACGTATGCACCAACAAATAATCATGCAGCACAGAACTACACAGGAAACACTTTCAAGATTGTCGCACGTAAAACACACCACACCACACGTTTCAGCAGACAGAAAGCGACTGAATCGAGTTCCTCCCCCACCACTTAGCCTGAGCGCCGAGCGTCTGCGCTTCTTCGACTTGACTTTAAAATTTTCCGTTATTAACTTGAAATTGGGAAGTTTAGTGTATTATGAAAAACTGATTTCACTTATCTGATTGTACTTCGTAGATCATTAGATAAACCTATTTTTAAATAAAACTAAACAATTTATTTTCAAATTTTAAAAGTGAAATGCGAGTAAGTTGTATATAAATGGATGGATTTTGTTAAAATTTAAACAGTTTAAACACTCGAACAGTAAGGTCAGGTTCAACAGTAAGAAAAAGGTAAAACTATTTTGCATATCCTATATAAACTATATATTAATCATATGTTTGTTGTTAGAAATGGATTTTAATAAGCTGAATGAGAAAGGGCAGTTAACTAACATCAAACCCCGACGAAAATTAACTGAATTAGAAATAAACAAGACTTATAAACTGATAGATATCAAAGCTGTCAGCACTGGATTTGGTAGAAAAATCATTGCCGAATGTGAAGAATTTGCTACATATCTTCCAGGACGATTCGATACCTTAACAGATGTAGAATTAAGTGATTTGAGAAAATCTGTTTCTAGTTTGGGTTTAAAATATACTGGGTTGAAAGATTACGGTGTTATGGGTAAAAAAGCCAGACTAGTAGAATTTGTTCAAATGTAATATATTTATTATTAATATGTATGTATTTGATTGTAACGATATGTATATTATTTAAATAAATTTTATAAAATTGTAATATATATATATGTATATTCTAATTTAAATACCTGTTGATAATTCCAATAATAAATTTTAAAAATATTAGTATTATAAATCTTTGGTTATTCTTTTGTTCCAGCAGTATATTATTAACCATTATATAGAAAACATGTGCACGAGATTTAAACATCCTTTTTCTGCCATAATTGCAGGCCCCTCAGGCAGTGGGAAATCCTACTTTGTCAATAACTTTATATCTAATATAAGCGATTTGAGTGATACAGTGTTTTCAAAAATTTTTTGGCATTACGGAACTTGGCAAAATTTATACAGTACAATTCAAAACGTAGAATTTCTTGAAGGACTACCTGATGTGGAAAATATTGATGGAAAAAATCCTCAGTTAATTATAATAGATGACTTAATGAGAGAAGCGGACGATAGAGTTGTAGACATATTTACAAAATGGTCGCATCATAAAAATTTATCCGTGTTTTTTCTTACTCAAAATTTATTTCATCAAGGAAAAGGTCAAAGGGATATATCTCTTAATGCAAATTATATAATTTATTTCAAAAATCCTCGCGATAAAGCACAAATTATGCATCTATCAAGACAAGTATGTCCAGAAAATATTAAATTTGTACAGGAAGCTTATTGTGATGCAACATCTGAACCTCATGGATATTTAATTTTTGACCTTAAACAAAATACGCCCGACTGGTTACGCTTTCGTACGTCACGTGACGGATTGACATATGTTTATCTACCGCGAAAAAAGTATAAATACGGTAGCACAAATATACCCGACATTATATCATAAAAATGAGCAAAACTGTGATAGACAACGCAGAATTACTTCGAGCTCTGCATAAACTAAAACCAAAATATAGACTAGCATTACTTAAAAACACGGACTGCAATTCAGTTAAATGTATCTGTGAATGTGTTTATAATATTTTACATGGTAAAATTTGTCTCAGTAGAAAACAACAGACTGATCTTAAACGACATAAAAATATTTTAAGAAAACTTACGAAACGTGGAGAAAATTGGAAAAAAAAGAAACGTGTATTAGTTCAGTCCGGTGGAGCATTCTTACCTTTCCTATTAGCACCGCTTATAACAGGAGTTCTAAGTAGTTTAATTAAAAAATAATAATGGAGCATGCTAAAAAGATGGTTTTAATAACACCTGAAAACTTAAGTCGTTTACGGAACAATAATCAAAATGATATATCTAGTCAACTTGATAAGGACATGAAAAATGTTTTAAATTCAAATTTGCCCGAATATGAAAAATGGACTTTATATCAAGAAATTTTACAAAGATATTTACACTTTCAAAAACAATCCAGAGAGCCTATAAAAATACCTGTTGAAAACGATATTAGTGCAGAACCAAAATTACAGCTAGAGAAACCGGATGACACAGAAAATATAATAAATATTATTCCTAAATCACGCCAAAATAAAGCCCGTTTATTAGTACAAAAACTTAAGTTGAATAAAGATATAATTAATTGGGATGAGAAAGGTGTTGTTACGATAAATAATATACAAATACCTAATTCAAATATCTCAGATTTAGTTGGTGATATTGTAAGACAAAGAAAGTATAGCAACCCTATTGGGTGGGAAGCTTTTGCAGGTATATTAAAAACTCTTAATATTCCTCTAGAATTAATTAATAATCCACAAAGAAGGAAACTATTTCAAGCCAAATCTATTCTAAATAAAAGTGATACAAGTAAAAGAGAATCAACAAACACTAACGACGATCCGTACGAGGCCGACTCGGAAGCTACAAAAGCTAAACGAATTGAGTGGAAGCGATTTAGATTCTAAAATGAATAAGGCACTAGCTAAGATTTATTTTGACCCGTCACATCCCGCTGGTTTTTCAGGTGCCCGTAATCTATTTAACTCTGTAAAAGGGAAATATGATGTTAATAAAATACAAAAATGGATTAGCTCACAAGATACATATACACTGCATAAACCCGTTCGGAAACATTTTCCGAGGAATAAATATAAAGTGTCAAATATAAATGACCTCTGGCAGGCAGATCTTAATGATATGAGAAAGTTGAGTCGTTTTAACGATAATTATAAATACATTTTAACAGTAATTGATGTATTCAGCCGATATTCATGGGCAATTCCTTTGAAAAACAAGACACCAGCTTCTGTTATTGCAGCATTTAAACACATATTTAGAAAACGAAAACCTCTTTATTTACAGACAGATAAGGGTTCAGAATTTATTGCAAAGTCAGTAAAATCATTTTTAAAAGAAAATAATATACGATTTTATGTAACTCACAATCCAGATGTAAAAGCATGTTTTGTAGAAAGATTTAACAGAACATTGAAAACTAAAATGTACCGTTACTTTACTTATAAAAACACATATAAATATATAGATGTATTACAAAATCTTGTCTCAGCATATAACAAATCAAAACACCGTTCAATTCAAATAGCACCTTGCGAGGTAAATGAGCATAATATATTAGACGTATGGAGAAATCAGTATGAAAAAATACAAAATGGGAAAAAACAAAGTCAAAAATTTAAAATAGGGGATATGGTTAGAATTTCTAAATATAAACATATATTTGAAAAAGGCTACGAGACTAACTGGAGTGAAGAATTATTTAAAATTTGTGGAGTTAAAAAAAGAAATCCGATAGTTTACAAATTAAAAGATTTAAATAATGAGCTAATAGAGGGCACTTTTTATGAATCTGAATTACAACATGTTTATGTAACATCTGATACAACTTATAAAATAGATAAAATATTGGAAACAAAAGGAACCGGCAGTAGAAAGAAAGTACTCGTCAAGTGGAAAGGTTATAGTAATAAATTTAATTCGTGGATACCTGCAAACCGTATTAATTTGTTGAATAATGAATGATAAAGAATTTTTTATTACACTCCCTAGTAATAGTTCAATGAAATATTTTCCCAGTAATACAACTGCACGATTCATAACCCAATTACCACACAATATCAAGTTAGAAGGGGCTTGGGAGGTAGCGTTATCAGAAATTATTTATCCATGCACTATTTATAATGTCAATGAACGTGAAAATAAAGTTAGTATTTTGATAAAAAAAGAAAATAAGAACGAAAAAAGTATAAAAGTATCTATTGAACAAGGAAAAATATCATCAAAAAATTATGAAAGCGTTGATGCTGTATTACATGAAATGAATTCGAACGAAGACGTTAATAAATATGTAGCATTTTATCATAATAAAGATGAAAAACGTGTGGAATTAAAAGTTAAACATTCAGATGTATCCTCATTAAAACTGTCACCAAGATTAGCACTTCAACTGGGGTATTCACCATTTGCTGACATATATCAGCAAAAAACATCTATTAATTTACCTAATGTGATGTTGGGTATTCCACCGCAACTATATATATACTGCGATATCATTGAACCTCAGTTCGTAGGAGATGTAGTAACACAGCTTTTAAGAATTGTGCATGTTAACACTGAAAAATATGTATTTGGATCAAATAAAATGATCAGCTATGCGCAACCACATTTCGTCCCCGTTTTAAGAAGGGAATTTTCAAACATTGAAATTGATATAAGATGCAATGATGGCCAAACAACACCATTTCAATTCGGAACGTTATGCGTTAAACTTCATTTTCGACGGTCTGCACAATGAAAACTTGTCCGTATCAAGAATATTACAATTTACAAGCCGGAAGCGGCATGGGTACAGTGTTTAAAGGGAATCAATTTCAGAGAGGACATGGCTTAGGAAGTTTCTTTAGTGGATTGTTTAGAAGCATTATGCCATTAATTAGAAAAGGTGTTGGAGCAGTTGGTAAACAAGCTCTAAGTACAGGAATAGAATTTTTGGGGGACTTAAGTGAAAATCGTCCAGTGAAAGACTCATTCAAACAACGTATTTCAGAAGCGGGGATTAATTTAAAACGTAAAGCAGAAGATAAAATTGAAAAAATAATTAGTGGGTCTGGATATAAAAAGAAACGATTAAATAAGAAACACGTTCATTCTAAAACTACACCTGTTAGAGTAAAGAACAAGAAACAAGCTAGAGCCATAGACATATTTGATTAAAATGGCATTTTTACACGCCCAATCCTGTGAATGTGTTAAAACGGAATTAGATTTATTTGCGCTTCCGCCTACTCAGACAAGCATTGAAAGTGGCCAGTGGGTAAATTATAAACCTCTATCATCGATTACTGAAGATGGACCCCTAGAATTTGTAATACCAGGACATGGAGAAGAATATTTAGATTTATCACAAACCATGTTGTATTTAAATGTAAAAATTACTAAATCTGATAACACGCCGTTACTTGAAACTGATAATGTGGGGCCTATCAACAACTGGCTTCATTCAATTTTTAGTCAAGTTGATGTGTATTTAAATCAGAAACTCGTATCTCCACCAAATAATACTTATGCATATAGAGCATACATAGAGACCCTCTTGAATTATGGTAAAGATGCTAAAAATTCACATCTTACTTCATCTTTATGGTATACCGACACAGCTGGGAAAATGAATAATACTGATATTGGAGGCAATTCTGGATTCAACAAACGTCAAAAATTTATCGAAAAAAGTAAAAGTGTTGATTTAATCGGACATCTACATGCAGATATATTTAACCAGGAAAAATTTTTAATTAATGGTGTCGAAATGCGTGTGAGGTTAGTTCGCTCGCGCGATAATTTTCAATTAATTTCTACCGGCACAGATTATAAAGTACAAATAAATGAAGCCACATTACTTGTCCGTCGAGTCAAATTAAATCCGAGTATTTTACTTGCTCACAACAAAGTACTGGAGATAAACACTGCTAAGTACCCGATTACGAGGGCCGAAGTGAAAGCAATTACCATTCCATCTGGAATTCAAGGAAAATCACTAGACAATATTTTCTTGGGTCAGCTTCCGAAAAGATGTATAATCGGTTTGGATCTAACAAAGCTTTTAACGGTGATATTAAAAGTAATCCGTTCAATTTTGAAAATTTTAATATAAATTATTTATCGTTGTGCGTAAACGGTCAACAATTACCGGCAAAACCACTACAGCCTTCGTTTGGAGACAAAACTGCGTACATTCAAATGTATAATACATTATTTTCGGGCACAGGTATACATTTTTCAAACAGTGGAAACGAAATTGATAGAGAAAGCTACCCTAAAGGATATTGTTTAACAGCATTTGACCTTACACCTGACTTGCCGGCCAATTCGATGTTACACTGGAATTTAACGCGTCATGGGTCCTTGAGGATAGAAGTTGGTTTTGCTGGTGCACTTTCACAAACAATCAATTGTGTTATATATGCTGAATTTGACAATATTATTGAAATTGATAAAAATAGAAATGTTATTGCAGATTATGGTAGTTAATTATTAAAATAAATACTATTGTTTGTATTATTCTAAAAAATTATGTATTTTGTTACTATTTTATGTATAAATTTGTAATAGTAATATTATAATAGAAAATAAAGTTGTGATTAGTTTATAAATATATTTATTTTATTTCAAAAATACCCATAAAACAAAATAATATTATTATTTCAGTCATTTAGAGAGAAGTCTTCGTTGTGTAAAAACAAATTTAGAAAATGAATGCTTCATGCATTGAACAAATATTTCGTAATTACTTTACAAGCGTAAAACATCATGGAGTATACGCGGCAAATAGGCTACCTCTTCATGTGAATTTTCCATGTGCTCTTATTGTCAACACAGACCCTGATTCGTTGCCCGGGACTCATTGGATAGCAGTTTTTATTGACCGAAATGGGAAAGGAATGTATTTTGATAGTTACGGTCGAGAGCCGTTCATACAGGAACATATACATTTTTTAAGAAGAAATACAAAATCATGGACATATAATACATTACCATTACAGGAATACAGCTCAACAGTTTGTGGATATTATTGTTTAGTATATCTACTATTCAGAATTAATAATCATACACATAATGATTTTTTGAAATTGTTTAACGGATATATCAAATATGAGAATGACAGGTTTATAAGATATTTGTATCATTATTATTTTAATAAAAAACTTTAATTTTAAAATATTTTTTATTTCATATTCCTAAAATAACAAATATAAAAATTTAAAAAATATATTTATCTTAAAAGCTATCAAACATTAAACCAATTAAAAGTACAAATTATATATTACATATATCTCATTTTCTTACCATAAGGAACACTATTTACATTATTTATTAACCTACGTTTCATAAATTTAATACTAAATGTTTTCTTTTCTTTCTTTGTTATAACACTATGATTAACATTACATCTAATATTATTGGAATATAAAACAACATTATTCATATTTTCATTAAATACTAATGATTTTAGACAGTCAAAGTTAATTATTTTAGAATTTGTATAGTTTAGAGTGAAGCCTTTCACTTTGCAAACTTCATTTGTCACATTAGTTTCGGGTGATAAAACTTTGTACGCATAATTTTTGGGACCCCCGCACACAAATTCTGTTATATAACTGCCTGTACCATAACAAGTCAATTCATCAGTGAGATCACCAAGGAAATTACCTGTTGGTGGTTCATATTCTCCAGGAGTATGGCAATAGATAATAGAATCTGTGTCGTAATACAATACCTTACGATCCAGGGGTACCAAAAATTCGTACAACCGTAAACGTGCCTGCGCTGTTGTGTACGCTGCGATGACGACATTCACTGTTTTCAGCTGTTCTATAGCCTCTTCTTCACGCACCCAGTTTACGTACACCATCTCATCCCCTGCTGGAATAATCCGGTTTACAGTCATAGCTGGGTTAGCTAGAATTTCGTATAAACCTTCTGCGGAAGAAACTATAGACGTAGCGGTATTGTTCTCTGCTTGAGCAAATTTACCTGTTGAAGAGAAAATAATCATTAGTATTGTGAAAAGGTTTTAAAATATATTTACTTACCCCAAAATGAATTCAACATTAGTTTTGCAGTTGATCTTTTGCCTGCATTCTTTTCAATCTGAGTCGGATCGAGTTGAATTCCTTCATTAGTATAATAATCTTTAATATACTCCGCTTTTGTTTTGTCATCAATACACTCAGCAGGATATCCGGAGGCTTCTTGTTTCATTTTAACAAAAGTGTTTATGAAATCCACAAATAAACCACCTGTTTTAGTCTCTCTATCATAAACAGTTACTTCGTACTGCCACACCTCGTGCACTTGAATAATTTTGTACCCGACGGAGACGGCGCAGCGCACTTCGTCAGCTACCCAAGTACCAATAAATTGTCTTTCTGATTCTGTATGCGAGCAATCATTTTGGTTTAATTCGTCACAACATAACCGACATAATACAAACATTAGTTTTCCGTGTGCCTTTCGTGGTAGTACAGAGTGAAAAATATCATTAGGTGGTAAAACAGTACATTTAATTAATCCTTCTACTTTATCAATATTATTATTTGGACACAAATTATTACACTCTTCACCTATGAAAATTTTAGGATGCCCAATTGGAAATTTTCCGTATTTGCAAATGTATGGATACAGAGAACATACATCAACATACTTAATTTTTTCATTGTTCTCAATTTTTTTGTACAACATGGTATTGCCCGTCCGTCCACCGAAAAATGCATCGCGCGCTTGCAAAGGTAAATTTTTTAAAGTGTCATGGTTACTAAGCAACATATTTAAATTTTTATCGTCTTTTAATTCTTTTCTAAATTCACATTCCCATATTTTTATAACAGTGTACCCTAAATTTTGAATTTTGTCTAATTTTTCTATAGTACTTTGATATCTAAGTTCTAAAGTTTCTTTGCTACTGTTAAAAAGTTCTTTGTCTCTATTGGTTCTATAACATAAAACACAACCATGCCAAAAACAACCCAAAAATTCGAAAACTAATTTAGTTGGTGCGTAGTAACCGTCTACTCTAAATTTATTTTCAATAACAGCTTCTGTACTATTTCCTGCATGCTGAATTTGAATTCCCCGTACGTTTTCCTGATGTATTAGCCACATTAAAGCTATTTTCGATTGATTGTCTTTTAGTCTATACCCTTTTTGTGGTATAATACCGATTGTGTTTGATTTCAAAAATAAGCGCCGGAAAACACGGTTACATGCAGAGGCAATAGTTACTGCTTCATAGAAAGGACATACCTTGCAATCTTGTATAAAAGTTGCGCGAAACTTTTCACATGCGCGACGCAAAATATCGACGTCGGACTTGCAATACTCAATAATCTCTTTCTCCATATTGAATACGGCATTTCCTTCAACCTGTTCATTGTACCAATCCAAAAAACTTTTTCTTGCAGAAATAGACATAGTATCAACACCATAATATTTAGCAGGAGGTAACGGTCCGATATAATTTAAATTTTGTTCTGTATTAAAAAAATGGGGAAAATACCCCTTTTTTAAGGAAAGCGGTAAATCTAATGCTTTTGGTAAAGCAGCTAATGACATTGGAAGGTAATTAATAGAGTCTATAAATTTTATGTTGTTAATTTTCATCATCATTATTTTTGAACCATTCAAAATTAAAGTTGGTTTAACATTTTGTTCCTCTACTAAATATTTCAAAATAAATTGACAATCGAAAGATCTGGCGTTATGTGCTATACATATAACTGAAGAAAAAGAAGTACGGGGAAGTAATATATAACTTAAAAAATTTTTAACGGGCTCGTTAATAAAAATATGTTCGCGAATACCACACTTGTTACATAGTTGTTTTATATCGGTTATGTTGCTACAAGCAGAACACGATTGCTGCACTACACATAGATTAACTTCATGTTCGCATTCGTGTTCACCTACACTTTTTTCCTGTCGAGTTTCAAAGTCATAATACACGAATAAATTATTTTCTTTTAATTGAGAAGTGTCTTTTAAAATGTAGCACAAATGTCCTGGATTTTTATAATTTTCACATATTTTACAATATATTTCACCACAAATATGTTGTCTGTTTTTCTTTATTTGGTACACTTTAAGACAATGGGGGCACTTTTGTAGTTTCTGACACACTGTTATCTTATGATTATTGTAGCAGTTTTGTCCTCTGAATTTTCTGTTACAACTATCACAATCTGTCATTTTTCGAACGGGTAAGCACGCTGGAGAATGTTTACAGTAAGAACAGATATTTTCACAGGAATGACCAGTCCTTACATAATAACGAACATGACACTGCTCACAAAAGTAACGGCATGAGAATGTTGCTGTTAAACTTTTAATTACAGTGTAATGGTTTTGATGATACAAAAGGTTCAGTCTTGGAAGATTTTTTCCTTTTGCACCTTCAAATATTACACTTCCTTTACCATTGTATTCATATACACATATGTTATACTGAATAAAATAGCGTTGGAATTCTGTAAGTTCAAGTATACCAGCACCATTACTATTTATGTTCACACCAGCCTTTGACAATAATTCATGCGTTCTTGAAGTTTGTATCCCGTGTTTGTCACTCACCAGATCCTTAAAACAAGCTTCGTTTTTTAGCAACGATTCTGCTACAACAAGTGCACGAGGTAAACAAAAAATATCTTTATTAATTATGTCTATTACACCTCTTTTCTTATTGCAAAATTCGGCGTAGGAAAGACCATGCCCCTTTAATCTTCCACATCCTGAAGGTGAACATACCTTGGTCATTTCTATAACAAATTGATCATCAGAAAAAATTTCTTTATTGCTTTGAAGTATTTTTTCCAAAGCTTCCCAAACAACATCAATATGCAGCTGATCTACACGTCTAAAACTTAACCAGCCTGGCTCATTTTCTAGTCTCGGCGTGCGGAAAACAAATCCAACATAATCAGACGGATTAGCATTTTCAACAGCATATTCCACAACACTTTTAACACCTTCGTAGAACCAGGTTACTGAGTTTTCTTCTTCTGACGGATCATTTAGCATAAATGAAATTCTTCGCCCAGTCAAATTGAAATGTTTTACATGTTTCTCTATATCGGAAATAATATTGAAACGTGCATTTTCTGAAACTTCACCACGGCCGGTTTGTAAACTATTATCACTTGCACAAGTTTGTAAAGATGAATTATAATCTTCTTCTCGCTGATTATCACTCGATGATAAAGAAGTGTCAATTATTTCTTCACAGACTCGAAAAAAGTTATTAAAATTTTCTTGCTCTATATTATCTTCCTCTCGTTGAGTTACACTCGTTGATAGAGAAGAGTCAATAATTTCTTCGCAGATACGAAAAAAGTTATCAAAATTTTCTTGCTCCATAGTTATTAACACAACTGATAGATGTAAGAATACTAACAATATTTGTTATTTACAGCTATATATATATATATGGTTTAATACCTACCTCATTATTACCTATTGTAAACAACTTTCGCCTGGAATTTTACCAAATTTAGGAAATACATTAAGACAGTAAAGACAAAATGACTTTTAAATAATATATTTCTGGTTTTCCATTATAAATTTCTGTACACATTCTACAACTGTCATTTGGAATTTTACCAAATTTAGGAAATGCATTAGGGCTGTAAAACATAATGACTTTTAAATAATGTATTTTTGGTTTTCCATGATAAATTTCTGTACACATTCTACATCTTTCGTCGTCTTATTTTTATAATAAATGTATAAATCATTTAA
This sequence comes from Poecilus cupreus, assembly GCA_963942605.1. Lineage (NCBI taxonomy): Eukaryota > Metazoa > Arthropoda > Insecta > Coleoptera > Carabidae > Poecilus > Poecilus cupreus. The sequence goes on along the minus strand of OZ012729.1, from coordinate 2,311,578 downwards.
AATATTTTTAAAACATACATTATTGATATAAATACATTCATACAAACTCTCTTCTATACTTAACCTATATCTTAAACTATTAATTACAACATCTTGTAAAAAATTTTTGTATTCGATATTTAAATCAGTATATTTCACATTATAATCAACTACATACCGCTTAACTATATGTCCCAATCTAATTATATTAAAAATAATTTCTTTATTCAAAACCAAACACTGTCTCATATATTTACATTTTAATTGTTCACCAGGTATTAAACTTAAATCTAATTCACCTATTCTGAATACTCGATTCATTTCCCCCAAATTGCAATCTTTCTTTAATTCCACATTTTTTAAATAATTTAGAAATATTTCAAAGTCGTATATGTCCACATATTTTTTTTGAATAACATCACCCACGATTCTCACTACAACTCGCATAATGGGGTTGGGATCTACACCTACAGCTATAAAAACTCTATTTTTTGTGTTCAAAGGCAGCGTGAACACATCGAGAAGGCGATCGTTATTGTCACGAATACATTTATTGCGAGGAAGTGCGTAGCTAGTAACCTCCGCTGAACCTTACAGCAGGTTCAAGTATCTATTGTTAAATAGCTCATCTTCATCGTCATCAGGCACTAGGTCTTCTTCCATTTCTTCGACATCTTCATCGGATAGTATGAACGATTGCCCGTGCAGTTCACTTAATTCATTGTCTGATGTAGAAATACGTCTCACACAACGTTTCTTTGGACGCGATACTTGTTCATCATCCTCAGAACCGTCTGAAGTAACTTGGAAAACTGTGTTTACTGGTGTCTTTATGCCAGATAAAGTATCGAAATCTTCCAACAGATCTAAATCCAGTGTTTGTTGAGTATCATCTTCAGAGAGGTTCAAGTTATTAATACAATATATCGTACCAGATGTTGAAGCTACTGACTTAACTTCGCCCGGTTTCCTTACCACTATGTTTTCCAATACTCTGATTTTCGGTTTTAAAAATTTCATTGAAACATCTTCATGAGGTTGGATTTCGATATCTACGTCAGGTGTAGAAGAAGCCATGACAGAATTGAAAGATAAACAGAAAAAACTGTATACTAAAAATAAAAATTTTATTACAACTTATATATAAGAAATCCCCTATAGTTCCGTATAATTAAGAAATGGTTATCTATTGATCTACGAAGTACAATCAGATAAGTGAAATCAGTTTTTCATAATACACTAAACTTCCCAATTTCAAGTTAATAACGGAAAATTTTAAAGTCAAGTCGAAGAAGCGCAGACGCTCGGCGCTCAGGCTAAGTGGTGGGGGAGGAACTCGATTCAGTCGCTTTCTGTCTGCTGAAACGTGTGGTGTGGTGTGTTTTACGTGCGACAATCTTGAAAGTGTTTCCTGTGTAGTTCTGTGCTGCATGATTATTTGTTGGTGCATACGTTCTTGTTTATTTGTAATCGCAAATTTTTATATTGATTTGTGTTGTATTCATATAATTAATAATGAATTCAAGTCCATGTTATATTAAGTCTAGTAAAATTGTCAATAACGAAACTGTGGTAGAGTTTTACATTGGAAAGGTTTTGTTGTTTATTTTGCATTGTGTTATTATTTGTTGCTACATATGAAGAGTTTAACATGTTTTATTGTAAAGGTTTTGTTGTTTATTTTGCATTGTGTTATTATTTGTTGCTGCATATGTACATGTTTAGTTGTAATCACTTATTCTTATAATTATTTGTGTTGTAAATTATTATTATTATTATTAATAAATAATTTAGTAAAAATATTCCAAGTTATTAAAAATAAATTATATCCTAATAATTTATCCCAAAAATATCCACAGTCCTACGTCACACCTCAAACATTTCACAAAACAAATTATAACCTAATTAGATATTCCCCAGAAATATTTGTTCCAAAAACAAAATTCCACAAGTCTACGTCACACACAAAAGTCTAATTAATTATATCTCAGGGACACCCCAAAGTGAAAGGCACAAGTGTCTGTCTGGGATAGTGGCATTACACACTACTTCCGTACTGATCATAAACCCCTCACGTGGTTATTTACCATGAAAAACGCGAATCAAAAACTAATGCGATGGAAGGTAGAATTAGGCGAATACAACTTTGATATTGAATATTTACCAGGAAAAACAAACAAAATAGCAGATTTCTTATCACGACAAAGAGATAAATTCAAAATAGAGAAAAGAATAGGAGACGTAACGAATACTGATATTTTTGCACATTGTATATCAAAAGATTTAAAATTTGGAAAAGGTCTTGCTAGACAAATAAACTCTAAATTTGATAGTAAAAATTATTGTGAAAGAAATGTAACTAATAAAAATATTATAATTCAAAATGTAGAAAATAAAATAATTTTTCATTTAATTACAAAAGAAAATCATTTAGAAAACGTAAATAGAAAATATTTTAAGAAAACACTTACCGAATTACGAGATTATTTAATTAAAAATGATATATACGAAATTAATATCCCTTACTTATCATGTGGATTAGATAGATTAGAAAAATCGGAATTAATAAAAATCTTGGAAAATATATTTAATAATACTCAAATAAAAATAAATTTATATGAATTGCCAGAAAATTTTAGTTTGGAAACAGATGAATTAAATCAAATTGTAAATGAAACATTATCCACAATTTATGGTAATGAGAATAACGAACAACAAAGTATAATCGCAAATAGCTCAGACTCAGGAAACACAATTCATAGTTCTAATGAGAATCCCATTAATGGATTAAGATTTGTCGATAATAGATTGAATACCGCAAAAAATCAAATTATACTTCATTTCTCAAACAACCCATTTGAAATAAAAATAAAAAAGTTATTTAATCATCAAAAACAACGATTTATTATTAATATTAATATAGATAAAAAAGAAGAACAATTATTATAACTGTTAAAAAATTAATACGAACAAACATTGAATCAAATAATTCAAAGTAAATTTGAAATAAATACAATAAATTTAATAAAATGTAATAAACTTGTAGAAGATGTCGAGGATGAAGAAAAACAAACTCAAATTATATTTGACAGTCATAATGGTTACCTAAATCATAGAGGAATAATGGCGACATACAATGAACTTAAAGAAAAATATTTTTGGCCAAATATGGTTAAAGATATTACAGAAATCATTAATCAATGCAGAATATGTAAAGAAAATAAATATGACCGACACCCAATACAATTACATGACAATTTAACACCTACACCACAAACCCCTTTTGAAATTATAAATATAGATCTCCTTACATTAAATAAAGAATGATTCCTGACTATATGTGATCAATTTTCTAAATTTGGTTTTATCCACCCCACTTTTAACAAAACAGGAAAAGAAACAATGTTAATAATAGAAGATTTCATAAAAACTTATAAAAAACCAAAAATGATCATCGCCGATCACGGACCAGAATTTAATAATGCTTTAGTAAAAAAACTGCTGTAATAATCATGATATAAAATTACAGTTAACTAGTATAGCAAACCCAAAATCAAACGCAGTAGAAAGATTTCATTCCGTATTAATAGAACATTTACGAATACTACATTCAACAAGAAAAAATAAAGACCTTCAAACCATTATAAATAAAGCAATAATAGCGTATAATAATACTAAACATTCCATAACAAAATTAACTCCTTGCGAAATACTTTTCGGACAAAATGAACATAATAAATATTATAGAGAACAAAATGCTGAAGAAGAAATCATAAACGATTACTTCATTAATAAATCTGATACAAATAAAATAATTAATAATAGATTGAAAAAGATAAAACAAAAAGAGTAAAAGAAAATGAATTACCGTTAAAACTACTAGATAAAGTTTATGTTAAACAAAATAATAGATTAATGCATAAATATAAAAAACCCATATTTAAACGAGTTACAGTTGAAAATTATAACCCCATATTAGGAACAGTAAAAATAAAAAATAAAAGACATGTTCGAAAATTCAAACTCGATAAAATCAACTTTTGATTTCAGGGCAATAATTTGTTCATTAAATAAATTAGATACCACTATCATAGACCATGACGACTTAATTCAAATCACAGGTAAAACTGATATTTGGTCACAAATAAACGAAATAACTACATACAGCCGACACGAAAACGAACAAATTCACAAACTGCTAATTGAGCCAGAACTTTCAAAGAATTCTTACCCATTGCATCAACTCTATCCAATCCCTTTTATCCACCATAATAAACTATATGAATTTATGGAACCGCCCACATATTTTATAATTAGAGGAAATAAAAATATATTGATAGAAAGATTCAATAAAGAATCTAATAACGTAAACTTTTGTCAAACAAAAGGAATAGAAGTTAGTAATTGTACTAGCGGTCCGACCTGCTTCGCAGGTCTGACCCCTAGGCTCCGCAACAATGATGAAGATAGCAACTAAAGCTATAGGAAAATAAATTGCAAGTTTTCTCAAATACCTTAAATTTTTTAGCAAGCAATTGTCGAAGAATGTTTGTCGCTTTGTTCCCCGCTTCCTTGTTAGTAAATTTGCGAGGAAAGCTCGTCTCTTCGTTCCTCGCTTTCATGTAAGTGTACTCCAAAGTCCTACAAATTTTTACATCCCTTAAATACCAAGCTTTAAAAAAAAATTAAAAAATAACAAAATTTTTAATAATAAAATGAGTAGTCTTAAATAACTACCATTTAATACCAAACAAATGGCGCAGCAATGTCATCACTATGTTCCTCGCATCCATGTCAGTAAATTTACGAAGAAAGCTCGTCACTTCGTTCCTCGCTTCCATGTCAGGACATCGGCGAAGCAAGCTCGTCACTTCGTTCCTCACTTCCATTCCAGTAGTTGAAGTTTTCAGAGGAGTTCTCTGGTTTTCTTTAAGAGAATTTCTGTGTTAACCACTGACAAAATTGTATGTTTTTCATTGAGGGAAGTTGTGTTTACCATTGACTCAAGTTGTATATTTTCCAATGAGGAAAGTTGTGTATTTACCACTGACGAAAGTTGTATGTATTTAATTGAGGGAAGTTGTGTGTTAACCACTGACGAAAGATGTATTTTTTCATTGAGGGAAGTTTTGTAGTAACCACTGACGAAAGATGTATGTTTTTATTGAGGAAAGTTTTGTGTTTACCACTGACGAAAGTTGTATGTTTTCCATTGAGGGAAGTATGTGTTTTCTATTGAGGGAAGTTTGTTCATCACTGAAATATTCACATTTTATTCCAACAATTGGCGAAGCAAGATCATCTCTTTGTTACTTACTTCCATGTCTAGTACCTTGGCGAAGCAAGCTCGTCACTTCGTTCCTCGCTTCCATGTCAGTAGATAGAGGAAGCAAGCTCGCCGCTTTGTTCCTCGCTTATATGTCAGTACACGGTTGTGTGTTTCCCACTGTCGAAAGTTGTATGTTTTTCATTAAGGGAGTTGTGTGTTAACCACTGATAATATTTGTATATTTTTCATTGAGGGAAGTTGTGTGTTTACCACTGACGAAAGTTGTATGTTTTTCAATGAGGGTAGTTGTGTGTTTCCCACTGACAAAAGTTGTATGTTTTCCATTGAGGGAAGTTATGTGTTTCCTATTGAGGGAAGTTGTTTGTTCATCACTGAAATATTTTCATTTGATTCCAACAATTGGCGATCGTTCAAAACAACTTTTTGATAATTGAGTTCAAACCTCTTCTGCTAGACCTTTAATTTGATTCCAAACACGGTAGGATTTAAATTACATTTATACAGAACAATTGACAATCGTGCAAAACAACTTTTTGACACTTGAGTTCATACCTCCTTTACGACACCTTTAATTTGATACCAAATACGGTAGAATATAAATAGCATTTAGAAAAAACAGTTAACGATCGTCCAAAATAACTTTTTGACACTTGATTTTAAATGTCTGCTGTCAAACTTTTAATTTAGTACCAAACACTGCAGGATTAGAAATAAAAAACAAGTGATTGTTCAAAATAACTTTATGATAATTCTACGAATTTAGATTTTTAAAAAAAATTGATATTGATTATAAATATTAAAAACGATCTTTTTATATTAGATAAGTAATTAACTTAATTAAATTTAAATTTTACCGCCAAAAAGAGCCATCTAAGTTGTCGAACAGAGACATCTGTTTTTTTTGAGAAGAAAAAGAAACTGTCGTCTATTAAGTGAAAAATAATTTTTAATTTTATTGTGTTAGATAAGAAGTTAACTCATTTGAATTTTACCGCCTAAAATCCTTAAAATAATCGAGGGTGACGAACAAAGACATCTGTCTAATTTATTTTAAAATTGAAAAAAAAAATATAAAAACAATTTCAAATTAAAAAAAAATTACATAGTAATAATCATGTTCGCTCATTTATTCTAAACACAAATAAATTACCAAACTTGTCTATATAGACTACAATTAATGTAATTTATATTTAAAATTTCAAACAGATCTGTCAAAAATGACACGTTGCACGCAAATTTTTGAAAAGTAACAGCTATAATTTAAATTTTTTTTTAAATTGACTTTAAAAATATTTATATAATAGTTCATATGTTAACTTATTAATTATAAACACATAAATTTACAAAACATCTTCAAGTTGTCTAGAATATATGTAATTTAAACTTAATTTTTGAAACAGATCTGTCAGAAATGACAAATTGAACATAAATTTTTGTAAAGTTACAACCAGAATCAACAAACTCCACTTTGATAGCAACCCGCACACTCTGATCCGTAAACGCATTTCCGCCTTATTTATTTAATATCTCGCACATCATGTGTACTAAAAATGTGAATTCATAAAAAGGCCCTATTCCAAAAAAATCTCTAACTGCCTGTAAAGGTTTCACTGAAATCCGTCAAACCGGCTAGGCTCTAGAGCTGCGCACAAATTTGGTTACTAGGCAGATGAATCTAAATGGAAATACTCAAGCCTTTTAGTATATAGGACTAGCGGTCCGACCTGCTTCGCAGGTCTGACCCCTAGGCTCCGCGTCACTCAAGACGATTACAACTGAAAATGTAAGAAAATAAATTGAGTAGTCTTAAATAACTTCCATTTAATACCAAACAATTGGCAAAGCAAGTTCGTCACCACGTTCCTCGCTTCCATGTTAGTACATTGACAAAGAAAGCTCGTCACTTCGTTCCTCGCTTCCATGATACTACTTTGTGACACTTGAGATTAAATCTCTTCCTTGAGAACTTTAATTTCATACCAAACACGGTAGGATTTAAATAACATTTATAAAAACAATTGACGATCGACCAAAATTTCTTTTTGATATTTGAGTTTAAATATGCTTCATGTGACTTTCAATTTGATTCCAAACACAGTAGGATTTAAATAACATTTACACAAAATAATTGACAATCGCCAAAAAATAACTTTTTGATACTTAAGTTCAAACCTCCTCTGCGAGACTTTTAATTTGATTCAAACACGGTAGGATTTAATTAACATTTGTACAAAACAATTAACAATCGCCTAAAACCACTTTTTCATACTTGAGTACAAACGTCCTTTGCGAGACCTTTAATTTGATTCCAAACACGGTAGAATTTAAATAGTATTTATGAAGAACAATTGACGATCATCCAAAACAACTTTTTGACACTTGAGTTCAAATCTCCTGCGCGAGACCTTTAATTTGATACCAAATACGGTAGTATTTATATAAAATTTATGAAAAACAGTTGACTATCATCCAAAATAACTTTGTAACACTTTATTTTAAATCTCCTCCGTGAAACCTGTAATTTGATACCAAACATGATTGCATTTAAGTAACATATATAAAAAACCCCTAGGCTCCGCGACACTTAAGAACTGACTGACGATTGTTGTATGTTTTTCATTGAGGGTAGTTGTGTGTTAATTACTGACAAAAGTTGTATGTTTTTCAATGAGGATAGTTGTGTGTTTACCACTGACAAAAGTAGTATGTTTTCCATTGAGAGAATTTGTGTATTTACCAATAACACAAGTTGTATGTTTTTAATTGAGGGAAGTTGTGTGTTAACCACTGACGAAAGTGAATGGTTTTCATTGAGGGTAGTTGTGTGTTTACCAATAACACATGCTGTATCTTTTTAATTGAAAGAAGTTGTGTGTTAACCACTGACGAAAGTTGAATAGTTTTCATTGAGGGAAGTTGTGTGTTTACCACTGACAAAAGTTGTATGCTTTGCAGTGAGGGAAGTTGTGTGTTAACCACTGACAAAAGTTGAATAGTTTTCATTGAGGGAAGTTGTGTGTTTACCACTGACAAAAGTTATATGCTTTGCAGTGAGGGAAGTTTTGTGTTTACCACTGGTAAAAGTTGTATGTTTTTCATTGAGGAAAGTTATGTGTTTACCACTGACGATAGTTGAATGATTTTCATTGAAGGTAGTTGTGTGTTTCCCACTAACAAAAGTTGTATGCTTTGCAGTGAGGGAATTTGTGTGTTTTTCATTGAGGAAAATTGTGTTTACCACTGACAAAAGTTGTATGTCTTGCATTGAGCAAAGTTGTGTGTTTACCACTGACAAAAGTTGCATATTTTCCATTTAGGGAAATGGTGCGTTTTCCATTGAGGGAAGTTCGTTCCTCGCTTCCATGTCAATTTTTGAGATAAGTTGTGTGTTTACTACTGACAAAAGTTGTATGTTTTGCTTTGAGCGAAGTTGTGTGTTTACCACTGACGAAAGGTATGTGTTTTTATTGAGGAATGTTGTGTGTTAACCACTGACGAAATTTGTATGTTTTCCATTGAGGGAAGTTGTTTATTCATCACTGAAATATTTTCATTTGATTCCAACAATTGGCGAAGCAAGCTCGTCTTTTCGTTCCTTGCTTCCATGTCCAGTATATTGGCGAAGCAAGCTCGTCATTGCGCTCCTCGCTTCCATGTCAGTACATCTGCGAAGCAAGCTCGTCACTCCATTCCTCGCTTCCATGTCATTACATAGGCGAAGCTAACTCGTCACTTCGTTCTTTGCTTCCATATCAGTACAAGTTTTAAAGGAAATTGTGTGTTTCCCACTGACGAAAGTTGCATATTTTTTATTGAGGGAAGTTGTGTGTTACCACTGACGAAAGTTGAATGATTTTCATTGAGGAAAGTTGTGTGTTAACTACTCACGAAAGTTATATGTTTTTCATGGGGGAAAGTTGTGTGTTAACCAGTGACGAAATTTGTATTTTTTGATTGGGGGAATTTTGTGTTCATTGTTCAGAGATTTTTCGAATTTAGTGTAAAAGTTTTGCATTTCTCATTGCTCGAAATTCCGAATTTTCTATTGAAAGAAGATATGTTTTCCATTGTTACAATATTGTGATTCCCACTGAAAGAAATTTCAATGTTCGCCATTTTAGACCTATATTTTCTTTATCGTTTTCACATTAAATAATAGATACCAAATTACTTTCATAACTTCCTTAAATGTAAAATTTGTATAAATACCTGTAAATTGAAACGTCAAACGTGACATTCAAACTGCTATTCATTTATAATAACATGTCAATTTAAACGTCAAAACTGACATTCAAACTGTTATTCATTTTAAAATCAACAAAGTTCACTTTCATAGCAACACACCCACTTTGATCCGTAAACGCATTTCCGCCTTATTTATTTAATATCTCGCACATCATGTGTACTAAAAATGTGAATTCATAAAAAGGCCCTATTCCAAAAAAATCTCTAACTGCCGGTAAAGGTTTCACTGAAATCCGTCAAACCGTCTAGGCTCTAGAGCTGCGCACAAATTTGGTTACTAGGCAGATGAATCTAAATGGAAATACTCAAGCCTTTTAGTATATAGGACTAGCGGTCCGACCTGCTTCGCAGGTCTGACCCCTAGGCTCCGCGTCACTCAAGACCATTACAACTGAAAATGTAAAAAAATAAATTGAGTAGTCTTAAATAACTTCCATTTAATACCAAACAATTGGCGAAGCAAGTTCGTCACCACGTTCCTCGCTTCTATGTTAGTGCATTGACAAAGAAAGCTCGTCACTCGGTTCCTCGCTGCCATGATACTACTTTGTGACACTTGAGATTAAATCTCTTCCTTGAGAACTTTAATTTCATACCAAACACGGTAGGATTTAAATAAAATTTATAAAAACAATTGACGATCATCCAAAATTACGTTTTGATATTTGAGTTTAAATCCGCTACATGAGACTTTCAATTTGATACTTAACACAGTAGGATTTAAATAACATTTATACAAAACAATTGACAATCGCCAAAAACAACTTTTTGATACTTAAGGTCAAACCTCCTCTGCGAGACCTTTAATTTGATTCCAAACACGGTAGGATTTAAATAACATTTGTACAAAACAATTAACAATCGCCTAAAACCACTTTTTGATACTTGAGTACAAATGTCCTATGCGAGACCTTTAATTTGATTCCAAATACGGTAGGATTTACATATTATTTATGAAAAACAATTGTTTGACCCTTGAGTTCATATCTTCTGCATGAGACCTTTAATTTGTTATCAAATACGGTAGTATTTATATAAAATTTATGAAAAACAGTTGACGACCAAAATAACTTTCTAACACTTTATTTTAAATCTCCTCCGTGAAACCTGTAATTTGATACCAAACACGATTGTATTTAAATAACATATATAAAAAACCCCTAGGCTACGCGACACTGAAGAACTGACTGACGATTGTTGTATGTTTTTCATTGAGGGTAGTTGTGTGTTAATCACTGACAATAGTTGTAAGTTTTTCAATGAGGATAATTGTGTGTTTACCACTGACAAAAGTAGTATGTTTTCCATTGAGAGAATTTGTGTATTTACCAATAACACAAGTTGTATGTTTTTAATTGAGGGAAGTTGTGTGTTAACTACTGACAAAAGTTGAATGGTTTTCATTGAGGGTAGTTGTGTATTTACCAATAACACAAGCTGTATGTTTTTAATTGAGGGAAGTTATGTGTTAACCACTGACGAAAGCTAAATAGTTTTCATTGAGGGAAGTTGTGTGTTTACCACTGACAAAAGTTGTATGCTTTGTAGTGAGGAAAGTTGTGTGTTAACCACTGACGAAATTTGAATAGTTTTCATTTAGGGAAGTTGTGTGTTTACCACTGACAAAAGTCGTATGCTTTGCAGTGAGGGAAGTTTTGTGTTTACCACTGGTAAAAGTTTAATGTTTTTCATTGAGGAAAGTTGTGTGTTTACCACTGACGAAAGTTGAATGGTTTTCATTGAGGGTAGTTGTGTGTTTACCACTGACAAAAGTTGTATGCTTTGCAGTGAGGGAAATTGTGTGTTAACCACTGACGAAATTTGAATAGTTTTCATTGAGGGAAGTTGTGTGTTTACCACTGATAAAAGTTGTATGCTTTGCAGTGAGGGAAGTTTTGTGTTTGCCACTGGTAAAAGTTTTAAGTTTTTCATTGAGGAAAATTGTGTGTTTACCACTGACAAAAGTTGTATGTCTTGCATTGAGCAAAGTTGTGTGTTTACCACTGACAAAAGTTGCATGTTTTCCATTTAAGGAAATGGTGCGTTTTCCATTGAGGGAAGTTGTCACTTCGTTCCTCGCTTCCATGTCAGTACAATTTTTGAGATAAGTTGTGTGTTTCCTGATGACAAAAATTTTATGTTTTTATTAAGGGAATTTGTGTGTTACCCACTGACAAAAGTAGTATGTTTTTCATTGAGGGAATTTGTGTATTTACCAATAACACAAGTTATATGTTTTTAATTGAGGGAAGTTGTGTGTTAACCACTGACGAAAGTTGTATGTATTCCAATGAAGATAGTTGTGTGTTAACCACTGGCGGAAGTTGTATGTTTTCCATTGAGGGAAGTTGTTTGTTTATCACTGAAATATTTTCATTTGATTCCAACAATTGGCGAAGAAAGCTCGTCTTTTCGTTCCTTGCTTCCATGTCCAGTACATTGGCGAAGCAAGCTCGTCACTGCGTCCCTCGATTCCATGTCAGTACATCTGCGAAGCAAGCTCGTCACTCCATTCCTCGCTTCAATGTCAGTACATAGGCGAAGCTAACTCGTCACTTTGTTCTTTGCTTCCATGTCAGTACAAGTTTTGAAGGAAGTTATGTGTTTCCCACAGACGAAAGTTGCATGTTTTTTATTGAGGAAAGTTGTGTGTTAACCACTGACAAAATTGTATGATTTTATTGAGGGAAGTTGTGTATTAACCACTCACGAAAGTTATATGTTTTTCATTGGGGAAACGTGTGTGTTAACCAGTGACGAAAGTTGTATTTTTTTTATTGGGGGAAATTTGTGTTCGTTGTTCAGAGATTTTTCGAATTTAGTGTAAAAGTTGTGCATTTCTCATTGCTCGAAATTCATAATTTTCTATTGAAAGAGGTTATGTTTTCCATTGTTACAATATTGTGATTCGCACTGAAAGAAATTTAAATGTTCACCATTTTATGCCTATATTTTCGTTATCTTTTTCACATTAAATAATATATACCAAATTACTTTCAAAACTTCCTGAAATGATGTAAAATTTGTATAAATACCTGTAAATTGAAACGTCAAACGTGACATTCAAACTGCTATTCACTTAAAATAACATGTCAATTTAAACGTCAAAACTGACATTCAAGCTGTTATTCATTTTAAAATCAACAAAGTTCACTTTCATAGCAACACACCCACTTTGATCCGTAAACCCATTTCCGCCTTATTTATTTAATATCTCGCACATCATGTGTACTAAAAATGTGAATTCATAAAAAGGCCCTATTCCAAAAAAATCTCTAACTGCTGCTAAAGGTTTCACTGAAATTCGTCAATCCGTCTAGGCTCTAGAGCTGCGCACAAATTTGGTTACTAGGCAGATGAAAATATAGAAAGTGAATTAAGCCTTTTAGTATATTGGACTAGCGTCGACCCCGCCTTCGGCGGGGTCTCAGCTAGGGCTCCGCCATCTCTGACAATCTTATAAAATTTATGTAGTTACAATATAATTGGAGAAAGGTAATAAATTTATTTCGTTTATCCCAACACAATCTAGTATGATTGAATAGTATAATTTAATTAAACACAAGAATAAGCAATTCACTGGTTTCCATGCCGAAGTCATAGTGGAGGAGGTAATTTTTGAGTGGAGCTGTAATTTTCATTAAACTGAAATTTAACCGTGGTTTGATTTATTTAAATATCTTTTTGTTGTACTTTAACATTTATTTATTATTTAAAGAGTTTGTTATATTTTATAATATTATTTACATCAGGGGTGGGCAACCTCCGGCCCGCGTAAAGTTCCAATCCGGCCCGCGAGATCTTTAGAAGAAATAATAAATAAATATTTTCAAAAACAAAAGTTTTAAATTAGGTTTAACCCAACATAAAGAAAAAAGGGAGATTTACAGTTTAATTTTCGATATAATTCGTCTAGTTTAAATTAAGAAATAAATGTAGTACTTAGTTAATTTTGTTTTATTATTGTTTTTTATATTTTCAGAAAAAAAATTATAACAAAAATGTGTCAATTACCAACTACGGCCCGCGTACGAAATTTAAATCATATTCTGGCCCCTGTTAAACAAAAGGTTGCTCACCGCTGATTTACATAATTGTACACACCAAATATTTTCATAAGAGCTTTTATATTTATTTGGACAAATAATATTAATGTAAAATTTCTATTACATGTTATCGAAATAATTAATTTAATGAAAACTCTTATTCTTGCATATGCCAGTATCAGGAATCTTCGCTTCTATATTCATAAACATAACGAGGAATATATCTTGAAGTCTCCTACATAAAACACATTTTTGTAAAAATTCAAGATTTATTTTAAGTTTAATTTGACTTACCGAGTAATACTAATTGTGGAGAAAAGTTATTTTTAAGATTCAAAATGTTACAATCTTCACCAACTGGAGTCACTCCAATTTCTCCGATATTGATTATTTATTAGAAGAATCCAAGTGATATAAAACAGAACAAATATATGGAAAATTAAAGCCGTGGTTAAAAATCAGATTTGTAATTCTTTCAAGAAGTGCACAAGTTGGCTTTCTAACGGCTACAGGTACATTTTTCCAAAAGCGATCCTCTCATATGTACTGCATTATGATGTACAATTGTCTGTCAAACTTATCCTTGACGAATGCACCAAATATCACAATTTTCTGGAAAACTTTATCAAAATCATCTCTGAATCAGCGCAAACTTGCTCAACTTAAGGTCAAACATACGCGTCGAAAGAACGAACCCTTTATTTTTTTAAAAAACAGCAAATTCTGTATTCTTTATTTATTTTCATGTTCTTTATGGTCCAACAACCTCCATTCGTCAAAATATCATGGATTTTTTACAGTGACTTGTACATTGCAATGTCAGATGAAGAACATATTTTCGTTGGGTCCGTTCACTCCCATGAATTTTGTTTTGCAAATTCAAATTTCAATAAATTATTTCTTACAATTATTCTTATCGAAAAACAAAACAATTATTACTGTGAAGTCTTTGAACATTCTAGTATTTATATATGTGGATGAAAAGGATAACTGAAACATTCAACTATAAAAAAAATATTCGTTGAAGTCTAGTTGGTCAAAAATTCAGAATTTTGATACTGAATTTCTAATTCCCATGAACGACGACAGTAATGAAAATAATTCGTATATTTATAAATACAATCGTCTATAACATACTAAAATTATTTTACATTTGAATTTACAGTTTTTGAGAAACAAATAAGAATATACCAAAAACCACACTTTTTGGTATATTTTTATTTGTTTCTCAAAAACTGTAAATTCAAATGTAAAATAATTTTAGTATGTTATAGACGATCATATTTATAAATATACACATTATTTGTATTACTGTAGTCGTTCATGGGAATGTGTGACATATATTTGACTACTTTGAAAATTATGTTCATGTATAATATGTAAACAAAATTGGCATTTTAAAATTTATTACAAAACTTTGGACTTTTATCTACAAACGTAGGTATAAAACATTATATGTTTCATTTATTATAATAATGATATATTGTTTCAAAAAAGTCATGTTCATCTTGCGCTATCTTCAGCCCGTATTGGCCCGGATGGTTCACCTTAAATGCAGTTTTGGCTGTACTAATGATTTGGTTATATTAGTAATTAAAGGCAGTCGTTCAAATTGAGATTCTGACTGCACCAGAACAACTTATTCAACGAATGTCAAGCCATAAATAAGATGAGTTGTTTTTAGAACGTATCTACAAATAAACAGAAATTAATTAAACAGATACAAAATTTATATTAATCAACCTTACCATTATTTCTTATGAAGACAAAATTGAAATATTTATTTGATTAGTTTCAATGTTTTTTTCTTCCATGATATGTATGATATACTCCTGCTAGTTCTTTTTATTTATTTTGTTTTATAAATTGTTTAAAAGATCTCAGATAGCGATGTTCTTTTTCAGGGAATTACTAATGACAATAAGCGAACCAGGATCTAGCGCCGAAAAAATATAAATAGCTTGTAGTAAATTTGTAAACACTTGCACATTCAATTTCTAGCAACCCTTCGTTGACGAATCTAGATTCACTTGTTATGTCAGGAATTTAAAATAATTTTCCGGCCAATTATCAATCTTATCAAACTTTTGTTTATATGCGGTCCGGGTTCATCATCTGCATCATAGTATTATCGCCAATATTTCCATTACCTTGTGAATCCTTTCTAAATAAATAACTATTTATTAATATAGAATGTGTCACCCTGTAGAGTCATTAACTTTGGTATATAGTTTTGTCGTTTCTGACAATCTGTAATAATAATTATTAAATAAAATATTAATATCAAATATAAAAATTACCTGAAATATTTTATCAGCTGTTGAGATTTCAGAGCTCTAAAGAAATTGTGAAAAAGCGACGAATTTTCTTATTTTATTAGGACAATTTCTGCTTTTTTTTACTCGAAAATTTCAGGGATAATGGTAAATAAAAAACGGCCTTTATATATCCTGCTTGGTTACGCTGTGATTGACTCATGAGTATGTCTGAGCCGTATGTTCAGTACAAAACATTAACCGTTGTTGAGAGGACAGCTGTTATCGAAAAAGATATAATATCCAGAGAATATATACATGTAATTTATGTGATATATTGGATCAGATAATTTCAAATTGTAATTGTTTCAAGACAAAGACGCAGTCATATTTTAAATGTAATGAGTTAACTTGTATCAAATATCCCTAAAATAGACAGAATAAAATTAATAATTCAGTTAAAACATGCATTAACATATATTTACCTAGTACGTAATGTGATGATAGTTAAATATTATTTTTACATAGAAGTCGGTGAGATTCCCATGCGCGATAAAGTTTACTTGGAGTCGAATCTACCCATTGGTTAAAATCTCCTAATACCATATACTTAATCACATACGAAAGATAAAGGTTAACCACTTGTTCATCTTAAATGCAGTTCTGATTACAATCAAATCTCTGATGTTTTAGTTACATTAGCAATCAAGGGTTATCGTTTCGACTGAGACTCTGACTACCAGAACGAATTACTTGTTATAAATCTTTTCAAACTTTTCTTTACCATCTGCGCCACAATAATAATTCTGAATTTATTTTTTTTTTGTTAGCATGTGATTCCTTCCTGAATAAATAAATATGTATTAATATATTTGCACAGAGATAATAACATCGTTTTTTCCACACAAAATCTAATTTCTTCAAGATATGCTACCCCTGAGATCTCCAGCCTTTTTATCGGCTATACTTGATTTACTCAAAGCTATATTTTTTCAAAAAATGTTCTTCCTATATGCGCTATATATGATGTACAACTTTCGGTAAAACCGTAGTTTACGGCCAAGTATGACGTTAGCTACGGATCGCCAATGATGTTTGGTCGATGTGACAGTTTGGGGTGAACAACAAAAACCTAGTAAATTTGCATTCTGAAAATGCTGTTGAACAAATTCGTGTTTATTCCACCTCAAAACTAAAATAAATCTGAGTTTCTTCTTTTTTTAAATTGTTTTTCTTTAACTATGACCGGCTAAAGGAACTTGGATCTGCAGCTAACGTCATATTTGGCCGTAAACTACGGTTTAGCCCAACTTTCTGTCTTCATCAAATTAAATATTGAATAACAGCACTTAAAATCTGTTAATCCAGAACTTGCTCAATTTTTTAAGAAGTGCTCATTTATTCTCTGAAATAAAGAACTGTATCTTTTAAATTATTCAAACCTAGAAACTTACTTATGAATACTTTAGATAAAAAATAATTAACACCTTAAATCTCTAATGTTCATTTTTCAAAGGCTCTCTTCTTACGCATTAAAATTCAATCATTTGCGATCATAATGATATGACTTTTCTTAGATATTATTTACTGATTGACTAATTTAATAATCAAAACACACAACTTAACCTCACAACTTCACTTTATGACATATTGGTAGGTTCGTCTATCTATCGATTGTTTCGAACAAGGTGACAACATGATAAATTCGTCTTTTTTTCTTTGCAATCAGTTGATTGCGATTATATTATCCAAAAAATATATACTTCTATAATTTATCAGAAATATTAGGTCTGATGTCTGATAATTCTAATCAGAAACTTTTTAAAATAATTACTGAAATTCTATTTCAAAACGTAATTGTTTCTTGACAAAAAAGTTGATTTCAGTGTAACGAGTTAGCTTGCATGAAATATCCCTAAAATAAATTAAAAATTTACTTGAAAAATACATTAACATATATTTACCTGGTAATTAATTTGACGATTATTAATTAGCAAATGTACATAGAGTGCTGCTGCGTTAAGGTGCTACGTACTACATGTTGAGGTTCGACTCTATCGGTCGCAAGTGTGTAGGTCCAGATTGGAATGCGCGTGCGACGGGCTCACAGCGATCGCAGCGGCTGCAGCGCTGCCAAATGTCAAGCGTCCAGTGGACCGCTGTTTGCAGCGCTTTTTGACAGCGGCTGCTACAGCGTTCGCAGCGTAAACAAACTACGATTTTTTTACACAGCGTATATCTATCCTTGTCTAGAATTGTCATTATTTTTACAATATTTTCTGTAACTCTATACAGCTTTATAAAATTATTATTAATTTCATCTAAATCCATTATTATATTGATTTAATTATTGCAATAAATTGTTTACTTTATGTAAATAAATTTCTTTGGCAATTTACTTGAACTCTTAACGTTTGAAAATAGTACATGGGAATTGTGTTCAGCGAATTCACAGCGGCTTTTACCCAGCAGCTTGGTGACGTCACGCAGCGCTTTTATATCGGCTGTACATCGGTTTTGGCCTGCCGAACACGGCCAATAATTCATCTGTAGTTATAATTATTGTACACAGAACGTACCTACGTAGTACAAAAATAGAAATTAATTAAATAAATACAAAATTTATATTAATAAACCTTATCATGATTTCTTATTCAATTAAAATTGAAGGAAATTATTAGTTTCAACATTTCTTGATAAAAATGTTTAGTTTTCATTTTAATTCAAGTAGAATTAAATTTCACTTAAGAATCTGATAAACATCTATAAACCTGTTTGAAATAGATTGTAAATCTGAAGCTCTTGAATTAAATTTAGGATTTCGCGATGTTTTGAAAATCAATGTTCTAGAGAGCAGATCTATATTATTTTATTATCAAATTTCTTGGACCGATGTTTTATCCAATGATCATGGTAGTAGTAGCGGGGATGAACTGCTTGCCTTTTTCCTAAATATTTGTTTTTTATTAAAAAAATAGTTAAATGAAATAAAAAAACTTGGTAATACTACTTACATATGTCTTTGATCTCGTATATTAATGAACATGATTCACATCTCATTCACACTCTCAGTCATACATGGCGCAATTGGTTTTTTGTTGCCATTTTGCTATTAGCATGTTTGATTCATTTATCATTTTTGTTATTTTGTTTTACAATATTTTGTATTACGGTAATGCCCTTTGTTATATGGTGTTTTGTAATACTTCATGCTTTAATAAATTAAGGTGCACAGTTAATTTAAATTTAATATAATTAGTAAATTTAATTTTATGAATCTGAATATTTATTATTGCAAATGTGGCGAAAAATTTCGAACCACCACCGCTATCGAATTTAAAATCTGCGAGCCAGACCTTTGCCTCAACTGCAAATTAAACATGGTACTGTTATTAAAATGAAAGTTATACCGTAAGCAAAAAAGTATTAATTTGAGCAATTCACATTAGACTGCTTATTTGCATGTCACAAATAATTTCTATTACATTTCGCATAATATTGTATTAATGCATTTTAAATGTGTATATTTAGTTAAACAATATATTTTTGTGAAGAACAAAAATACATTTTATTAATGAAAAAATTAATTCTGCCTCGAAAAAGGTAGATATAATATATAAAATTCTGCGGTAATCAATCACGTTAATTAATAATATTTATATAAGGTGCAAAGGCCCAGCAACGCAGATTTTAAATTCAGCAGTAGTGGACGAAATTTAGCGTCACATTTGCTAGGGCTAGAAGAATATAGTTAACCTTTTATAAATATTATTCAGTACCAAATTTGCAGGAGAAACATGTTTTAGCGGGACTTCAATTCTATGTGTATATATCTATATATTTCTTTACTATATTCTGTATATTTATCATTTAAAATGGTATTTACTTTTCATTTATAAAATTGAATAAACTACAAGTGCACATGGTATTATTGAAATAAATATAATTTGTGAGTGTGGCGAAATATTTCGATCCACCACCGCTATTGAACCTAAAACCTGCGAAGCCGGTACCGCTCCTATCTCAGCTGCAAAGTAATTTTGATACTGATATTAATTAATACTATTTATAAAAGGATGAACGGCCCAGCAACGCAGATTTTAAGTTCAGCAGTAGTGGACGAAATATTCCGCCATTTTCACAAACTGCACTGAACCCTTTATAAATAATATTAAATCAGTATCAAATTTGCAGGAGATTGTATTATTATTTTGTGTTTATTTAAAGATTTGTTCATGTTAATGCACTGATATTTAAATATTTTCGATCAATATTGGGTATTAATAATGTTTGATTAATTTATTAATTTTTTATGATCGAATTTTTTTATTAGCAGTTTTTTCAATTTTTCATTGGTTTTAGAATTAACATGACTATTTAATTTTTACAAATTTTTATTTGTAGAAGGAATAATTTTATGTTTATGGGAAATAATTTAATTTTTATGGCACGTGTTAATAATTATATATTTATTTATTTAAAATTTCCCTAAAAACAATGTTGGGCGTGTATCCTTCCTCTTTTTCCTCATCTATGTTAATGTCAGGTAATTTGATTTTCAAATTTTCAAATGATCGTACGCGTGACATTGCAACGTACAATTGGCCATGTGTAAATACAGGTTTTTCTAAATTAATACCTACGAAATCAAATGTTTGACCTTGTGATTTATTTATTGTCATTGAAAATGCTAATCTTATGGGAAATTGTCTACGTTTTAAAATGTATGGCAAATTACTGTCTGTCGGTGCGAGATCTATGCGAGGAAGGAAGATACGTTGTCCCATACTTTGACCAGTAATTACTTCTAGATCTAGATAATTGTTATGCAGCTCTTTTACAACTAATCTGGTGCCATTACAGAGACCGCGTTTCGGGTTCATGTTTCGCAATAACATGACTATCGCGCCGATTTTTAACGACAACTTGTGCCGCGGCATTCCGCTCGGAGTTTCTTTATTTAATATTTCAGTTGGGTAATTTAATTGATTTGACTCATCGCATTCAGCTGTGTCCGCACTGTAATAAATTCTAGTGGGCCCGGTAATTTTATCTAACACTAGGTCATTTAGTTTCATTGTGTCGTCATTTTTAGGCGATAGAATCGCTCGATTTACAAAATTGTACACGTCTTGTGGCATGATAGCGTTTGTACCGAATATTTCATCGGCTAAAGAACCTTTACTTAAACATTTTGATGGAATTGTAATAATGTCGCTTAAACCATTGCCAACTTGGAGTAAGTACGCGGAAAATTCTTGTTCATTTTTATTGACACGCATATTTTGTTTCAATGAAAACTTTTTAAACAATGGCCACAGTGAGCTTTGCGTCATGGACATTTCAATAATTGCCGTTCTATGGTTCGTATGTTTTACAATCGGTAAACATTGACGGAAGTCTCCGCCTAATATTACAACTTTACCACCGAAAGGAACTGAATTGTTTTGCAAATCTTTTAGTACTAAATTGATTGCTTTAAGTGCGTGCCACGGCGCCATGGTAATTTCGTCCCAAATAATTATAGACGCTTTTTTAATTAATTTACCGGTATTGCTATTTGCGCTTATTTTACATACACTATTTTCGTTTATTGGAACGGGGAGTTTGAACACAGAGTGTACTGTTTGACCACCCTTTAGCAAAGTTGCTGCTATTCCAGTCCAAGCAACTGAAATAACTGTGTGACCCTGGCCCCTCATTATACTAATGAGTGTGTTGTATAAAAAGGTTTTGCCAGTTCCACCTGGACCGTCAACAAAGAAATATCTATTTGTACATGTTGGGTCGTTTACCGCATTCAAAATTTGCCGTAATATTTCATTTTGTTCAGCATTGAATAAAGCAACATTTCTTTCGCCTTCGCGTTGTTCAGCGTCGCGGTCAATTTGATCGTCTAAATTATCTATATCATCATTAGTTGGATCTAGTTCTGGAAGACCAAAGTCTTTTAACTGGAACCTTTGCACAATTAGAATTTCCTGAATGTTTCTCAGGCATTTATTCTGTGACGTTTGCCTCGAGTAATGTAACAGGTAATCTTCCATCATGTCATCTTTGAATTTATCCCACAATGCAACTGCATTGATGGACGTGTGGAAACAAATTAAATATGCAAACAATTCACGCAATTGTTTTGGGAATTTGTCAATTACTGCTTCTTGCATACAATTGAGACACTCGTCGTCATTTGCTAATAACCCTTTTGCTCGAGCTGCTTCTAAATATGTATTATATAATTTTCCGTCTACTGTGCGTAAATGATCGAAACTTGTTGCTCCGGAAGCATTAACTAAGAGCATTCGTAAGTGGAATCGCTCAATGTCTTTCGGACTCACCGAAATCATTCTGCCAATAGGCGGTTTTGTTTCTTTTTTTCGCGCCTGCCATGTATTCTTGCTCGTAAACACGTAATATTTAGGTATATCCATATACCGATATTGTTGAGCAGTAATATCTGTTTGATTTAGTAAGAACCACGCAGTGAGTGTGGTATTTCGTTTTCCCGCGCGTTCAACTGCCTGTATAACTTGCCCTGGGGCGAACACTACAGCTTGCTGGTTTTGTAAATGAACAGCGAGTTCGAAAATCGTGTGGGACTTGTCGTGCAATGGATACTCGAGCAATCGCCAGATACTTTCTGGAGGGGAAACGTACCGTGTATTTAAATACCCGTTTATTTCATCCCACTGGACAGTTTTACTTTTATCTACTTGGCCAAGTTTGACCGAAGCGCAATCATGACCTTTACAAAAGTATTTACAAATGTATTTAATACTTTTCACCGATGAACAAATCTCGACATTGATGTGAGTTCGATATTTTTTTAACAAGTAAGGATTGAATGGAATGATCCAACGGTTATCTACTGTATACTTGATTGTACCATTTCTAAACAAAATGTACATTTTTGCATTATTGTCACGGCGTTTGTAAAGCGGGTATCCGTTTATGTTTTCATACGTTTCATTCCGGAAATCTTTCGGATATTTTTTCGTGCATTTATTGTCGACCATGCAAGGCGAATTTTTATTGAAAATACCGCAAGGACCGTGTATCATGTGTGACTTGACAATTTGGTATAATTCTGGCTCTAAGTCTTCGTCTGGTATTTCTGCACTTACGATGGTATCGATGTCATCTTTGTTGCGAATCTTACTTTTTTCATCGAGTGTAAGCAACAAATGCATGTGTGGTAAACCGCGTTTTTGAAACTCGATTACGTACATGTAGGCCAATACTTTACCGACAATATCTCCGTGGAGAAATTCGTTTAGCATACTTTTAATTTTACCATAAAAAACACGTGTAACAATGTCGGGCCTATCTGATGCTGTTTGACCTTCATGCAATTGCGCGGTAATTTCCGGCCATTTTGGGTTACATGTTGCAGTAACAAACAAATCTGGTTTGCCAAATTCACGAACTATAGCCATTGAATTTTGATACATTTTTTGCATAAATCTACTGCCCCCTTGGAATGTTGATGGTAAAATGATCATTGTGCCAGGCTTTGCACCTTCTAGACTTGCTAAATTATTTATATGATCCATTAACCCACTATACAACTCTACTCTGAAGGTAGGTTGATTAAGACGAATGTATGTTAATCGTTCGCTTTCAATTTTCACGTAAGCATCAACAATATATTGTTGTGTTAGTTTGCCGGCTTGTAAACAAGGATTAAACTCGCCCCGGTCAGCTAAACGATTTGTGTAAAATTGAAGTGGTGTCATTTTTTTGATACCGTCAGCTTGGCGCAAATGCATTCCCCAACCAGCGTCGCCTCGTGGAAACAATAGCGGGTAGCACATTGGGTCACAATTTTCACTGTACTGGTTAATTCGAACGCTATTTTGACCCCTAGGATGAATGGCAATATCACGTTGACATGGTGGTTCGCCGTTATTTGAACTAAACACAACAGCGACTTCATTGCAAGTAGGAACATTGTACGTGCGCTTGTCTTTTGTTCGATCATTTACTAACCACAGCTGTATTTCCGGTACAGTTTGGTTATTTTGACCGGCTTTAGCAATTTCAAGAGTTTCCACCTCTTTCAACATTTTGAACGCCTCGTAATATGGATTTATTTCTCGAATTATGAAATCCAATTTTTGCATAATGTCTGCTTTACACTTTTTGTTATTTTCAACGTTCATTCGCTTGTTTAACGCGTCAGCTGTATCTACAATGTACAATTGAGCGTACTTCTCTGATTCCCCGTTGGCGGGATATAAAGAAGTGGTACTATGATATATTTGACCGTGAATACGGAATGTATATGGGCCTTGGCCTGGGGGCGGAGCTATCTGGGCACCCATAGATGCGAACGCGAGGGCACTATTGTACTTTCGGATATTTTCTTTGAAATTTTTGCTATCTGAATCATTTCCCGTCATTAAATCTTTCATGTATTCAGGATAGTCTGTCAGTTGATCAGGGATCAGCTTTCCCTTGCGACAGCAATGGCTAAATTTGCCATCTGTCGGTTTCTCAAATTCGAAATTTCTCGATTTGCATGTCACGCAAATGACATTCATGTCACCTAAGCTATGTTGTTCAACAATATTGTCACAGTTCTTAGTTGCTAATTTATAAGAGCTTTTGGAAACATTTAAAATATTTTGTTTTTTCTTAACATCTTTTTGTTTATTTATATCATTATTTAATTTGAGCCTTTTTTGTTTCTGACTTTCTGTTTCATGTTCAGTCGTATTTTTTAATGATTCCCTAATTCGTTTTAATCGCTCGTGTTTTTCAGCTGGTGTTTCAATTGAAACAAACTTTTCAAAATTTGCCCTTAATTTACTCAACCTAAGTTCCCTTTCATCATTTGTTTCAGTTGATATATGCTTTTTTAAGTTTACTTTTAATTTACTCAACCGGAGTTCCCTTTCATCATCTGTTTCTTTAGCAATACGAATAAAGTTATACTGTTTTTGTCTTTTTAAGCGTTGCTCATTTTGTTCTTTTGTTTCTACCGCTTTTCTTTTCTGATAGTTTTGGCACAACTGTACTTGACGAACGACCGGAAAGGGCGTTACTTGTCGCGACCTGAAGATTTCCGCGGCGTGCGATCTAAGACGGGATAAATCGAAAGTTTCGTGTTCGGGATTTCGATTAAACAAAATACTCGTACAGAAAGCAATCGCAAATAACCCACAATCATACCCATTCGTCTGCCTTTGAACTTGCGCTATTCTAATTGGTGGTTGAAAGGGAAACAAACGTGCTATGTACGTCTTCACGTCATCATGAACGAAACCTTTATTCATGCTATCATAAATTGTCACGGTCGCCCCATCGTAATATAAACTAGACCAGTGACCGATTTCTCCTTTAAGTCTTTCGTACATAATTTGAATATGTTTCGCGCCTTGTAAAATTGGTTGTATACGGTCGGGAGCATATAAATATACAGTGGGTTGTGGAATAAATTGAGATATTTCGCGAACCAAAGTAAAAAAATTATCTATATGAATATCTTCCAAATATCCGCTTGGATTTAATACCGTGTTAATGTCATCATTCAATAAAGTACCTAATAAAGCATTTCTATCATTTTGATTTTCTATCGCTTTAACATCAACTATATTTGCTGGTTTCACATAATCAGTTTTAACTGTTGGTTTGACAACTACGGATTTCGGTTTTTCTTCTACCTCATTTTGATATCTTTTGATTCTATTCTGACGTTTAATTCTATCCTTGGACGGCATTTTTTTTAAATTTTTATTAACAACTATAAACTATACTTAAGTTTTATTAAAACTGTAGTAAGTATCGTCAGAATTTTTTTTAGTACTTACAGGTTTTAGAGTTCGCTGTTTTACTGTTATTTACTTAATAAATACCTTCAGCACCGGAATTTCAGATACAACTGGATTTGTCACTGACTGCTCTAGATTATAGCTTGCCGTGCAGAAACTTTGCTTAGGTTGGTTGATTCACAATCCAATGGAACGCAAACAAATATATCACTTGCCGAGATCTACAAAAGCAGAGTGCCACACCCGAAATGGGTAAATGACGTAATAATATATTTATGTTGATCAAATCTAAAATACAAAAGGGATTTGATTTAGTTAAAAATAAATACAGACATGAAATAAATCGGGGCCTTATATTTCATGACTTAAAAATTTAAATCTTATTCGCTCTACAGCAATGTATTTGGTGGTCGTGAATTGAAAATTATCAAAGTAATATATCATAACTTAAAAAAAAAATTAAATACTTAAAATAATATTTACCTTTACTGCAATTGTACAATATTTGAGATACTTGTGTTGTTAAATGAAGATTTGCAAATTTAACTGTCTTTAAATCTTGCACTAATGGCCACAGATCTCTAGGGGTGGTTAGAATAGGTTAATACTGTCCAAAATATTCTAAACACACACACACAACAATGAATTAACAACGAAATTAATTACTTTCCAATAAATTATAGTAATATACGGAGCACAATGAAAAATTACTACTTATTTACGAATAGTAAACAATGCAGTTATTTGTTTTTTGCCAAGACAATTTTCATTTCACATTTTTCTGTGTAAACTCTGACTATTCGCTGAATGGATCTGTTACTATCTGGTGGTCAAATTATGAACTGCATGAGGAGCAATGAGATTTATGAATGATTGCACAAACGTTAATAAAAAATGATTATCCGTTGATGATCCGTTAATCAGTTGTTAACGGATCGTCAACGGATTATCAAGTTTTAATCAACAGCAGCGAGGAGACTGTTGAATGTACGGCCACTTCCATGAGTTTAGTTCAATCTAGCAAATATAGATGACGCCACTATCGCAGTTCAGAACTCTTCGTATCAATTCATATATTTCAAATGTCAAAATTGAATTTACGGTCGCCGATTGTTACAAACAAGACATAAAACAGTACTTGTTGTTGTAAGAATGTATAAACAAATATGGCATAATATAATAATTATTTAAATTATAGGAAACGAAATAAAAATTTTTTAGGTTAAAGTACAGAAATCTCATCTGTTCATTCATATATGTATAAACACCGATGGTATCGGATCTAATGCGAATACACATGCTTACGAGAGAAAAATAACATAAGGAAATTGATCATGAAGACCAGTGCGATCTGAAACTCTTCACCAGGAGAGTGACTGTTTTATTTGCACTACCGCTTCGACGTCAACAACGAGAGCTGCACTCTTGAGTCCACCGATTTTCACTCTCACTGAGAAGTGCAATGAGATCCGCTACGTAGGGAATAATATAAATATGTCAATATGTTTCTTATTATTGTAATCAGTGCATTGTTGTAATCAAGTTTTAAAAGGCATGTAATATACTGAATACATCAAATTTATTCTAATTGTACTATATAAGCGAAATGTAAAGATATTTATTTATGTACTGTTGCACCTATGACAAGATACATTTTACGTTAGGTAGTAAGCACATGTAAGTTAGATGACCACATCTGGTGGATATTTCTCTTAAGGCTTTCTTCTGTGTGCGTAGGACACTTAAAAGGAATTTCAGTTTTGCATCTTCCTTCGCTGCAAGAACTTTTCTCTAAGAAGACATTGCGCCGATTGGATCATGTGGTACTTGTAAAATTTATGGGATTTCAAACTTTTATATGCATGTTCGTTGGTGTACGCTTCTTTTCGATTGTTGTATAAATTTGATGAGTCGCAGTCTGATATTTTTCGTTTGTCTGAAGTCGGATGCATTTATTAACAGTTAATGTCTAATTTCCACTTTTTGTGTCAGTTCTTGTGCAAACGGAGACTAATAAATAAATTTGCAATCATTTGGTCGAAATCATGTGTGCTTGATTAACTTGTATTTGGTTCAGCTGTAGAAAGTAGACATCAACAGATGTAATAGTAATGAAATATACATTTATTCACCTTTTTATTTTGGTCCAAACGAACCTTGTAACAATCTTTGATACGCGTTAGTGTATGTCATGTTTTTGATAAACCTTCATGATCAATTTCCTTATGTTATTTTTCTCTCGTAAGCATGTGTATTCGCATTAAACCGATACCATCGGTTCTTTAATACATACTAATATAAATAAGCAGATGAAATTTCTGTACTTTAACTTAAAAATTTTTATTTCGTTTCCTATAATTTAAATAATTATTATATTATGCCATATTTGTTTATACATTCTTACCTGTATTATTATTTCATATTGTATAAAATTTGATGCTTATATGTGATACACAGATACAGTATTTGTATCAGTGATTAATTACTCTTCGTAAGAATCAACTATAAATAATAAATATTAAGTTAACCTGTGTTAAAATAGCAATTAGCAGATGTATTGTACAACTATTTACCATGTTTTACTTGTAATCAATCGAACATAACTTATACATCACATAACTTGAGTTTGATTAGATTTTTTTTTCCTTCCTGCAACCCGATTTTGATTTAATGATTTGATGATCCATTACTTGATGAAAGATTTGATGAACGTTTATGAAACCGGCCATTAAGGTACTAGAATATATGATTATTCTTGTCCACCATTTTGATTCCAAGTGTCGTATCTGTTAAAATTTATTTCTTGAAATTCTGTAAAATCGAACTACGCAGTAATAATACGGTAATATATCATTAGAAACTATTTTTACACTTACCAATAAGATATAATATAATAACACGGTACAACAAATTTCTACTTTTTTTATATAACTCGGGTCTCTGTCTCGTTCATTTTCCTTTAAAAAAATAGAAATCAAAGACATAATTTCCTTGATTTATTTTTACGGTAAGGATTTAGATTTTTTGCGAGTTTAGACTTGATAGATATCCATTATATTACAAAAATTCAATCATTTGCAACTGTCAAAATATGTAAACCATTTCAACTTCTTAAATTTCTTGAAATATCTTATTCAAATATTTTCACTATCTTTTTCACATTTAACAATATTCCAAATTACTTTCAATACCACTCGAAATGTTGTAAAACTTCATTAAATACATTCAAATTGAAACGTCAAAGTTGACATTCAAACTGTTATTCATTTTAAAATCAACAAACTCCACTTTGATAGCAACTCGCACACTTTGATCCGTAAACGCATTTCCGCCTTATTCATTTAATATCTCGCACATCATATGTACTAAAAATATGAATTCATAAAAAGGCCCTATTCCAGAAAAATCTCTAACTGCCGGTAAATGTTTCACTGAAATCCGTCAAACCGTCTAGGCTCTAGAGCTGCGCACAAATTTGGTTACTAGGCAGATGAAAATATATATAGAAAGTGAATTTTGCCTTTTAGTATATGGGACTAGCGGCCCGACCTGCTTCGCAGGTCTGTCCCCTAGGCTCCGCGACACTGAAGAAGATTACAACTGAAAATGTAGAAAAATAAATTGAGTAGACTTAAATAACTTCAAATTTATACCAAACAATTGGCGAAGCAAGCTCGTCACTACGTTCCTCGCTTCCATGTCAGTACATTGACGAAGAAAGCTGGTTACTTCGTTCTTCGTTTCCATGTTAGTGCATCGGCGAAGGAAGCTCGTCACTACGTTCCTCGCTACCATGTCAGTACTAGACGAAGAAAGCTCGTCACTTCGTTCCTCGCTTTCAAGTCAGTGCATCGGCGAAGCAAGCTCATCACTTTGTTTCTTATTTCCATGTCCGTAAATTAACGAAAAAAGCTCGTCACTTCGTTCCTCGCTTTGAAGTCAATGCATAGGCGAAGCAAGCTCGTCACTTCGTTTCTCGCTTCCATGTTACTAATATTTGGCACTTTAGTTTAAATCTCTATTTTAATTTAATACCAAATACGTTTTTTGACACTTGAGTAAAAATTTCCTTCATGAGACTTTTAATGTGATACCAAACACGGTAGGATTTAAATAATATTTATAAAAAACAATTGACAATGCTCCAAATCAACTTTTTGACACTTGAGTTTAAATCTCCTCCGCAAGGCCTTTACTTTAATACCAAACACGGTAAAAATTAAATATCATTTATACAAAACAATTAACGATCATCCAAAACAATTTTTTGACACTTGAGTTCAAATCTCCTCCTTGAGACCTTTAATTTGATACCAAACTCGGTAGGATTGAAATAATATTTATAAAAAATAATTGACAATCGTCCAAAACAACTTTTTGACACATGAGTTCAAATCTCCTCTGCGAGTCCTTTAATTCAGTACCAAACACGGTAGGATTTAAATAATATTTATAAAAAACATTTGACAGTCATCCAAAACAACTTTTTGACACTTGAGTTTAAATCTCCTCCGCAAGGCCTTTAATTTGATACCAAACACGGTAGGAATTAAATATCATTTATACAAAACAATAGACAATCGCCGGAAACAACTTTTTGACACTTGAGTTCAAACCTTCTCTGCGAGACCTGTAATTTAATTCCAAACACGATAGGATTTAAATAACATTTGTAAAAAACAAATGACGATCGTTCAACATAATTTTTTGACACTTGAGTTTAAATCTGATGAGTGAGACCTTCAATTTAATGCCAAACACGGCAAGATTTAAATAACATTTAGAAAAAACAATTAACGATCGTGTAAATAATTTTGTGGCACTTGATTAGAAATAAAAAACAACTGATGATTGTTTAAAATAAAATTTTGATAATTCTACGAATTTAGATAAAAAAAAATCTGAAATTGATTACAAGTATTTAAAACGAACTTTTTATATTAGATAAGTAATTAACTTGTTCAAATTTTACCGCCTAAAATACTTAGAAGTATCGATGTTGTCGATCAGAGACATCTGTTGTATTTTTTGAGAAGAAAAAGAAACCATCTATGAAGCGAAAAATAATTCTCAACTTATTTATGTTAGATAAGAAGTTAACTCATTTGAATTTTACCGCCTAAAATCCTTAAAAGAATCGAGGTTGACGAACAACGACATCTGTCATATTTATTTTAAATTAAAAAAAAAATATGAAAAAAAATTCAAATTTAAAATAATTACAAAATAATAATAATGTTTGCATATTTATTCTAAACACAAATAAATCACCAAACTTGTCTAACTGAACTACAAATAAAGTAATTTATATTTAAAATTTCAGACTGAAATGTCAAAATAACTAGTTGCACAAAAATTTGTGAAAAGTGACAGCTACATTTTTTATTTTTTTAATTGAATTTTAAAATACTTACAAAGTAGTACACATGTTTGTTCATTAATTCTAAACACAGATAAATTTACAAAACATCTTCAAGTTATCTAGAATATATGTAATTTATACTTAAATTTTGAAACAGATCTGTCAGAAATGACAAATTGAACATAAATTTTTGTAAAGTTACAACCAGAATCAACAAACTCCACTTTCATAGCAACCGCACACTTTGATCCATAAACCTTTTTTATTTAATATCTCGCACATCATGTGTACTAAAAATGTGAATTCATGAAAAGGCCCTATTCCAAAAAAATCTCTAACTGCCGGTAAAGGTTTCACTGAAATCCGTCAAACCGTCTAGGCTCCAGAGCTGCGCACAAATTTGGTTACTAGGCAGATGAAAATATATATATATATAGAAAGTGAATTAAGCCTTTTAGTATATTGGACTAGCGTCGACCCCGCCTTCGGCGGGGTCTCAGCTAGGGCTCCGCCATCTCTAAAAATCTTATAAAATTTGTGTAGTTACAATATAATTGGAGAAAGGTAATAAATTTATTTCGTTTATCCCAACACAATCTAGTATGATTGAATAGTATAATTTAATT
This sequence comes from Poecilus cupreus, assembly GCA_963942605.1. Classification (NCBI taxonomy): domain Eukaryota; kingdom Metazoa; phylum Arthropoda; class Insecta; order Coleoptera; family Carabidae; genus Poecilus; species Poecilus cupreus. The sequence goes on along the minus strand of OZ012729.1, from coordinate 2,280,002 downwards.
AAGCACAAGAATAAGCAATTATCTTACAATATTTAAATGTCAAATGAAAAAATAACAAACCAAAAACACTGCTTTACGTTCACTGGTTTCCATGCCGAAGTCATAGTGGAGGAGGTAATTTTTGAGTGGAGCTGTAATTTTCATTAAACTGAAATTTAACCGTGGTTTGATTTATTTAAATATCTTTTTGTGTTATTTTAACATGTATTTATTATTTAAAGAGTTTGTTTTATTTTATAATATTATTTACATCAGGGGTGGGCAACCTCCGGCTCGCGGGCCAACTCCGGCCCGCGTAAAGTTCCAATCCGGCCCGCGAGATCTTTAGAAGAAATAATAAATAAATATTTTCAAAAACAAAAGTTTTAAATTAGGTTTAACCCAACATAAAGAAAAAAGGGAGATTTACAGTTTAATTTTCGGTATAATTCGTCTATTTCTGGCCCCTGTTAAACAAAAGGTTGCCCACCCTTGATTTACATAATTGTACACACCAAATATTTTCATAAGAGCTTTTATATTTATTTGGACAAATAATATTAATGTAAAATTTCTATTACATGTTATCGAAATAATAATTAATTTAATGAAAACTCTCATTCTTGCATATTCCAGTATCAGGAATCTTGCGGTCTCCTACATAAAACACATTTTTGTAAAAATTCAAGATTTATTTAAAGTTTAATTTGACTTACCGAGTAATATTAATTGTGGATAAAAGTTATTTTTAAGATTCAAAATGTTACAATCTTCACTAACTGGAGTCACTCCAATTTCTCCGATATTGATTATTTATTAGAAGAATCCAAGTGATATAACACAGAATATATATATGGAAAATTAAACCATCCATTAAGCCGTGGTTAAAAACCAGATTTGTAATTCTTTCTAGAAGTGAACAAGTTGGCTTTCTAACGGCTACAGGTACATCCTCTCATATGTACTGCATTATGATGTACAATTTTCTGTCAAACTTATCCTTGACGAATGCACCAAATATCACAATTTTCTGGAAAACTTTATTAAAATCATCTCTGAATCAGCGCAAACTTGCTCAACTTAAATGCAGTTTTGGCTGTACTAATGATTTGGTTATATTAGTAATTAAAGGCAGTCGTTCAAATTGAAATTCTGACTGCACCAGAACAAATTATTCAACGAATGTCAAGCCATAAATGAGATGAATTGTTTTTAGAACGTATCTACAAATAAACAGAAATTAATTAAACAGATACAAAATTTATAATTATCAACCTTACTATTATTTCTTATGAAGACAAACTTGAAATATTTATTTGATTAGTTTCAATGTTTTTTTCTTCCATGATATGTATGATATACTCCTGCCAGTTCTTTTTATTTATTTTGTCTGAAAAATTGTTTAAAATAACTCAGATAGCGATGTTCTTTTTCAGGGAATTACTAATGACAATAAGCGAACCAGGATCTAGCGCCGAAAAAATATAAATAGCTTGTAGTAAATTTTTAAACACTTGCACATTCAATTTCTAGCAACCCTTCGTTGGCGAATCTAGATTCACTTGTTATGTCAGAAATTTAAAATCATTTTCAGGTCAATTATCAATCTTATCAAACTTTTGTTTATATGCGGTCCGGGTTCATCACCTGCATCATAGTATTACCGCCAATATTTTCATTAGCTTGTGAATCCTTTCTAAATAAATAACTATTTATTAATATAGAATGTGTCACCCTGTAGAGTCATTAACTTTGGTATATAGTTTTGTCGTTTCTGACAACCTGTAATAATTATTATTAAATAAAATATTATTATCAAATGTAAAAATTACCTGATATATTTTATCAACTGTTGAGATTTCAGAGCTCTAAAGAAATTGTGAAAAAGCGACGAATTTTCTTATTTTATTAGGACAATTTCTGTTTTTTTTTACTCGAAAATTTCAGGGATAATGGTAAATAAAAAACGGCCATTATACAGGGTGTAACATAAATAAGTACATTAAATTTAACCAGTTATAGAACTCGTCGAGAGGAACAATATTTCTTAATAACTTTTTCTTCTAAATCGCATTTTTTTTCGCATTTTTACCACCCCACAAAATGACGAGTCGTTCAGGTATTTTCATAATTTGATCCAGTAGCAGTATCCATGGCAATAGTAATGACATTATTGATGTTGACAAATGTCACTTGTCAGGTTATTCAAATACATTTTGACTATTTGCGGATGGCGTCAGCAGTGTACTTACTATAATTTTCATGATTCACCAAAAAATAACGTTAAATAAATAATCTTGTACATGTACCACATGCACAATAAACTTGGTAACAGAGAACATAATTGCTCAGTAACAGATTTTTCAGCTTGAATTTGCTTTATCTATGCTGCTCTTTTATCTTCCAATTCAAGTTTTTCATATTCGTTTATTATTTGCACCTTCCTTGCATCCTTTTCTGGTAAAATAAACTTGAACTAGTACAAGAATGGCAGCTACATACATAGCAGTTACTGTTGTGTATTTTTCTTTCTTGATTGTAAAACTCATTATACCACAAATCAAATTTAATATGATAAGAAGAAATAATGAAAAATGGATTAAACATAATAATAATACACTAAATAGTTACGTAAAAATAACTTTTATTAACACTGTCAAACGCGTCTTGTAATGGGCGTTGACGCTATAGTAGTTTAAAATTTATCCACTAGGTGGCGAATAGTCCCCAGAAGTTAGCTGCAAAAATATTGATACTTGGACAGATACAATACGATCAGATAAATTATTTATTTATTTAATATACATTGTGCGATAGACGAGAGCCTAATAAGAAGGCAGGAAAATATAGGAAACTATCTATTTTTATTATTTCATTGTCCAAAACCAAAATTAAGAAAAACATATTTTCCATTAAATGGTTGGTACCACGCAGAATAAAGTTGAAATTTTTCAGCCAACTTCAGGTTTATTCCAGATTATTACTTTGAAGGTGATTTAGTCAAATCGATTAATAATAATTACAAAAGTTATAATTATAAAAATGGGTGATTTTACGAATAGTTAGTTGACTGACATTGTGCTGGCTTATGGTGAAGCTCAGGGAAACGCAGTTCAAGCCCGTCAAATTTATTTGGAGCGTTTTCCAAATCGTAACATTCCGAATGTTCGCACAATCGTACGTGTTGTTCAACGTCTACGAGATCATGGATCCCTTAAGCCTGCAGTACATGAAGAACTTGGTGTATTCGGCTTCTATTAATACGATAGAAGAATTGCGGGAACGAGTGGAAAATGCAGCTACAAGCATACGCAACAATAGGGAGATGCTGTTAAAAGTAGAGGAATCATTTTATCGACGTCTTCAGTGTTGTATTGACGACAACGGTGAACACTTTGAACATTTATTGTGAATCCATTTCATAGGAAAATATTTGCTTTTGCTTCTGTATGCTGAAAAAGGTATTATTAATTATTTGAACATTAAGGTTAAGTTGAAATTTGCTAATAAATTAACAGTTATTACTTACGTAATTTCGGATGAATTCTCATTGGAATTTGTTCTTCAGCATCAATATCGTTTGAATAACTTTCTATTATTGGAAAATACAATTTTTAACAGATTTAGTTGACAGCGTATACACTAACGCCATCTGGCTAATAACATGAAAACTGCTTGGAGCCATTGAAGCTAACTTCAGTTCTTTTAATTTTGGAATGTAGCAACAGGCATTTGTTTTCCATTAGCGGGTAAGCTAATTTGTAATAAATCTTTAATGAATTTTAACTCGAAAAATAGATGAGTTAGGAAAAAAAATTATTAAGAAATATTGTTCCCCTCGACGAGTTCTATAACTGGTTAAATTTAATGTACTTATTTATGTTACACCCTGTATATCCTGCTTGGTTACGCTGTGATTGACTCATGAGTATGTTTGAGCCGTATGTTCTGTACAAAACATTAACCGTTGTTGAGAGGACAGCTGTTATCGAAAAAGATATAATACCCAGAAAATATATACATGTAATTTATGTGATATATTAGATCAGATAATTTCAAATTGTAATTGTTTCAAGACAAAGACGCAGTCATATTTTAAATGTAATGAGTTAACTTGTATCAAATATCCCTAAAATAGATAGAATAAAATTAATAATTCAGTTAAAACATGCATTAACAAATATTTACCTAGTAAGTAATGTGATGATAGTTAAATATTATTTTTACATAGAAGTCGGTGAGATTCCCATGCGCGATAAAGTTTACTTGGAGTCGAATCTACCGATTGGTTAAAATCTAATACCATAACTTAATCACATACGATAGATAAAGGTTGACCACTTGTTCATCTTAAATGGAGTTCTGATTACAATCAAATCTCTGATGTTTTAGTTACATTAGCAATCAAAGCTTATCGTTTCGACTGAGACTCTGACTACCAGAACGAATTACTTGTTATAAATCTTTTCAAACTTTTCTTTACCATCTGCGCCACAATAATTTTGAATTTTTTTTTTGTTAGCATGTGATTCCTTCCTCATTAAATAAATGTATATTAATATATTTGCACAGAGATAATCACATCGTTTTTTCCACACAAAATCTAATTTCTCCAAGATATGCTACCCCTGAGACCTCCAGCCTTTTTATCGGCTATACGTGATTTACTCATAGCTATATTTTTTTCAAAAAATGTTCCTCCTATATGCGCTATATATGATGTACAACTTTCTGTCTTTACCAAATTAAATATTGATTAACAGTACTTAAAATCTGTTAATCCAGAACTTGCTCAATTTTTTGTGCTCATTTATTCTCTGAAATAAAGAACTGTATCTTTTAAATTATTAAAACCTAGAAACTTACTTATGAATAGTTTAGATGAAAAATAATTAACACCTTAAATCTCTAATGTTCATTTTTCAAAGGCTCTCTTCTTACGCATTAAAATTCAATCATTTGCGATCATAATGATATGACTTTTCTTAGATATTATTTACTGATTGACTAATTTAATAATCAAAACACACTACTTAACCTCACAACTTCACTTTATGACATTGGTAGGTTCGTCTATCTATCGATTTTTTCGAACAAGGTGACATGATAAATTCGTTTTTTTTTTTCTTTGCAATCAGTTGATTGAGATTATATTATCCAAAAAAATATATACTTCTATAATTTATCAGAAATATTAGGTCTGATGTCTGATAAATCTAATCAGAAACTTTTTAAAATAATTACTGAAATCCTATTTCAAATCGTAATTGTTTCTTGATAAAAAAGTTGAATTCAGTGTAACGAGTTAGCTTGCATGAAATATCCCTAAAATAAATTAAAAATTTACTTGAAAAATACATTAACATATATTTACCTGGTAATTAATTTGACGATTATTAATTAGCAAATGTACATAGAGTGCTGCTGCGTTAAAGTGCTATGTACTACATGTTGTGGTTCGACTCTATCGGTCGGCAAGTCTGTATTGGGACTGACACAGCGGTCGCAGCGGCTGCAGCGCGGCCAAATGTCAAGCGTCCAGCGGACGGCTGTTTGCAGCGCTTTTTGACAGCGGCTGCTACAGCGTTCGCAGCGTAAACAAACTACGATTTTTTTACACAGCGTATATCTATCCTTGTCTAGAATTGTCATTTTTTTTACAATATTTTCTGTAACTCTATACAGCTTTATAAAATTATTATTAATTTCATCTAAATCCATTATTATATTGATTTAATTATTGCAATAAATTGTTTACTTTATGTAAATAAACTTCTTTGGCAATTTACTTGAGCTCTTAACGTTTGAAAATAGTACGTGCGAATTGTGTTCAGCGAATTCACAGCGGCTTTTACCCAGCAGCTTGGTGACGTCACGCAGCGCTTTTATATCGGCTGTACATCGGTTTTGGCCTGCCGAACGCGGCCAATAATTCATCTGTAGTTACAATTATTGTATACAGAACGTACCTACGAAGTACAAAAATAGAAATTAATTAAATAAATACAAAATTTATATTAATCAACCTTACCATGATTTCTTATTCAATTAAAATTGAAGAAAATTATTAGTTTCAACATTTCTTGATAAAAATGTTTAGTTTTCATTTTAATTCAAGTAGAATTAAATTTCATTTAAGAATCTGATAAACATCTATAAACCTGTTTGAAGTAGATTGTAAATCTGAAGCTCCTAAATTAAATTTAGGAATTTCGCGATGTTTTGAAAATCAATGTTCTAGAGAGCATCTATATTATTTTATAATCAAATTTCTTGGACCGATGTTTTATCCAATGATCATGGTAGTAGTAGCGGGGATGAACTTCTTGACTTTTTCCTAAATATTTGTTTTTTATTAAAAAATAGTTAAATGAAATAAAAAAACTTGGTAATACTACTTACATATGTCTTTGATCTCGTATATTAATGAACATGATTCATATCTCATTCACACTCTCAGTCATACATGGCGCAATTGATTTTTTGTTGCCATTTTGCTATTAGCATGTTTGATTCATTTATCATTTTTGTTATTTTGTTTTACAATATTTTGTATTACGGTAATGCCCTTTGTTATATGGTGTTTTGTAATACTTCATGCTTTAATAAATTAAGGTGCACAGTTAATTTAAATTTAATATAATTAATAAATTTAATTTTATGAATCTGAATATTTATTATTGCAAATGTGGCGAAAAATTTCGAACCACCACCGCTATCGAATTTAAAATCTGCGAGCCAGACCTTTGCCTCAACTGCAAATTAAACATGGTACTGTTATTAAAATGAAAGTTATACCGTAAGCAAAAAAGTATCAATTTGAGCAATTCACATTAGACTGCTTATTTGCATGTCACAAATAATTTCTATTACCTTTCGCATAATATTGTATTAATGCATTTTAAATGTGTATATTTAGTTAAACAATATATTTTTGTGAAGAACAAAAATACATTTTATTAGTGAAAAAATTAATTCTGCCTCGAAAAAGGTAGATATAATATATAAAATTCTGCGGTAATCAATCACGTTAATTAATAATATTTATATAAGGTGCAAAGGCCCAGCAACGCAGATTTTAAATTCAGCAGTAGTGGACGAAATTTAGCGTCACATTTGCTAGGGCTACAAGAATATAGTTAACCTTTTATAAATATTATTCAGTACCAAATTTGCAGGAGAAACATGTTTTAGTGGGACTTCAATTCTTTGTGTATATATCTATATATTTCTTTACTATATTCTGTATATTGCATATTTTATCATTTAAAATGGTATTTACTTTTTATTTATAAAATTGAATAAACTACAAGTGCACATGGTATTATTGAAATAAATATAATTTGTGAGTGTGGCGAAATATTTCGATCCACCACCGCTATTGAACCTAAAACCTGCGAAGCCGGTACCGCTCCTATCTCAGCTGCAATAATAAATTTATAGTTCCAGAAGTTTAAATACATAAAATAATATGTACTTACATTTGCAAAATGAAGATCTGCACATTTAATTGTCCTTAAACCTTGCACTAATGGGACACAGACCTCTGAAGATTAGAATATGCAAATATTATCCCAAATATTCTATACACATGCAAGCAACACTGAATCAACACAGAAAATAATTATGTTTCAATAAATTATAATAATTTATAGAACACAATCGAAAAGTACTGCTTCTTCACGAAACGTAAACAAAGCAATTATTTGTTGTCAAGACAATTTTTTTCATATTGTCTCTATGTGAATTTTGATTCAATTAAATTTATTACAAATTTTACTTATTCACATCAATAGATAATATTTATGATTTTTTGTAAATATGTGCACAGGAATTTTAATTACAAATAAATTTTACTTTGACTATTTTCAAATTCGATGCCAAGTAATGATTTTTTGAAAACATATCTATCTAATCGAAGCCAGTGATTGGCTGTTGGTGAATTTAGTTTATTACAAACATACAAACTATTTGTTTTATAAGAACACTAAAAACAGAACGCTGCGGGGGCAGACAGTTTTACTTGTACTAAAGAATTCAATTTTTTAGTGGGCATCTATGCAGAAATTGTACAAATTAACAGATTTAAAAGTAATTAATAAAAGCTTTTAAATGTCTAAAGGAACATATTTTATACCTACATGAAAAATATATTTTATTCGAATATTGTTTCTCCTAACATTAATACAATGACAATATACTTATATTTGACATTAAAACCTAACCTCAAATTGGCTAACTTTTTACAGATTTTAAGAACGATTAAACATTTATTTGTTGACTTCCGTAAATTTACTACACATACTGAATATTTTCTATATTTTATTTATAAAATTATAGGTATTACAAGTATAAGAATGGTATAAAATTACATATACATATTTGTAAAACATACACAAATTACATACTGGTACTGGATTATCATGCTCCGAGAAAATCAACTCTTCTTCACTCTCTGATAATAGACTTTCTACAAAATATTCAATCTGATAATCAAGATTATACGACATATTTTCCTCTTCAAAGACGATGTCTCATGCACTCCTGTAAATTCTACGCATTTATTTTGTCTACTCTAAAGAATCGTGCAAATATTCTTCACTTCTATCATCTTCACTGTCGTGTATTTTTGAAGCTACATTAACTTGATCCAAAATAATTTCCATTGTAATCAGTCGGCAATGGTAAGGTTGCAGCAGATATTTTCTTCTTAAATAAATAAATATATATTAATACATTTGCAAAAATGAATCCATATATTACCTTCTATAAAAGCTTGTTGAACACTTGCTATTTATCTTTCCAAAATTAGATTTTTGTAGGTTTTTGTGATTCCTTTCTAAATAAATAAATATGTGTAAATATATTTGCAAAAAGAAAATTACCTAAAACATAACATTTTTAAGTGTGCCTGGTTTTTTACTCGCAAAACCTAATTTCTTCAGAATGTGTCATCCCATAGATCCACTTTACATTAGTACAAGTTCGTCGTTTGTGACAGCCTGTAATACGCATAATTTAATATATAATTACACAAATGAACGATCGACAATTGTTTAAACTTTTTTGTAATTTTTGAAAATATCTAACTTGTAGTTTATCTAACTAAATGTTTTAGGAGTTGGTACATAGTTATTTTTTTAAAGTCAATTGAAATCTATTGTAGGGGTAAAAATTAAAATACTTTATCTTGGCAATGTCCACGAAAAATCTATTGTGTTTGTTTTAATTTTTTCCGCAAACCAATTACGATCGGGAATTGTTTTTTATTAAAATTCATGATTATGCGACCTGTAGAGTACCATGTGAAATGTTTTAGAAGTGAAATATTGAGGAACTTAGAAATGACCCATCTTTATTACAAATCAGTACAATTTGCAATTAATTTTCAGAAAATTTCCCTAGGCCTAGCTTGTGGAGTATTGAATGCAATGTTTTAGGCTCAAAAAGTAAGAAAAAGTAGTGATGAATCTTCTTTGTCATAAATAATAACAATCAACAATTGTTTTTGTGGAAATTACTAGAAACCTAACTTAGGGGTATTTAATGCCAATGCATTGACATGAAAGCGAAGAACGAAGTGACGAGCTTTCTTCGCCAATTTACTAACAAGGAAGCGAGGTACAATGAGACAAACTTTCTTCGTCAATTGCTTCCTAACAAATTTATGGTATTTGAAAAATCTTGCAATTTATTTTCCCATAGTTTTAGTTGCTATATTCTACAGTGTAGCGGAGCCTAGGGGGCAGACCTGCGAAATACTAATAAATTAACAAAAAAAAAACTGCACCATTTTTCTTTTTAGTAAATTTTGTCGATTTTTAAAGTTGCATAGCTTCACTAATTGCCATCACAGGAGGTTACTTTAAATTTTAGAAAATTAAAGGGCAAAACTTCCTCTTTAAAATTCCGTTTTTTTAAATTTATTTATCATTTATCATCCAAAACATACAAGGTTTGTTTTAGAATTGAAAAAAGTCAAATTTGTTATAAAACTGATATTTTCGTGCCGTGACATTTCTACTGATTTTTTTTTTTTTTTTAGTATAAGGGATACCTGTCAACACATATTATATTCATCATCTGGAAAAAAAAATCGCAAAAAAATAAAAACCTGACCCCTGCATTTTAAAGCAAAATGAAGCAATTAAACATTTAAAAAAAGCCGAGTAAATAAAAAATTAAAATGTGTTGTGTTGTGTTATTAACCACAAGGTTCTTTACGTTCATACGTTTGTTATTCCGATTTTATGATGTAGAGACTGGATCTATTTTGATTGATGGACAAAATATTAAGACAGTCACTCAAGAATCGCTTCGGCGATCCATTGGCGTTGTTCCTCAAGACACGGTTTTGTTCAATAATACAATTAAGTACGTCTTGGTGATTTTAAAATAAAGAAATAATTGAAATATGAGTGAATTTGTAGATATAATATTTGGTTCGGAGTTCGGACGAATAACTGCTACAGATGCTGAAGTGATCGAAGCAGCCAAACATGCAGATATCCATGAGAAGATTTTAACTTTCCCAGAGGGATACGACACCATGGTAAGTACATAGGGATTTCAATGCAATTTTTTTGATATTGCTGTAAATTTTTACTTATTCACTTTATAGCAAAAGTGTAAATACAAAAGTTGTTCGGAATTTAAAAATGCATGCAATAAAGCCTATTTGGTTACCTAAATATTAGTATTTCACGATATATTAGATCAAATAAAAATCAATATTTATTAAAAAAATTGTAACACGGCCATGGAAAATTAGACAAGAACCAGAAATATTTGACATTTCCAGATCAGGTTATGATTTATTTATTTTTTAACAGAAATATCATTACAATTTTCTACGAAATTTTCACATGAAATAATGCAACAAATGTAATAAATAAATCTAAAACTTTTTTTCTAAATGTCAAATATTTTTAGTTTTTGTTTGATTTTTTTTAAAAATAAATATTGATTTTAATTTGAATTAATATATCGTGAAATAATAATATTTAGGAAACCAAATGAGCCAGATTGCATGCATTTTTAAATTCTGATCATCTTTTGTATGTACACTTTTGCTGTAAAGTGAATAGGTACAAATTTACAGCAATATAAAAAACATTGCATTGAAATCCCTATGTTCCACATTTCAAATTTATACCCATATAAATTGAAAATGTTTATAACAACTTCTGCTCAGGCAAACTGTGATTTTTTTTATGATCGCTGTGAGTAAGAACATTTTAAAAACATTTTATTTTTACTCGATCGGCCCGGTTTTTTGCAGCCCGCTCTTGGACTAAAATGTTATTTATTTTTATACGAAAGTGTGAATAGTACAGATTTTCCGTTTTAGTTACCGTGTTTTGTTGCACCGCAGCGAGCATTTGTAACGAGGTGTCCAATAAAATTCGAAAATGTTGAATAATGTGGGTTTCGTTGTCGTTTTACTTGTTCAAGTCCAATTTATAGAAACTGAATTAGGATAGGACGCTTATAAACTTGTTTTTAGCTGAAGTTAGGTAATTTTCGATATTATATTGTATTTACTTTTCTAGGTTGGGGAAAGAGGTCTTCTGCTCAGTGGTGGAGAAAAACAAAGAGTTGCAATAGCAAGAACTTTGCTGAAAGCACCGGCCATCATTCTTTTGGATGAGGCTACCAGTGCTTTGAATACTCAGACTGAACGTAATATACAGGTATGTATTTGTTATTTAGTTTACTACCTGTCAGATCTGCGTAAATTCATTTGATGGTCCAACTAACATTTAAAAAAAATCATGCTAAGTGTCTGATAAATATTTGACATTTAATATGTACCTTTCACAATAAATCTTTTTCATTTATGTACGGAAAGTAAAGGAAGATGAGTATGATCTGATTTAGCACAATGACAAAATAAGTTTGCATATTTACATCGGTAGTTTTCATCAGGTCATACATACACACATAACATCACGCTATGTCCCACTTAGTGGGGTAGCACGAACAAACCATCAATCATACCCAACCAGTTATTCCTCAGACGCCCACGCAATCATTCACCTTCAATCTCATCCACATATATTAGTTTCACCAACCTTTCATTTGACATTCGCTCATTATATCCAAACCACCTCAACTCACTCACTCCCACTTTCTTAATAACATTCTTCTCAAACTCACACTCACCATTCACCAATGTATTCCGTATACGATCACATCTCGTATACCTACATACTCCTCTCAAATATCTCATTTCTACAGAAGGTATATGTCGTTCATGCTTCTTTACCCACACCCAATATTCAGAACCATACATCAATGTAGGCACTAACATACCATTATAAATACTCAATCGAACATCTCTAGATACATTTACGTTTCGAGCAAATGTACTCAGAGCACCCAATACCTTGCACCCTGCAGACACTCGCCTTTCAATCTCTCGGTCAATACGTCCATCCCTCGAGAACATACTACCCAAATATACAAATTCATTCCCTTGTTCCAGTCTCACACCATTCATTGTAACATTACAACCAGTCACCAAATCATTCTTCTCAAACACCAACACTTTAGATTTATCGACATTCAACAACAGATTTAAACATTTTCCTACTTTATTTATGCTCACAATCATTCTTCTCAATTGCTCCTCAGTTTCGCCAAACACAACATCATCCGCATAAGCTAATGCAGGCACTATACGTCCGCCAATACGTACACCATCCTTTCCATTCAATGCCTTTCGTAACAACACATCCATATACAAGAAGACATTCCACAACCCTGTTTCACACCAACATCTATACGAAACCAATCTCTCAATCTACCATCTCCTCTCACCGCTGCATCACTTCCTTCATACAACGCTCGAATCGCTCCCAACAAATTACCATCCACACCGTACTCTACAAGTACATCCCACATAGTCTCTCAAAGAACACTGTCATACGCTGTCTTTAAATCGAGAAAGCCATAGAACACCTTTTCGTTCTTATCAAGTGACTTCTCAACAATCATTTGAAGAGAAAACAATTGATCTACACAACCTCTCTCAGGCAAAAAACCTCCTTGCATATCACTTAACTTCGAAATTGTTAAGGCTTGCACCTTATGAATTAATTTTTTTCCATGCAACTTCCCTACCACACTCAATAAACTTATCAGGTCCCGGGTTCGAATACTTACCTAGCCTAATTTTGTCTCTAAAATATGTTTAAATGTCTTAAATTTGTCATGTTGAAATAAAGTGTCGACGAGCGGTCTCATTTTCAACTTCACCGACTATTTATTAATTTATTTGTAGGGAGCGCTAAACGAAGTGTGCAGCAACAGAACAACTCTAATCGCAGCCCATCGGCTGTCGACGATAATCCACGCCGATGAAATCCTAGTGGTACGAGAGGGTGAAATAGTGGATCGGGGTAAACACGACGACCTGGTGAGCTTCGGCGGCGTGTACGCGGACATGTGGAAGAAACAACTCGAGAACAAAGAGGGCGCGTCCTCATCGGTTGAGGCAAGTGGGGAGTTTTCACAGGATACAAATTAATTGTATTTATGGTATGGTATGTTGCAAAGTGTAATACATTTTTAATAAACGTATGTTAGTAAAATAAACAAAAACAAATCGAAAATGAGTATTTTTTTACCAGCTGTCAAGTCATGACTCCCAAAGGAGTTAGTGAACGAAGAACAAAGTTAAATATTGTAGCATTGTATAATATTTGGAGAGTAGAAATATCATAAAGGAAAATCTTTTAAAAATTTATTATTAATAAAAATGAAAACAATTTTGGTTTCTTGTGTTTAGTTCTCCAATACGGAAACAGTTACATATGTTACAAGAATCGTAACGTTAATTTCCTCAGATATACCTGAATTTAAAAAAAAATGTTTAATTGTATTTACAGTACATGATACAGTATGTTTTAATTTCGAGGATAGCTATTGAAATCTCGGGAACTGTAAGAGCTATTGGTTAAGTTAGACAAAAGTTAATCCGCAAGTAGACAATTTAATGATGTTTTTGTTTTCAGGGAAAAATACATATGTCACAAAATTTGGACAAATTAGTATATTATGCAACAAGTGCTGAAAGTTATCTATTTCTCGCGAGTGTTTTAGTACAAGACGATGTCGATACACGAGCGTGTAATAGGTAATTCTGCACGAGTTGCTCGCTATACTTTTTCTACGATCATACTTTTGTCAAAATTTAATGTAAAAGTTGGTCACACTTGCGTGTGGAATAAATGCCCAGGTTTATTTCACAGGACTGTGCGAAATATATAATTTTCAAGCTTAACGTGGATCAAGTGTAATTTTCAGTAGTGGTCGTAGAAAAAAGCTAGTTTCCTTGATTTCTCATTACTTTTTCTTTAAATAATTTATAAACTATTCCTTATTGATGAAAATGTATTAAATAAAAAAAAGCTATATATTTTTATTATCTAACCTGTGGCGTGGATTTTTTTGTGACTCATATTCAAGGCACAAACTTATATTTTTAAAAATAGAACCAATAGTAAAAAATATCATAATAAAAATTATTTTTAAAGAAATTGGAATTTTTAAATATAACTGGAAATATTCGTCGGATGATGGATATAAAGGTAGGTAAATAATTTTACATCTCCTCGCTGCAAACGTTTCGGTAATTTATTTTACCTTCATCTTGTTACGTTTGACCTACATATCTCACAGCACTGATGAAGGTAAAATAAATTACCGAAACGTTTGCAGCAAGGAGATGTAAAATTATTTATCTACCTTTATATCCATCATCCGACGAATATTTCCAGTTATCTCATGTTTTTGGATACGACCATTATAATATTTTTAAATATGTTTCCTAGACATCTGACTCCAAAACCTTTAATTTACTACCAAACACTGTTAATTTCTGAAATTGTTTGTTTAAACAATTACCTGTCAGCAGTGGTTAGCAAATTACATGTTAATATAATATATAAATATAATAATAATACATATACGTATATAAAATAAAATTAGAATAGGTACCCATAAAAAACAAATAAAAAAATAAATAATAATGAAAATAACAAAAAAATGTATAAATTACTATAAAACAAAGGAAAGAAAATGCAATTTATAAACAAAAAAATCGACAAAAGTCACTAAAACAACTCAAAGAAAATACTGCCATACATTATTTCCTTCTTGCTTCACCGTTTGTGATCCAGGATAAACTATAGCCGAGAGGTGATTTTTCAATAGATTTATCGAAAGCATGCGGATTAAATCCTTCCAAAGATTTTCCATATTTAATAAAGGAGTGTAACAGATAACAAGGGGCTCCCAATTTATAAAATAATTCAACAAAGGGCTCGTGCGAGCCTCCTTGTAGCTCACCTCTGCCACTCAAAGAATGGTCGTCACTACTTATCGCCTTCTCTTTTTTCTAATTTGATAAATATGGAAAAAAATATGCAAGTTTATAAGTTGTAGAAAACACTGTAGTCACAGATTTTATTATAAAATTTAAAATATCAATACACTTCCATAACAAAATGTAATTTTACACCATTGCAGTTTTGAGCTTACACAGTAAAAATTTCGAGCAAATATTATTGAAGCAGAAAGTCAGTCTTACAGCACCTTATAACCACATTTAGGTAACATTTTACAGTTTAACCAACTCAATAACACTTAAAATAAATCAATAATTATACAAAATATTACAGTGTGTCCCTCACGCGGGCCCTTTGGAGAAGCTCCACGTTTGGTGTGATGTGTCTTTGTTACAGTTCTGTAGAATCAGCGGCTGGTTGCTTTGTACCTGAAAATAATTACTTCATTCACTATACGTATTCAACAATGCCAAATTATTACAGAAAATTATACTTTAACAAGGTCCGACAACATATTCGAATTTGAAGATAGAAATTATAAAATAAGTACATACCGGGTGTAGAATTGAAATGTGAAATATTGAAATTTCAACGCTATTATAATTAATTATATTAGGAAAATTGTAACAAGGCCATGGAAAATTGAATAAAAACGAAATATGTTTGACATTTCATAAACAGTTTTAGGGTTATTGATTTATTTAGTAGAAAGTAATGAACTCTCAAATTAGCTATTATATCATTACAATCTTCGATGAAATTTCCATGGAAATTTCCACAGAAATCTGTTCTCTGAAATGGCAAATATTTTTTGTTTTTGTTTAATTTTCCATGGCCGTAGTATAATTTTTCTAATAAATATTAATTTTAATTGAAATACTAACATTTATGCCCAGTTTTAAAAAGATTTGTTTTTACGAAGATGGGAACCGGACTAATTTCTTTTGTTATATGCCGCTTGCTGAGTGAATGATTATGAATTTTATGAACAACACATTCAGAGGGATTCGAATTCACCAAAGGTCGTGAATTCGAATGTGCTAGGCTAGAGACATAGGTTGCTATTCACAGGTCTATACTAACGTCTACTAACTAGGACATTTTAAGATTTAACACTGTTGCTATAAAAAAATTGATGATTGCCAAGTATTAAAATGTCCTAGTTAGTAGCACTTAGCACAGACCTGTGAATAGCAACAATTGCCACTACATCAACGAGATCGGCAAAGAAATTTAAGATCCACTTAATTTACTGTTAAATATTTACTTTCACCCAACACCGACCAACTATGGTTATTTGAAATAAATAACATTCCTCACTCAGTGAGAAAATAATGGGAAAGTCACGGAGAAAATAATTACTGAATAAATTCACTAAATCCTTTGTTATTAAATATCTCTGGCCTTCTTCGGAATTAAATTTAGACATGCTTCTTGTGCTTTTAATCAGATATTTAGAGGTAGTTCCACATTTTAATTATTTTATTTTTTTTACCTTGTTTCGTATTTACAATTTACAATGACAGATCAGAAACAACCATTTCATGGCTACTTTGCAATTTATATATTTTATAAATTGCATACAAACGATTTAAGACGTTTTAAAAGTGGTGTTAGGGTTCGTGGCTAAACTTTTTCTTTCGTGACTATGTCACATTCCACACAAGTACAATAAATTACTGTTATTCAATTCCATGTCCATGGTTACTCATTATAAAAACTGAAATTTTGAGATTTTTGAACTTTTTTTTAGCCTTTAGCTTTATTAAATAAGTAAAATGAAATTTGCTCACTGGTTCAGATTCAAATGCAGATATTTTTTAAAAATTTTTTCTTGAAATATTTTTCTCTAAAATCATTAGAGAAACGAGAAATTGCGTAAGTATTATTTAACATGTAAAACGCTTATGACCGACTGAGTCAGTAGCCGCCAGACAAAAAAAAAAAAAATAAAATTGGAAAATGTTAAAAAGGTGCTGTCATATGATCAGTTAATTAATATATTGTTGGCAAATTCCCGGGAATTTATTTTTTGGGATATATTCCCAAGAAAAATAAGGAAATTTTTCGGAAACTTTCTTTGTTTTCAAAATTATGTCAATTACAAAAATAATGATTGCATTTAAAATAACAACATTGGAAACAGTAACTATCATAATCATAATACACATACCACGCTATTAGTAGAAATGTCTTTAATTTCTTTTTTTAAGTTTTTGTAAGTTTCTAAAGGCAAGGAAATATTCCCGGTAAATTTCCATTTTACGAATATTTCATTTTGGAAATTTTCCGATTGGCCAATACTATGTATTTATGAATATATTTCTAATAGAATTTCGTTTCTCACCCCTTCAGAGCTCAAACACAGCCCATTCTGCTTATTAACAATCTTCTTCCCCCGCTGAAACCACTCTTGATTCCCTCCATGTCCATGACACTTGGACAACTGCACCGTATTCTTATTCGTCGCCTCGGCACAGTTATCCTCCTGCCTGATCTCCCCCGTTCGACTTAGCGAGAACATCTGCGTGGGCATCATTTTCTGGTGGCAGCCGTACAGCCCCAGGGGCCCCACAGCATCGTCCGGCAGCTGCAGGTTGTCGGCGCAGTTGTTGTTGCCGGCCTTGACATTTTCGGTTGGGATGAATTTCTCTGGGTAGACGTTCTTCAGGTACCAGGAGAATGGTTTGCAGCGTAGCTTGTTGCGGAGCTGTTTGCGATGGGTTAGGTCCCCGATTACCGGGTTGTTGCGATAGTTTTCCTTAAAATAAAAAAAATAAAAATTTACGGTATAATTAATGCTATGTTTTTATTAAGAGAGAATAGTTTGAAGAAAGGGCAACGCAAAGAAAGAGTTCTTTAAAATTCTTGAGGAGAATTGAAATGTGGCGTATTGGGATTTCAATGCTATTTTTAAAAATATTGCTGTAAATTTGTACCTTTTCACTTTACAGCAAAAGTGTAAATACAGAAGTTATTTAAAATTTAATTGAAAGTGCATGTAGGCCCATATGCATACTTAAATATTACTATTTCATGATAAATCAATCAAATATTTTGAAGTTTCGAATTTGTTAACAATACATTTACTAACATTTTTTATTTGAAACTATTTTTGCAGCTAATTTTATACTGGAAATTGATTCAGTTTTGCAATTGTTACCAAAATCTACTCAGTTCTCTGCATTATCATGAAACTTGAAATTATAAAGTTTTCTTGCTCTATCCTTTCTTGTTCCTGAGTTATAGAACATACGGACTCACATCTATCCATTCATCCATCTATTCATCCAACGATTCACACAGACGTCATTCGGAAAATGTTCAAAACGGAATCAGGGTATGTATTTGTAAATAAAACTCGCAATAGAATTTTTTCTTGATTGCTATACTTCATTTATATTAAGTAAAAAATCTGGTATGGGCAACACATTACTTTCTTATACATTATAACCAACTGAAAACATATGTGTTGTTTTTTGTGTATGATTTTATTTTGACAATTATTTGATATATAGATGTTGAACATTTTTATTTTTATTGTAACTATGATTTTATTTTAAAATATTACTTACTATGTAATCATTAAAATTTGCTAACTAATATTACAAATATTGCTTTAATAATATTTTAAACAAAACATTCAGTAGTAGATAAAAATTTTTTTCACGACCGAGAGAGAAACAGTTTCTATGATATCAAAATCTTGACAGAAACAGACAATTTCATATCTACGGGGGATTTGTGCATTTTCTCACCTGTCGTGAGGGAAAGTGCACAAATAATGTGAAAAATTAAACAAATGAAAGGTAACTATTATAAATCATATAACAATTGAAATAATTTTGAAAAACATAAAAACAATAATAAATATTGGGATCGTGAAAAAAATAGTAGGTATGTAAACCGCAGGAGAGAAGTGTATTTTTCCCTTGTCGTATTATAACCCTCGCCTACGGCTAGTGCTTCAATTTACAAATCATACACTTCTATCTCTTAATGTATAATACGAGTATACTATAGTTTTTCTTTCAATTGCAATTAAATTTAATAAAATATATTATTAAATATATAATTTAGTTTTTCTTAAAATTAGAAGCATGTACAAGAAAAGTGAAAATAACATTTTATATTTCACATATTTTTGCTAACATCTTTCATTTGCAACTTTTTTCACAATTATTTAAGAAAAAATAATGGAATTTATTGTTTTGTGTACAGTAAATATTCTCTTCCGGGGTTTTTATTTCATTTAACTCTACTCAGATCTACCTATTTTCATGAAACTTATAAATTCAACGTTTCGTTAAGATATCTTTTCTGAGATATTGCGCACACGAACACATATCCATCCATCCATCCTCACACACAGAAAACATCAATCATTGAGAAATTAGACTTAACGGATTTAGTGGATTTATGGAAATATGTATTTCCGCAAAAATCTCGTCAGCATTTTTTTCATGATTCCAATACTTTCTTCTTAATACTTTGTATAAGAAAGTTAAAATTTGAGTATTTTCATGATTGCCGTGTTAGAATAAAACGGTTGATGATAGTTTAAAAATTTTAAAGGCAATAAAATGAAATTGTAACAATCAAGGAACAATTTAATTTTAATTAATAAACATAAACTAATAGCCAAATGAAACATACAAAATTTAAACAAAACAATAAAGAAAATTTTCCATTTTTGTCCATCAGTGTAGTTGTGTAAAAATTTCACCTTCGATTAAATTCTTTACTCCTAAACTACTTGTACTGTGTGATAAGGAAGTAAAAATGTATTTAAAAATCATTTATAGGTATATGACATTTGATTAGTTTTATGCACATGTATATCATGCCTTTTGAATTTAATTACACTTATAAAATTTTATTTATTGATGAATATAAAAATTTAGTAGATGTTTGTTTTGATTTGGCTATTTTAATTACCATTGTTCAGCCAGGCAAATTTACTAAATTCTAATTTTTCAATTAAAGAAAAAAATCCCGTGCTAGATATTTAGACGGTTCGAAAAGTAGATTTTTTAATATTATTCCATATTGGGCATCCAAAATTAAATACGCTCACTAGTGGTAGAAAGCTGAACTAACTTTAAAGTACATAAATTTCATTGTATTTTGAAATTAATTGTTGTTTTTAAAAATTAATAACAATCGTAGTTATTTTAAGAGTATTCCAATGTAAGTATTATATTTGCTTCAGTCGTATTATTTAAATACGATGTAAAAATTAAAGGTTCATTGTATTTGTTATAGGTTAAGATTGAATTTTCTCCAAAAAAAACCTATAAAAACAGGAAAATTTGCAGTGTGTATAGATACAGTTCTGCTGCCAATAAAAGTAAACTATCAATACTAAAGCTCGCATTCGCCATCATAAAATATCATACAAAATGAAATTGTCATGTACTTTATGTGAACTGTGATCAACGCCATCTCTTGATAATTTGGAGGCCCAATAGCGTTTACAGAACTATTCAAGAATATGCCCTCCAAATTTTGTAACAAAATTCCTATTCGTTCCGATGTTATGAGCACTACAGTGAAGAATTAATTAGAATTTTTGCAAACTTTGAGAATACTCGTATTTTATTCATGTTATCTAGTAATTTTTTCAAGTCATCACGAAGAAGTGTTGCTGTATGGTGGTGGAAGAGCTGATTAACCGTTTAACAGTTTATATTGTTTATTACTGCTACGAATTTCTCGTGTTCGGTAACTTTAATTTCAAACGCGTTTTTCTCGAAACGAGATTTTTTCAACTTGTGGATATTAACTCAAAAAGTTATCGATCAATCATTTTACAAATTTACATGAAGATTCTTTATTCAATTACGCTCAACATGAACAAAACTCTGGGATGATATTCTTGCCTAAAATATTTTTTTTTAAAGCAAGAAAAAAATGGTGAAAAATCATTTCATTTTGTTAAAATACCCCTAGAAGACGCAATTTTCAACTTTTTCGATTGGAGTTGAGTTCGTATTATTAAAAAATATGTTATTAATGAAATTACAAAACCGTATTGAATTTAAATGGAAAATGCTACTTCCATATTTCCCGCAAGTGGCGAACTGTGATGCAAAGACAAAATAACGGCGACTTCCATAGGCAAAAGCTTTTAGCTATTTCCGGAGGAAATTACTTAGAAAACAAATTCAGATATACTTCAAAACATGTTTCAAATATTGTCTTTGTTTTGGAAGAAGTGGCCGTTGGTGGAGTAGAAGAATGTGTCTGCTTCGATGACGTCTATTATTGGCATTGCTACTGTTGTTCGGTCGGCTTCTATCCGCGCTATCATTGGCTCTTCATCAAATCAAATTACTTTTAACGTTACCAACAGTTTTGGGGATTGATTCAACTCATTTTTTGATTTTTCTTTTTTTATTAATTAAAGTATATTTCTGGTACAGAACAGAACAAGTGTCTTAATAAAAAATCTGATCATTGAAAACTCACTATCCAATATTTTGCCCAAAAACAATACCTCCCTTACCTAGAGGTAGGCGGGAGGTAAAAGTCAGTTATTTAAATTAAATAGTTATTTGTATATCAAGGCACAAAATTATATTTTTTTATTACGAATATGGAACTTCTTAACCGAGGCGATAGCCAAGGAGAATAAACCATATGAGTAATAAAAAATACTTTAGAGCCGAGGTACACATTATATTTTTTTCCGAAATCGTTAAATTATTAATTAAAAACATAAATAAATAGCATTATGTATTTGTAAAACGTCAGCTAGCTGTTGCGACGGGGATATCTGTAATAACAAAAGTACTGTCAAAATGTCAAATTTCGTCATAATTTTCAATATTTTTTATATAAAATAATTTGTTTGTTATTTTAGGTTCGTAATTCAAGTTTGTTATAAGAGTAACTTTAGCTACTATTTTGGCTAACTTCGCGTAGTAATATCATGTACTTTAGTGTCGATTTCGGAAAAAATAATTTTTTGCGATTGACATTAAAGGATACTTTACGGACTGCTAACAGTCTATAAAGTGTCACTTTTATGCCTAGGCTGTAAAATTATTTTACATAGCAACCACTCTACAAATGCATAGTAACCGTCAACAAATGCACACCAACCGTTCAACAAATACATGGCAACGTAATTTGACAGCGATAACCTTCAAAATATGTTTGTAAAATAATCACTAAATTAATATTAATTTTAAATCAGCAAAAAAAATGATGTGTTCAACTCGGCACAAAACACAGATTTACGGCTTCTGCAGCCTCTGCTGTAAATCTGGTATTTTAGTGCCTAGTTAAGCAAATAACTATTTAAGTTTTTTTATTTAAACATACAAAAGAATTTTCAATATTTAATTATTAAATGAATATTAATATAATATCATAATAATATAATAATAAAAAAACCAGTATCCATTAAATGAAACCATAAAAAATATAAATACACTAATGATGAATAATATAATAAATAATCAAAACAACATATTTTTCATATAAACAGTTAAATGCTAATAATAACCTTTACTCCTTTTATGACCGATTTATCAATCGACTGTTAATCAAATGTTAACCAACAGCAACATAAATAATACATATTTCTCTATATTTAACAGGAGGATTACCACAACCATAACAGTCGATTGATAAACTGGCCCTTATAGATATACTTTAAAAAAATCATGATTAATTCACAAAAACCAATGATATTTATTCTTTTTTAAATTTTTTGCCAACCCTGGTGTCACATTAATTTATTTCTTTTCATTTGTGTCCACTGTTACAGAAACGTTAATTAATACTAAATTTATTAAGATAAAGACACAAAGGTTATACATTATCAAAAAAATCATCTAACGTGCATTGCTAAATATGATTTCAGATGTTTTAAATAAATAAAAAATTTTACAATTTTATTTCTTTTGGTCCCATTATGTTCAGGTACGTTTCTTGTAGTATTTCGTCTAAGCGCAAGAATTCGAAAATCAGCTTTATACCTCGTGAAAAATTTCTGATTGCAACTTCAAATCTGTGTTTGTTTTTATACGAGCTCAGAATCATATCATTTAGCCCAGTTAGAAACATACAAAGTAAAATAATTTAATTCACCATATTTTTGTATCTTAAAATCTATCATTTTTACCTCCCATATGTACATACATGTACGGGAAGTATTATGTTACGAATTGATTATATTTACAATTCATCAACTGGTAGAATATTTGAAGGCCTGTCAGGCTTTTTGGGCATAGCTTAGTAAATAAACGAGATAGACTATATTTCATTGGAATCAAAAAGATATAGAATAATATTACCTACAATTTTTATTTCAAACATTTCTCTATATTTGTTTTGTCATTTTCAAAAACTGTGTTCGGAGTACCAGCCAATGCCTTTGTGCCAAATACAATTTTTATGTTAATGATTTTTGTTATTTTGTTATTAAGTCAACAAATTTTACAACAATTTTCACTTTGAAAGATTAAAAGATTTTTTTTAATTTATTCTAAAAGTCTTTATTGGGTCAAATGATATGATTCTGGGCTCGTATATAAAAGTGGTTAGTTGAAGTTGATAAACGAACGATAATTAAAATATTAAAGTGAATAAAATGTGATTTACAGTCCGTGGAAGTACAACAGCAAGACAGATAATTACATTCTATGAAAGATAAGAGAAATTGCAAAAGTATTTCTCGAACCCCAGGAACAGAGACCGCAATGTAAACGAACATTGATTTGAGCTCTATAGAACCATATGACATAAATGCAACACGTGATTTTAGATGACATTTAAAGTCATGTCGAACCAAGTATTCTCTGCGTGGCCATTTCCGTTTTCATTTGATAAATTTAGTAATTTGAAAATTAATGATTTTATATCCAGATTTAAATTGATAAGTTTGGGTTTGCTTAAGTTTAAAAACAGAATTATTTCTAAACCAATTCACCATACTTCTAGGTTTTCGTTGCAGTCTGAATTTTCTTTTATGCATTATTATTAGTTTTTACCTCCCGCCACATCCTGTAAGGGAGGTAAAGAAATTATACTAAAAATTCGGTAATAAGTTTTCAGTGAATGGGCACGTTTTATGGTCCCTAGAATACGATTTTAATGGTTTCGCGATGATGTCTGTGTGTGTGTCTGTCTGTCCGTCTGTGTAGATCTCTGGATTTACGATTTCTCAAAAACTACTCAAATGAAAATTTTGATATTTTGTACGTATCAATTGTATCCCCTTTGTAAAAGCTGATTAGTTTTTGGTGATAATCCAATAACCGGAATATGCTTTAATGACAATTTTTCTTATGAGAATAATGTTTCACATATTATTATGTGCAATTATTGTTTGAAACATATTTATCTTACTGTCACCATTTACGAATTACAAAACGTTAAAGAAAAATCATATTTCGACTTTTTCGTTTATTCTGTAAACCTATACTTTTTGATAAAAACAAAACAACGGTTGAGAAATAGAAAAAGAATTATTTTCTGAAGGAATGAGCGTTTTTTTATACTGTATTTCGACAAGAAATCTATGACGGGAGGTATTGTGGTGCCCACAATAAATTTTTTATTAATTTTTGTGTCAAGTCATATAAATTGTATGTAATGTACCTTTAAATTTGATTTCAAATTGAAAATACCATAACACTATATAAGACTACATGTAGTTTTTATTATTAAAACGGGTTAACATTATGAATAATTTGAATTTTATAATTAGTTTCTTTAAATCCACCTATAATCACATTATCCACAATTAAATATTGAGATTGGAATTCTTAAAAGGTTTTCTAAACCTGGGTAAATTTCGTGCGTTTAAGAATGTGGTTGAAGTGTCAAAAAATCATCATTTTCCTATTTCTCGTTCACAAATTCGATTTTGTGATAGTGTTTTTTTATTGAAGTAATAACATAAATAGTCAAACTTTATAGCACTATTGTTTTCTTAATATTAACTTTAATTCACTTATGAACGTGAAATAGGAAAAGGAGTATGAAAAAAACACGTTACAATGCCTAATTGTAATAGTCGTATTTTGAGTAACTCGCCTTCGGCTCGTTTACGCAAACTAGACTCGTACTACAAAAAAGTCATTGTAACACTAGTTGCTCAATATAATGCGTATATGTTGAGCAGATATGTTTATTAATTAATGAATTACTTACCATGTAGTTGTAGTTTCACAATGAGCATCTAGGAACACTAAAACTTGTCCTGTCGCGCCCGGGCACCCATCAGTCTTGCCCGAATCAATCCCAGTCTCTTTGGCGATCGAATCAGTTTTACTGGGTAATTTGCCAATCTAGTCGCCAGATATAAGTCTAACCGCTTGCCCAGTGTTCCTGAAAAAGTATTTCCTTGTGGTTTTCGATATTATTTATTCGAATAACAGTGCAAAATAAAAATAAACATCAGCTATTCACAAAGCTAAGCAAAAAGAAAAATCAAAACTTTGTATACACCTGATGATAAATGTAAAATCAAAAAATATCTTACCATCATCACTACAGTCATCAACAAGAAAATTTCGTGAAGAAGGTTATGTGGAGTTCTGTTTATTATACTCCAGACAGTCCGAAGTAATACTGAGAATGGTTCATTGTAGAAAATAATTACTACGGAAGCGTTCATGCTGACATCGTAAGGAACCTTTTTACATCTAGAAATATTGTATGTTTAATAAAGTAGGAAATTTAATTGATAAATAATACATACTGTGGATGTCTGTAGTCTCTGAGTGTTCTATTAAGAGGAATCCTATCACTCAAAACAGTGTTTACAGCCAACATTTTCAAACTCAACTGTCCGTATTCTTTGTCCGCGTCGTCCAAATACGATGCCCGTCCATCGTTTCCAAGCCCAGCAATAATGTGAGCTTCACATTCTCGAATTTGTTTCTCATAGATGCTAATTTGACAGTGCTTCATTTTATAACCATGAATTTACTCCAAACAGATGTAAAATATGTTGTTTGAAATAAAATAATGAAACCAAAATTAACAGAAATAAGTATATTTAACAGATTTTTTGTGATCGAAAACATTTTCGAAACATTATAAAAAACTCATTATAATGTGATTTAAAACTGATTATTGAATGTTGCACATATTTACGATATGTTTGACAGCGTACGTCAACAGCACATGTGGCGATGGCAAATACGTCAGATAAAAACAATGCCGGTAAGTTAGCAACAGACTTTAGTACTTTTTCGTGAACCAAAAGTAAACCGAAGTTCCAAGGCGGAAATCTCAGTGTTTTCAAAACAAAGTGTAATTTGTTATTTGTTTTATGTATTACATAAATTTTATAACCATAAAGTCATTGTCAAGGTTATAGAGTTATAGATTTGCAATCATAAAATGCCTTGGAATACAATCAATCTTCTTGAACTTACCTCTCATATATCACACATTCCTATGTATATTGATAAAAAAAAGGCTAAACCGTAGTTTACGGCCAAATATGACGTTAGCTGCAGATCCAAGTTCCTTTAGCCGGTCATAGTTAAAGAAAAACAATTTAAAAAAAGAAGAAACTCAGATTTATTTTAGTTTTGAGGTTGAATAAACACGAATTTGTTCAACAGCATTTTCAGAATGCAAATTTACTAGGTTTTTGTTGTTCACCCCAAACTGTCATATCCACCAAATATCATTGGCAATCCGTAGCTAACGTCATATTTGGCCGTAAACTACGGTTTTACCAAAAAAAAAACTCCCGGTATTATTTATTATAGTAAAACACTTTTAATTCAGGATGAACGATTAAAAGTTTCACAAATAAACGTGAACATTGATTTCAGTTTGACGCTCTCTATAATGGAAACATTAATTTGCTACAGTTGGTAACATTTATCAGTTAGTACAAGTATTTTGATGGCGCCACTGTCTTGTAATCAGCCATCTATCTGTCTG
Source organism: Poecilus cupreus (assembly GCA_963942605.1). Lineage (NCBI taxonomy): Eukaryota > Metazoa > Arthropoda > Insecta > Coleoptera > Carabidae > Poecilus > Poecilus cupreus. Next base: position 2,252,751 of record OZ012729.1, on the reverse strand, counting down.
TTCCGCATTAAATTCTACCGCCCATTTTGTGTTGTGATCGCTGTGTGCTGTGTCCTTTTCAACTTATTAGATACATTTGGTGTTCGTGGTGCTTTATTTTGTGAGTTATTGTATAACTGATTTGTAAAATTGTGAATTGATACTAATTATTTAAAGTATTTAATAATATTCATGGTAGTAGCAAATTACTTTGTGTGCATAGTTCAAGCTGGGGAGTATACAAGGTGAGTTTCAATAGCGTGTAATTTGCAAATGAGATGTTTTCCAGCGATTCGTATTGAATTGTAGTGTATCCATGATGTGTTTAATTACTTAACATTAATTTAGAATATAAAATGCGGTATCTGACTGCAATCTCGAGTTCCTCACATGTAAATACAATGAAATTATTGTTGCCAGAAAGAAAAAATCAAATATCGCTAGTATTTCAAACAAAAGTATAAATATAATTTAAATATTATACAGGAAGTTTATTCCAACAAAATCCATGTAGAATCTTTCTATTACTTCAAAACAATCAATTATACCACCAACTTTCAGACCAAAGGTCTCCAGAAAATCCGGTGGTACATTTGCTTGAAATCCTACTCACACATTACAAAAGTTCTAAATATATAATATAACAGATCGAGCAATTTGTGAAAAACACGACTTGACGTTCGCCTATCTATATTAAATCGATAGGCTAAGTCGGAGTAATCAAAATTATGTCGAGTTTCATCAGTGTTAAAAAAAAAACCTCTTGGTACATCGTTAGTTTCCCTGTATTCCCCACGTGCGGTGTAATAATATTTATGAGTACAAAAAATATCATATATAGGGAACGGGCACACACGTGACCTCGATCAGCTGTTTGGGTATTAACTGTCAGTTGAGATTTTCAGTACATTTATTTGCTCGTTTAAAAATTTTTTTAATGGTTTTATTTTTAATATTGTGTGTGTTTGCGATTATAGTTTGTGCGTTGTGGTACCAAAAGTGTGTAAAAATAAAATTTAATTAATTTATTTTCGTAGTATCACAGTATAAGAATTTCTTATACTGTGGTACAACGAAAACAGTACAGAATGAAATAATTAAATTTTATTTTTACGCACTTTTGGTACCCCAACGCACAAGCTATAATCGCAAACACATATTAAAAATAAAACCTTTAAAAAAAATTTTAAACGAGCAAATAAATGTACTGAAAATCTTCACTGACAGTTAATACCCAAACAGATGATCGAGGTCACGTGTGTGCCCGTTCCCTATATCAGAATTAAATGTTTGAATCATTAAGCCTATGTCCCATCTGTATGATTTGCCTGATGAAAGATGAAACTCTAGCGGTGAACGATGAAATACGATTTAGAGGTGTCACACTTGGATGACAAAAAACTCATGAAAATGTTCTCTTCTTCAGATTATTCTGTACATACGTCACTTAGTTGGACATAACCTGTGCGTTAATGGAAAACAAAAATATTTTATATTGTTTGTAGATATTGTAAATTGATCTAAGAAAAACATTTCATACGTACTTAAAAATTACTATGGATTGAATAAATCTCATGAAATATTTTAACATCAGTTTATTCATACAACATACACAATAAAATTAGAAGGAAACATATAACAAAGATCAATATGAACTGGGGGGCTAGCTTTTTATTGTACAACAAATTAAGATCACTAGATAAAAAAGCGTACAGAATTTTTTGAAGGCCAAGGAACTGGATGTTTTAATTTGTCTCCTGTAACCAATTGATTTATCGCGTTTCTGGCATCTAGCTAAACAACAAAACAAAGTTTTAATATAAAATATTTCATAGCTAATAAATTTATAAATAACTTACCTTCAGAATACTCATTTTACAATTTCACACTTGTATTAAAAATGTAAACACAAAAACTTAACCTCAATAAGCAAAGTATTCGTGCACTTAAAAAACCAAACTAAAAGAAAATTAACTAAATAATGAAAACCTGTATTGTTAAACTAAATAGAATACTATATAAAATAATAATAATGAAAACGAATGACATAAACTATAAAGGAGAATGAACATAGATTCAAATTCTTCATCGTGAAACCAGTAACAAATGGTTTCATCGCATTTAGTCGATGGAAATAGAAATAATCCTATTTTCATCGTGAAGCTGCCTGGTTTCATCGTTCATCAGGCAAATCATACAGATGGGACATAGGCTTTAGGTCTGATGGTGCGGACGTTTTGCAACATAATTTTTACTTGAAAATGTATTTTTTTTTTTAATAGAGCATCTAACATAGCCATATTCATTCTGTTTCTGACTTTTTTTCTTAAATCACCTTTGGGGGAGATTTGGTAAAGGCGGGAATTTGGTAGTTACCGTTAAACGGAAAGTTGACGAAGGCCAAGGGTACTGTAATAAACTTTGAAATGTTGGGAAAACTTGAGTTGTGGACAATTCTGGGCACGTCCAGGTATAGTTTGTTCGGAGGTATTCGTTATGGCCCTCTCAGCGGGACTATTGTTAGGGATTTAAGCTTGATTTATAAGGGTGCAAGTACAGGGATGTATTCAATATTTCCCAATTTAGTTTTATTTTAATTAATGAAACAGAGAATTTTGTACAAATATTATTAATGATAAAGCAAAAAAAATATTACATAAAAGTATTATTGTATAACAATTCGCCATTTAATTAAATAATGCAATTAAACAATAGTGCCATACTTAACAATAAATACATAATATTACACTGCTATACATATGTAATTATTCGACAATATCACAATCCATTTCTTATCGTCACTTGAGTCTTGAATATTTATAATAGTCTTTGGTAATATTATTAATATCAATATACTGATTTTCTAAATCAATCACATGACGCACACTGTTAGCCCAATTTTTTTGTGTTATGTTGTTCATTTCACTTATTATTGGTTCGATAACATCATCAATTACAGTCGGTGATGTATTGTTCCGTTTTATATTGCATTTTAATTGCCCCCAAATTAATTCAATTGGATTAAAAATGCAATAATAAGGTGGCAATCGAAGTACAGAGTCAAAATTGTTTTGCTAAATTATCACACACATAATGTTTCGCAGGAGGTTTAATTTGAACAACTTCTAACAACTATTTTTTATTGTATAATTCTTCGAAGTTTAGATCGTTGTTAATTAAATAATCCTGAATCTCGGCCTTCTTCATAGAATTAGATGGTATTATCGCACTTTGCCGTGAATGGTAACTGGTATTATCCATAACAATAACGCTGTTTTTCGGCAAATTCGTCAGTAAATTATCACAAAACTACGTCTCAAAAATATCAGCGCACATATTGATAGGTATGACTTTGTTTTCTTATTTTCCCTAATATGTATATATTAATACCGGTCAAGGACGATTCTTTTCATCTTATACTTCTAGTAATGGTCAAAGACTTAATTTAATTTTGCGAATTCATTTTTGTTTCATTTGATTTGAACTAGATTGAGGGAGCAAGGGTTTTATAGGAATAGAACAAATAAAAACAGCTGATTGTGAAACACGTGGTGTTCTATTCAAGACACTGGCTCTCGATTCTTCAGTGTCACGTAGCTTCACATAAGGGCGGCAAATACAGTTTAGAGTTATTTGTACAATTATTATTTCAAGTAAATCCGAAATACGTAAAGCGTAGAGATTAGAGATTTCCGAATTTAAATATTTTGCTGCAATCCTACCCTGCCAACAGGTAGAATCTCTTGCTGTGTGCGGCTCACCACAGGCTCAAAGTTAAAGCCGTAACGAAATATCTTTGAACAAAGTATGCTGTAATAAATTTTGGAATGTTGGGAAAACTTGAGTTGTGAACAATTCTGGGAACGTGTAGGTACAGTTTGAACATGAATACATAAAATAATTCTAGAAAAATATTAGACACATATAACTCATATTAAATACATATAACTAATAGGCAAATTCTAAAATGAAGGGATATTTATTTCTTATTATAATTTATTACTTTGGGGTATACGACAATAGGTAAACTTAATGCCATTACCTATAGCATAATTTGCTATATTCCGAAATATTAAGTTCTCGCCTGCATCTTTCATATTGTAAATTAATATATAAAAATCTTTAGAATTATTATTATAATCTTCCGTATTAAAATCTATATAAATCAAATTTGTCCATTCCATCTCTAAAACAGATTTGTCGACATTTTTACTTAACAATTTTAACGGTAAATCTTCGAACTTAGGTCTGTTCACTTTATTTAAACAGGCGAAAAACAGCATAAATGGGAATTCTTAACATTTTTACCTCCCGCCTACCTCTAGGTAAGGGAGGTATTGTTTTTGGTCAGAAAATTGGGTAGTGAGTTTTCAATGAATAAGCACGTTATAGGGTCCCTACAATACGATTTTACTATTTTCGCGATGATGTATATATGTATATGTATATGTATATGTATATGTATATGTATATGTATATGTATATGTATATGTATATGTATATGTATATGTATATGTATATGTATATGTATATGTATATGTATATGTATATGTATATGTATATGTATATGTATATGTATATGTATATGTATATGTATATGTATATGTATATGTATATGTATATGTATATGTATATGTATATGTATATGTATATGTATATGTATATGTATATGTATGTATATGTATATGTATATGTATGTATATGTATGTGTGTGTGTGTGTGTGTCGTGTGTGTGTGCGTGTGCGTGTGCGTGTGCGTGTGTGTGTGTGTGTGTGTGTGTATCAGGAATTTCGTGCTTAGGCTATATGCAAAAAAAACATGAAACGTAAAATACCTTTATTTTGGTAAACAACAAAAATCAAACTTTAGTTTAAAATAACAAAAAACAAGACAAAAATTATTATTATTTAAGTAACAAGAAATAACATTTTTCCTCAATATATTATATAAATAGTAAATACCTAAATGAGTAAATACTATTGTAGTTTGACATATGATATAAAATATTCATATTTTTATTTAAGTAACAAAAAATAACATTTTCCTAAATATTTATATTACATAAATATCAAAATAACTTGTCGTTTGACATGTTTTTAAGTTTCGCACAACCGGGCCAAAGGAATATCATCATCATCATTATCTTCACGTAACACGACTTCATCACTTTTTGAGAAGACCCAGTCCAAGCTTTTGGCTTTTTTATCGGTATTTTGATTTAAACGCACTGTTGCCACGTTTTTATTTTTATTCAAAATATCAAGAATTTTTCACTCTGGGTATTTATTTAATTAATTAAATTAAATTAATAAGTGATATATATCAATCAATAAATATCGGATATATATCAAGATATATATCATGATATATATCACTTGATATATATCTGCCAACCCTGCGAGAAACATACTCAGATTAAATTTTTGAATAATTATTTAATATTATATTAGATATTGAATTAATAATGTACCTAAAAATTAGTAAAATATTATACATAATAACAATTATCATTTATTATATTTCTCAAAGTATGATTTGCAATGATTGAAGTTTCATTTAAGAGATACAAAATTCGTTTTTGGTTATTAAATAAGAGAAACTGATTTTCAAATTGTTTTGCAATTCATATTTGCATGATACCAATAACATGTTTCGCTACAAGAATAACAATATTTAATGAAACAAAATATTAGTTAATGTGTACTGCTATCGGATATAGAGAGTATTAATTAGAATTATCTTCATCTTAATTTTTGTTTTTGTACTTAAATCAACACATTTATTATCACAATAGGAAATCCAAAATAAATTATTACTCCTAAATAAAAAATTAACATAGGTAATGAAAAAAAGTAAATATACATTGAATGGATACACAAATGTTCGAGGGGTTTGTCACTAGCAAAAATTTTGTACAGGGATTGGTAAAATACTCGTATTTACGGTATTGTCAAGTATTGATAAGCATTTTCAAGAAATGTGTAATACTGAGAAATATTGACTAATATTGATAAGTATTGAACGTATTGACTAATACTGAAAAGTAATGCCTATAGTATTGAAGGGTATTGACTAGTATAATATGTATTTTCATGATATGTAAGTTAAGTAAATAGATAAAACATGTGAACATTTTTTTAGATTTCCACTCAGATTGGTGCGCGCGTTTATGTGTATATCTACGTGTGCTATGAAAGAGATAAAGTGTGTATTACATCAGGACATTGAAAAATAATTAGTTCGGTGTAGAGGAAAAATATTTTATAAATATTAAAGAATTTAATATTTATTAATAAATGTGTGTACGAAAAATACAGATACATAGTATATAGAAAAATGTATACAATTACCTACAAAGATTTTTTAAATTCTTTATACTTTTTATTAATTAAATTAAAATCATTTCTCTTTATTTTAAATGGACCACATTTCCTACAAGATTCAGTGAACCATCAAATAAAAAGTCATTATTTATTACATGAATATCTAAATCCGCTTTCAGATATTTTATTCTACATTTATTTGAACTTTCCATAACTTCTAACACCCTACCAGGATACCAGTTATGGTCAAAGAAGACACAGTAATAAGATTCAGCACGTACGTTGATCACAGAAACAGAACCTTCATCGGAAGAAAATATTTCGGTGACTGTATCACTTTTCTCGCTGTATTCAGATGATGATGTTTCTGATGTTTCAGAATCCGTCGAATTCATTGCATATTCTTTGGAACTTTTATTTTTAGTGTTTATTTTTCTTTTAGCTGTTTTGTGATTTTGATCTGACTTAGATGATTTTTTTTTATGTATGTTACATTCGAGCTCTCTAGATCCCTTATTTTAGGGAGGATCAGTCCCTCTTACATCTTTTAAATTTTCTCACTAATTTTTTTCCATAATTTCCTATCTAGTGTTTTTTCCTTCCAGTTGACGATTTTTGCGTTGTGTAAGTCCTGTTTTACTTCTTGGAACCAAGTAGATCTTGGCCTTCCTCTTCTCCCTCTCCCCGGATCCCACTCTAGTATTGAATATATTGTTGTTTCTGCCCCTGCTCTCCATATGTGTAAGTATTAGTTGTTAAAAAGTTTTCCACGATACTGTAGTTATTCATTTGTAGCCATTTTCTCCAGTTTCTAAGAAAAAATGTTACGAACCAAATAAAGTACACTCGTTCTAGGACAGTAAAATTTTTTATCCAGAAATGCGTTTAAAATATATCGAACTAAAATAAGATATTGCTTTGTTGCTGCGCTCTCCTTTACTGTTTCTAAAATGTTTGTTACACATGTAGCAGAAAGTCTATTAATTGCTTCGAAATTCATTTTATCTTCACCTACAGATTATTAGAAAATATATTAAATTAGAATTTTTTTTCTAATTTTTTTTTTATAGAAATTCGTACTTTTCAAGTAAAACCCAAGAACTGCCGTAGTTTCTTTGCTGTCGCGGGTTGTGCCATGAACTGACACGCGATAACCAAGAAACTGCACCTCCGTTTCACCAAACACACACTTAGCCGGGTTAATCACGACACCATACTTTTTTAGTCTTCGGAAAATTAACTTTAAATGTTTTAAATGTTCTTGCTCTGACTCGGACGCCACTAAAATGTCATCGATATACACGTACGCGTAGCACTTCGTCCATGAACCGCTGGAATGTTTCAGCCGCGTTGCGAAGTCCAAATGTCATAAACAGAAACTCAAACAATTCAAACGGTGTGGTGATCGCGGTTTTTGGGAAGTCTTCCTTCGCGCGCACTAAGTCTATTGTAGAAAACACGCGTTTACCACTAAGCGAAGTCGTGTATATGACGCACGGGGTACGAGTCGGGTTCTGTCCTGCTGTTTAGCGCCCGGTAATCACCACACGGTCGCCACTCGTCATCCTTCTTCGGCACCATGCGAAGAGGTGACGGTCTGGCGATGCCGAGTCGCAGCATGGCGTCGAATTCCTTTCTGGCAGCTTGCAGGCTTTCTGGCGCGGTTTCTGCGCAACTGGCGGACCTGGTGTAGTCAGTATGCGGTGCACCGTATTGTGTCTGACGTCTTTCGGTGCGCCGTCGGGGCGTGTGACGTCTGGGAAGCCGGACAGCAGGTTGTGGTACAGCGACGAGCCAGCGATCGTACGCACGCTGGGTACGTCATTCTGTGCTGCGATGCCTTGGACAGAAAGCTGGGTGGTGTTATCGAGTAGCTTTCTGTGGCGGACGTCGACGAGAAGGTCGTAATAGGCTAAAAAATCGACACCGATGATTGGTTGGGACACGTCAGCAACGACAAATCTCCACGTGAAGTCACGTCTAAGTCCGAAGCTGAGTGTCATGGTGATGGTGCCGTATGTGTTCCGTTGGCCGCTGCTAGCTCGTACGCCGATTTCGTGCGTTTACCATGCAACAGCTAGCGTGGGTGACAAAAATGCGGCGTGCTGAAGGGCTCGGGTCGTTCGCCGCGTTTATCGACTGCCCTGCTTAAAAGTGCATGGTTGTACGCATTTGTTCGCCTTGGCGCCAAATTCCTGGTGATACCAACAGCTTCCTGGTGGACCTCTGCTACGGGACCGCGACCTCGTTCGAGTACGCGAATGCGAACGTTGTCTGCGGCTACCTTCATTCCAGTACCCGGCGAGTCTCTCCAACTTACCGGACAGCGCTGCAACCTCTTTTCTCAATGATTCCAGCTCGCTGAAGTTTCAGCAACGGTGTGTGTTGGAGTCATCGAATCCAATACGGCATCAGCAAGTTCGGCGACATCCTCCAGTTTTCTGTGTGGCAAGAATGGCCTGAACATTATGTGGCAGCCGTCCCAACCATAACGTTCGCAGTTCATCTGAAACGGCTGAGTCCGAAAGGATTTGAAGACGACGTAGGAATTGAGATGGTCGACTGTCACCCATTTCTTTGCGTTCTAGTAATCTCCTCGTCTTTTGTTCTTGCGACGCACTTAGTCGCGCTGAAAGAGCTGCTGCTAGAGCGGAAAATGGTCTCTCGGGCGGATTCATTATTAAAGCCCGAACTTCTGCACTCACGCGTGCATCCAGTGAAGTCACCACGTAATCAAATTTAGTCTCTTCACTAGTTAGGTTGGCTAAGCGATTTCCGCGTTCGGCGATCTTTAACCACATCTCTGGATCGTCACCCACAAACGGCGGCAATTTCACGGACACACGACTCACTTCTTTCGTATCAGGCATGGTTACAGTCAAAGAAACACTAATTGTCACACTACGAAACACTCACTCGCGATTTCATTCACTAAACACTTGAGTTCGCAAAAAAATCTGCGATCACGTCGGGGTCACCAATTTGTGGGGTTGCGTGTATATTTGATTTAATGAACAACACGAGTAGAGTTTATGCTGTTTTTATATACAATAGAATTGAAACGGAGCGGAAACAAATGTAGAAGAGATCTGACCGAGAGCTGAGACAAGACTGTCACCAGTCTGTAAGATATTTCAAAAAATAGCGCAAACATGCTGGAGATAAAACAAAGAATCACAAAATTAGGATGACAGTGAATGTGAAACAAAACAGATGCTAAAAAGGTCTTAAGTGAAGTACTTGAAAAGGACAGAACAGGTAGTAAAAGTTAGGGATAGTATAGATTTGAACAGATGAAGTAACACCAAAATATTTACACTACAAATAACAATATACAAAGAAAATAGAACAACTAATAATAGGTAACATATTTAAAATATACATTTTAAATTATTAGCAATAATAATATATGTCCTGTACATGTGTAATGTGTAACAATGCATGTGTATGTTGAAGAGCCTATTGTTCCATTTCTCTGGGCCGATCTACACACCCATTATATTCTTGAGCAATTAAAGCCCAACAGTCATTTTTTTTGTTTCGTCGTCATACTGTCTGTTTTCTTATTCTCGATTATATGTTTATACTTATCTACTATGTTTATCAAGTCTTGTTTTTCACATTCGGTATAATTGTGCCTCTGTTTTTTGGCATTTTTTAAAAGATCTACCTAAGAGAAAACAAATGAGTTTATAAAACCTTTGCTAAAATTAACAAAAAACGTTTTCTACAATCAAAGTGTACGATTTTATTTACTTATTTAAATTTTAATACCCACTTCTAAAACGTCAGTTTGAAATAAAATTATTTGGTACATCTGACATAAGAATAAAATAAAAGTAGTGTGCAATACAATTTTGACAGTCGTGCCAAAACTACTGGTATATTTTTAGATTTCTCCCCTATATAACATAATGTTATTATTCTTAATTTAAAAGTAAAATTTCTTTTACGAAGCAGTTACTGTATTTTGTTTACAAGCACTTTCGGACTTGAAAAATTTTATGTTATTTCGTATAATTGTATATCAAACACGAAGTACATATTAACACATTTTAGTTATAGTTGCGTTAGTCAAAGCATGAAATTATGTTACTTACCTATATTAATTGTCCAATAATTAACACAATTCTAATATTTTATTTAGCAATATTTGGAAATATAATAATGATAGCTGTTGGTTATGTTTGAGATCACTGACACTGATGTGAATATAGTTTTGTTACGAACTTATACGAAAATACACTGCTTTATTTTTAACATAAGTGTTATATTATAAAATTTACTATATCTAGTGCTCGAGTAAATAATTCAAAACTATTATTAAGTTTAATAATTTGATACTGTCTAATCTCATTGTGAAAGCAATTCTTGTGTTTGCCGTGCTGATAGATTAGTGAAAACAGCACCCAAGTTCATTACTGGTATTTTTAAAAGTAATTAATCAATATTTAATCAGAATTATCGAGTAATTAATTAGTAATCTATTATTATGGTGTTCGCTATTATTATATATTTTTTACGTAGTTGTGCTAGCTTAACGGTTAAGCTAGCACAACCCCCTTATTAAAAAAAAAAAAGTAAAAAATGTTCATTTCTAGCAAAGTGGAAGGTTACTGTATGGATAGAGATGATAAAAAGAAGGAAACTTTATTAAAGGAAAGGGGAAAACCCAGTCGTGGCTAAATTAGAAGCGGATGAAATGGGAGCTTTTCAATCATAACACTCAAAACATGAAATACTTGAAAAATTGGCTTTATTAAAAATTAAACACTTATTAAAACTACCTTATCGTTGCACTAACATATATAAAATATTAAACTAATTATTTACACTTAAGTTTACCCAAAAGATGCGTCTTTTGTAGCACTAGCAAACCTTAACTAACCATGGTCAACGCAGAACTATCTTTTCAGACTCCTAGAATTCTAGGGGTCGTTTGTTTTAGGGGATGAAGAGGGGTGTCATCGCATATGACCTATCGTTTCTAAAAATAGCTTAAGATAATGAAAGTGCAGTGCGTAGCAGATGAAAGTCATCTTGTTACACATTGGTAATTAATTAGCAATTAATTATTACTGTAGCACGCCGGGACGTAACTGAAACTTAGGAGGTTGACATACAAAACACACATTTCTAAGGATGGTATAAATTATATTTGTTTAAATGGTATACGGTGAATTGAACAGAATAGAAACAAATTACAAATAATACAACGACGACAACGAATGAATATGTTAACTTAGTTGCAGTTACCAAAACATATTTAACAAACAAAATTATGTAAATTCTACATCTTGTAGCGTACTGCAGACGTGAGAAGACGTCTGCCCAGTTCAAGAACCAAAAACTAACTCTCTGTCTTGTGCTGGCCAAACATACGCATCTACCCTATAAGCGGGTATGTGGGGGCAGGAAATCGTAGACCAACACAAAGATCGCATAAAAAAACTAGAACACTTAAAAACTAAAAACTTGTCTACGGTTCGACCAGACCTCTCCGTAAATCTGTCAACCCCAGATGACATCTCAAGCCGATATTTCAGAATATTTACCGCGATAATCTCAAATGACTATTTATGATAACTAAAATTCTAACACACATGTGTTATGTTGTTATTCCTTCTTTTTTTTCTTAGAAACATTTTGTTATAAACAAATTCTTATAAACATTTTTTGTTATAAACATTTTGTTAATACCAAATATTAGTTATAAACATTTCGAAATTTTTCACTTTTTTGAAAAAAATCATGTTTTACTACTCGAGAAGTTATTTAAAGGGGTGGAAATTTATTGTTGTGAGGTGGACAAACGTGGATAAACCTTGGACAAACGTTTGGAGTAAAAATGGCCGAGCAGTTTGTCCATACGTTTAAATTCTGGAATTTTTGTCTTTTTTTGGAAAATATTCCTGTTTTATTACTCGAGAAGTTATTTAAAGGGGAGGAAATTTATTGTTGTGAGGTGGACAAACCTTGGACAAACGTATGCAGTAAAAATGGCCGAGCAGTTTGTCCATACGTTGAAATTCTGGAATTTTTGTCTTTTTCTGGAAAATATTCCTGTTTTATTACTCGAGAAGTTATTTAAAGGGGTGGAAATTTATTGTTGTGAGGTGGACAAACGTGGACAAACCTTGGACAAACGTTTGGAGTAAAAATGGCCGAGCAGTTTGTCCATACGTTGAAATTCTGGAATTTTTGTCTTTTTCTGGAAAATATTCCTGTTTTATTACTCGAGAAGTTATTTAAAGGGGTGGAAATTTATTGTTGTGAGGTGGACAAACGTGGACAAACCTTGGACAAATGTTTGGAGTAAAAATGGCCGAGCAGTTTGTCCATACGTTTAAATTCTGGAATTTTTGTCTTTCTGGAAAATAATCATGTTTTATTACTCGAGAAGTTATTTAAAGGGGTGTAAATTTATTTATTTATTTATATATATATATATATATATATATAATAATTTATTGTTGTGAGGTGGACAAACGTGGATAAACCTTGGACAAACGTTTGGAGTAAAAATGGCCGAGCAGTTTGTCCATACGTTTAAATTCTGGAATTTTTGTCTTTTTTTGGAAAATATTCCTGTTTTATTACTCGAGAAGTTATTTAAAGGGGAGGAAATTTATTGTTGTGAGGTGGACAAACCTTGGACAAACGTATGCAGTAAAAATGGCCGAGCAGTTTGTCCATACGTTGAAATTCTGGAATTTTTGTCTTTTTCTGGAAAATATTCCTGTTTTATTACTCGAGAAGTTATTTAAAGGGGTGGAAATTTATTGTTGTGAGGTGGACAAACGTGGACAAACCTTGGACAAACGTTTGGAGTAAAAATGGCCGAGCAGTTTGTCCATACGTTGAAATTCTGGAATTTTTGTCTTTTTCTGGAAAATATTCCTGTTTTATTACTCGAGAAGTTATTTAAAGGGGTGGAAATTTATTGTTGTGAGGTGGACAAACGTGGACAAACCTTGGACAAATGTTTGGAGTAAAAATGGCCGAGCAGTTTGTCCATACGTTTAAATTCTGGAATTTTTGTCTTTCTGGAAAATAATCATGTTTTATTACTCGAGAAGTTATTTAAAGGGGTGTAAATTTATTTATTTATTTATATATATATATATATATATATATATATATATATATATAATAAGAGAGAGAGAGAAAGAGTATAACATGGCTGCAATAGTGCAAGTATCGGGTGGGACCCATTTTGAATTGTTTAAACAATTGGAAACGCAAAAAGAAAAAAATACGGTTTCTTTTGTTTCCAGATATGTTATGAATTTGTTATTTATTGTTATGGTATTTGCAATAGCGTTGTACACTCTGCATAGGCCATTAAAAACGTTTTTTAGTGTTCTATGTCATTTAATTAGGTGGTAAAAATAAACTAATTAGTGGCCAAACATGGTCAAACGATGGACAAACGTATGGTAAAGAGAAATTATCAATTTTCCCATTTTCGCAAAAACGTGAAGTTGGCCCTAAAAACTTGTTTTAGCTTTATCTTTTTTTAGGTTACTGGTAAAAATTATTTAAAGGGTGGTCAAAGATGGTCAGACGATGGACAAACACGGCCATATAAAAAAACATTAAATTTCGAAAAATCGGTGGCCAACGTCACAAAGCTTACAGTTCTCGTGGTTTTAAACAGTCACTCACTAAACCAGTGGTTCACAACCTTTAGGAGACTGCGGACCATTACGACAAAACTTGAACTTTCCAGGGACCACACGTTATTTATTACAAAAACCCAATTTTTTCCAAAAAAAAGTATTTCAATTTATTGTTGTGTAACAAAAAACAAAAAGATATAAATATATTCTAATGTGATTTTTGAGCCTGCATTTGAGTGACTAACAGAGAAATTCTGGGGTTAATATTGCTGCTTAAAGCTACGCGCATATCGTCACCTGCGTCCAACCGGTTCCTGTGTTTATTTTTTATTAAAAGTAAAGCTGAGAATCCTTGTTCGCTTAAATAAGTTGTGGAAAACATCACAAGATATCGCAATGCACGTTCACGCAGCTGGGAATAAGTCAGGGCTTTCTTGCACCAAAACTCCTCGAGACTTATACCTGAATTAAATACATCTCTGCAACTGCTGTCATACTGCAATTCAATAACCTCTTCCTGGACTTCATCAGGCAGATCCCTAGCATTCACTATAAAAGGGTTTCGAACAACTTTTCGAATAGTTTCTGATTCAGCGGCATTAAATTCAGGAAAGTAGCGCGTAAATTCTTCTCTAAGCGTTTGTAGATGGCGCACAATACTTATCTCGATTTTCGACGTTTCGACATTGCTTCGATCACCAATAAAAAAATTTAAGTAGGGAAAGCCGAATAGGTTTTTGCCTTAATTTTATCAATCCACAAATTAATTTTTCAATAAAAGCGCTAAGCTTATCTTCTATCACAAAAATGTTTGCAACGCCCTCCAACTTACTATTTCCCGAACCTTGAAGCTGCAAATTGAACTTATTTAAATGCGAGAAAATATCCACGAGATATGACAGTCGTATTACGAATTGCGGGTCACAAAACTGTTTCAACAAATCAATCATGTTTTTCTCAGATAGAAACACTTTAACTTCCTCCCTTAGCTCGTACAATCGTTGCAACATATTTCCTTTCGAAAGCCAACGAACTTCAGTGTGAAAAAGTAGCATTTCGTGTTCGGAATCCAAATCAGCACATAATTTTTTGAAAACGCGAGTATTTAAAGCACTACTTTTGACAATGTTCACAATTTTTATGGACAGTTTCATGGCATTAGATAAGTCTTCCGGTAAAGTTTTGGATGCCAAGGCTTGACGATGAATTACGCAGTGTGTTGTCACTGTCAAGGAGTTTTTTTGTTTTATTAAAGATGCTAGACCCGACCGTGATCCTAACATTGCTGGAGCTCCGTCCGTGCATAAACCAGCGAGTTTTTCCCATGAGATGTTGTGCATCTCAAAATAGTCACTAATAATTTTGAAAACATCGACTCCTCTCGAAGTAGTTTCTAGTTCACGCGACAGTAACATTTCTTCTTTGATATTGTTGTCTTCATCTAAAAACCGTACAAAAATAAGTAGCTGGGAACACTGCAACATCAGTAGTTTCGTCACATTGCAGAGCAAAAAAGGAGGATTTTTTCATTTTAGTTATGAGCTGTTCTTCAATATCTTGGGACATTTTCACAATTCGATCCTTAACGGTGTTGTTCGATAATGAAATGTCCTGGAACTTCTTTTTGGCTTCCTCTCCTAACATTTCTTCCACGGCTTTTAACAAACATGGTTTCACTAATGTTTCACCGATCGTGTGTAATGCAGCCACTGCTTTTTGAGACATTTCGTATTTTGAGCCACTTGGTCCTTGCTTCATTATTTTTAAATTCTCCAATTTTCCCTTGAAAAATTCTGGCGGACGATCACTGAACTTCGAATGTACAGTTTTTAAATGGCGTTCTAACTTCGCGGGTTTAAGCGCATCGTTGCTGAGAACAGTAGCACATAATACACATTGAGGTCTTGTTTCCCGGTTCACTTCGATTGAGGTAAATCCAAATCTTATGTAATCATCATGATATTTCCTTTTCGGTGGCATTTTCTGAGACCAAATGAAAAACATTAGGTTATTATTAAAGTAAGAAACTACTTGATAATCTTACTTCACTTGGAGATTCCACACAACAGAAGTTTTTGCTTTTTTGCGGTTATTTCAATTCCTGTTGAACTTTTATGAACGACTATTTGAAACTAATGCACAAATACAAACTACATTTTCCATTAGTCGTAACTGCCCAGTGCGAGATGACAAGTTCAAGCGCGGTTGAAGTGAAGAATGGGTTGCGCGTATAATATAAAATATAAGGGGGAAGTACAAACTGCTACTTAGCATTTTTTAAATTCATGAATGTAGATTTTATTTGTGGATAATTTAATATTTTTTTATATTATATTACAAATGAATAAATTATGTTGGCATTAGTTTAATGGTGAATTATAAACTTAAAATAGGTTTGTTAAACAAATGTCGCTGCGGACCACTTAGATGATCGCCACGGACCACCTCTGGTCCGCGGACCACCGGTTGGGAACCACTGCACTAAACAAAACTTATGCACAATTATTATTTGCTTTTCTATTCTGCAGAGAGAATGAGAATGAGATGAGATTCAGTAGGTTGTAACGGTTGTAACCATCTTGGTCCAAACATTCAAATTTCACGCCCGAAGTACACCGACCATTTCCGAAAATTCGAATGATTGTGATCCTAGCGCCGAATAATGCACTAGCGAGTCTTTGATAGAATTAAACCTTCTTCTTTCCGTCGTACATTTAGCTGGGTACAAAACTGAACTGCGCTTTCTCTAAAAAAATTTTATTTATAGCAGTCAGACCTCACTCCAAACAGAGATGATGTCACAGCCAACCAATGAGAATAGGAGTGCTGCTAGAAGATCTTACAGTTACGTCTGACGTATATGACAAAGGACGCAGAAAACAGATGATAATTTTCAGGCGACCATGCTTAACGTAATAAACTAATAAACTTTAATATGTTTGGGTGATCGGCGAATTTACTTTGGTGTGAACAGAGAAAGTTGAAGTTGTCATAAAGTAATACAAAAATAAGAATTTGGAGTTTTAGGAATGGCCGACAGAAGTTGCAAATAATGCTTTACAATTTCAAAGTATTAACAATAATCCTTTATCATGTTTGTCTGTGATGTTGGTGGCAATATTTCCTACAGTTTTTTGTTTTTTTGTATTTCACAGTGATGGGGATGTCGGTCACACTTTCTAAAAATCTTTTTAAACTGCGCGCCATACGCCCAGTTTTTGGAATGTCGGCATAACCTCCAGAGCTGTCATCATTACTAGTGTTATTATAATCATTGTTGTATATCTTGCGGATAAGATGTTTATACAACCAATATTAGAGTATTGTGTTCTATTGAATATCTATTTTGCTTTTTTCAATGTTGCAGGTGAGAAAGACATGAGAGAGTGCTGTAAAGAGAGAGATTCAATTAGTGAAGAAGAGAAGCAAGAAATAGAAAAGCTTTCACGTCAGGAGTTATTAAAATCTGCACGAGATACTTGCAGTGAGTTAGCGAGCAAGTTAACGAAAAATAAAAGAGGTAAGTTAGTAAATCAAGAAGGAAGGGAAAGTAGAATAAAAGAGCTAGGAAAAGTTTTATTTAAGTTGGAATGTGCAACAAAGTTGTTGAGTTCAGTAATGTAAATTTGCCTGGATAATTTTTGGATATGTGAAACAAACTGCCAGGCAGCAAGCATAGTAGAGAAGTGTTTTTTATGGGCAAAATGTTTTTAAATAGACATCTCATTTAGTATCACAAAAGTTTTAATTATTTACTCCTTCCAAAATTTCAAAAAGTACATAAATTGCAACAAGTACATACCTTTGTGAGAACGCGTTGCGTAAAAATAGGGTTGTGAAAATAAAAACGTAAAATTGTTGCAACGAAGCTAAGCAAGCTAGTTCATATATAAATTTAATTAAAGTAGGCCAATATAGCTAGTTTTGTGGTATAGTAAAATTATTATAAGAAAAGTTCGAACGTGTCATTTGGTAGACCAACACACGCTTCTCACGCTTGTAGTTTTTAAAATGACTGTATTATTAATTTAATAGTAAAAAGTATAAAAATATATACCTATTAAAATAATGTTATTAGTCATAAAAAAAAATTTGCTTTAATGATTTTTGTGGCTTCTATGTAATCAGCAATAATAAAATGTCACCATTACAAATTATTGAAAGTTCTTCACATAAACAAAGTAGTCATTTAAGGAGTCCAGGTAAGGAAATGCATAAAGCGAAAGCGAGTAGGAAACGTGGGCGTTCTATTACAGACAAGGATGATATAGTATTAAAGAGGCCACGCATGGATGTAAATATTACTAGTAATGAAGATTCAGAATTCCCTAGTGATTTACAGGATAAACCTGGACAGGATGAATTGGATAATACTTGTCAAACTAAGCAATACATTCCTCATCACTTGATTGGACTTATGTATCGATTAGACTTGTCAATGTTTTGCTCACTTAGAAAGTCTATGTATGAACATAAATATCCTTCATTGTCATTAGCATTTGAAGATTCTGAAATTGATAAGTTTAGTAATATTGTTCTTCGTTACGAAGAGAAGTCTATTCATATACAAATTGAAAACGTAGACAAGTATTATATAGACAATAGCATTAGTTATGCTAGGTTATTCACTAAAGAAAAACGAAGCTTTTTTTTTATTAATGATTACTTTGATAGTTTTCTTAAACATCTAATATCTAAATCAGATAGTTTATTAAATAATATAGAATATCTTATCATCTATACTAATTCATGCCTAGATTTTACAGAAGAAAAGGAATTAAAAAAAGGAAGATTTAAACATTTTTACCCATTTAAATTTGATGGCATAGATATGGAGAAATATTACATTTTGAAAGACTTTCTGTTTACAAATGATAATACGCAAGGGCATGGTTTTTATCAATTTTCGCAAGATAAAATAACAAGAAAAGAACTTTTAAGGCGATTAGAGTTTTCGTCTGCAATGCAGAAAGTAATAAAAGAAAGAAAACTTTCTCAGGAGTTCGAAAACGGAATAAAAGAAGAATTTTTAGATAAACTAATATTTGCAGTTAATCAGCCCAATAGAGAAGAACTGAATAGCATTGTTAAAAGTGAAATAGCAAAAGAAAGTAAAGTTCAATACGATTATATAGCATTACAAAAAGAAATATTAAGTGATTTAATAGCTCATGAAAAACTTAAGAATTATATACCTAAAATTATATATGAGTTTAATTTATTAATGCTTTTCTTGCATGACATGTTCGTACATAAAAACATATTTTCCATAAGTTTTAAAGAAAAAAGCTATAATACATCTAATGACATTACTATCAGTTATAAAGATAGAACTGCTTACGTAAAGGCTCATAACACAGATAGTAATATTTGTTATAGTCAGTTATTTCCATCCAGAAAGCAGAAAGGAAAGAATACATTTTCTATTAACAAGCATTTTTCTCTTTTTGCTGAAGAGTTAAAAAATGATATGAGATATTTTATTATCTACACTAATGCAGATCTAGGTCTTACAGAAGAAAAGGAATTAAAAAAAGTGCGATCTAAAGGTTTTTATCCTTTAAAATTTGATAGTATAGATATGGAAGCATGTGACATTTTAAAAGACTTTTTATTTACAAACGATGATATGCAAGGATGTGGTTTTTATCAATTTTCGCAAGATAAAACAATAAGAGAAGAACTTTTAAAGCGATTAGAATGTTCGTCTGCTATACAGAAAGTGGTAAAAGAAAAAAAAATTTCTCAGGAAGAAATGAAAGAAGCATTTCTAGATAAATTAGTATTCGCAATTAATCAGCCTAGTAGAGAAGAGCTGAACAGCATTATTAAAAGTGCAGTAGAAAAAGATAATGAGTCTAATAAAGTTCCATATAATTATAAGGAATTACATGAAATAGCATTACGTTGGTTAGAATCTTATGAGTTTGGCCCTATTACAAAGGAAATAATGGAAAAGCTTTTGAGAGATATAAAAAATAATAGGTCTAGTTATCAGAAAATTCAAAAAAATATTGATGAAGAAACTAAATTTGCTAGAAGTGTAGTTGGCAGAGAAGGAACATCCTCATTTTATCAATTTTTAAATTTTTTAATTAAAGGAGAAGGAAGAAGATACCTAGAAGTTCTAAAAAGAAATGAGATAAGTCTAGCTAATGTGTCTAGTGTTTTGCATGGAGCAGGAAATGAAGCTGTAAGAGCTTTTAAAGACTTATATGACCTTTGGTTTTATAAGCAAGGAAATAAAAAACAATGTCTTAAAGTTCTAGAAGAAAACGGGATAAACCTAGTTAATATATCAAGCATTTTACATGGAACAAGAGCTAGTGCTGCAAAAACTTTTAAAGACTTGTATGACCTTTGGTTTGATAAAAAAGGAAATAAAACACAGTATTTAACAAAACCAGCAGAAGATGGAGTAGATCTAGTTCGTATGTCCAGTATCTTAGGTGGAGCAGGAGCTAATGCTGTGGAAGCCTTTAAAGACTTATATAATCTTTGGTTTGATCAGAACGAAAAAAAAACACAATATTTAACAAAATTAGAAGAAGATGGAGTAGATCTAGTTCGTATGTCCAGTATCTTAAGTGGAGCAGGAGCTAATGCTGCGGGAGCCTTTAAAGACTTATATGATCTTTGGTTTGATGAAAAAGGAAATAGAACGCAATGTTTAAAAACTCTAGAAAAAGAAGGAATAAATCTAGCTTGTATGTCTAGTATCTTGCATCGAGCAGGAAATAGTACTGCACAAGCTTTTACAGACTTATATGATCTTTGGTTTGATAAAAAAGGAAATAAAACGCAGTATTTAACAAAACCAGCAGAAAATGGAGTAGATCTAGTTCGAATGTCCAGTATCTTAAGTGGAGCAGGAGCTAATGCTGCGGGAGCCTTTAAAGACTTATATAATCTTTGGTTTGATCAGAACGGAAAAAAAACACAATATTTAACGAAATTAGAAGAAAATGGAGTAGATCTAGTTCGTATGTCCAGTATCTTAAGTGGAGCAGGAGCTAATGCTGTGGGAGCCTTTAAAGACTTATATGATCTTTGGTTTAATAAACAAGGAAATAGAACGCAATGTTTAAAAATTTTAGAAAAAGAAGGAATAAATCTAGCTAATATATCTAGTATCTTGCATGGAGCAGGAAATAGTACTGCACAAGCTTTTAAAGACTTATATAATCTTTGGTTTGATAAAAACGGAAATAAAACACAATATTTAAAAATTCTAGAAAAGGAAGGAGTAAATCTGTCTACTGTATCTAGTATTTTGCATGGAGCAGGAAATGGTGCTGCACAAGCTCTTAAAGACTTATATGATATTTGGTTTGATGAACAAGGGTATAAAACACAGTATTTAAGGAATTTTACTGAAAAAAAAGATAGTAAAAAGGGTTTCACGATGCGTAACTTATCGGGTATGCTAGGTGGAGCAGGAGTTAAAATTAAAGATGCATTTGAAAAGCTGCATAATGTTTGTTTTAATGACGAAGGAAAAAGAACAGAGCTTTTAGATGATTTCTATAAGGCAGGTTTCAGGGCACGTAACCTATCCTGTATGTTATGTGGAGCAGGAGCTCGCATTTCTTCTATATTAAAAAAACTACATAGTCTGTGTTTTAATGAGAAAGGAGAAAAAACAAAACTTCTGAAGGATTTCTTTGATAAAGCTGGTTTTAGACCATGTGATTTATGCAACATATTAAGTGGAGCAGCAGATAGTCTAGAGCAATTTCATGATTTTTGTTTTACAAAAGAAACAAAACAGTATTTAAATCGCTTTTTAGGTGAGAAAGAAAGTTTCACGCTGAGCAATTTGTGTAATATATTCCATGGAGCAGAAGCAAATGCTTGTTCTGCTTTAAAAGATTTTCATGACGTTTGTTTTGATAATGCGGGAAATAAAACACAGCTTTTGAATGATTTTTATGGCGCAGGTTTTAGGTCGGAATGTTTATCCAATATATTATCCATGGCAGGAAATAATGCTGCTTCTATTTTAAGAAATCTTCACAAATCTTGCTTTAGTAAAAAAAATTATTTAAGACACTTCTTGACTGAGGAGAAAATTTTTACACCAGAAATTTTATCTAAGATATTATATGGGACAGGAACTAAAACTTGTTCTACCTTTGAACAATTGCATAATCTTTGTTTTGATAAAGCGGGAAACAAAACAGACTATTTAAACGACCTTATCAAAAATAACCCGTTGAATAAGATAATTAACATATTATATAAAAAAGTTAGAAAAGCTCCTTCTACTTTCTTAGACGATATATCACTTCAACAACAGAGTATAATAGAAGAAAGTGAAATGGATTATCCTTCATGCTCATTCAATGTAAGATGATCTTATTCAATAGAAAAGGGGAGGAGATTTTTAATAAGAGATGTAAAAGGAAATAAGGTTATATCTTCCTGAAGTTGTTTTATTTCAGCTTTAGGAAGACCAGTAGATTCAGCTATTAAGTAATAACGAAAACATTTGTTAATGGACGTTTTGTTTGCTACACAGACATCTACAGCAATATCTATTAAACAATAAAAAAGAATTAAAAGCTGACATGAAGTTATTTCAAAACAAATTTGGTATTTTACTTGCATTGAAATTTCTTGTTACAAGTTCCTGTCACACATCAGGATGATACGTTTAAGTAATATTTCGTTGAAAAATATTATTCATGAAACGGATGTTGATAAATATAAAATTTGGACAATTTGAAACAACACCCCAAGGTCCAAGGTGTTTATTTACAGGTGGAAATATACAGAGATGCCCTCTGTCATTGTCTAGTACTAATATGTGTCAAACAGGGGAGCATGTCTGGGCATTTTTATCTAAATTTATATAAAGTGTTTCAAGTAACAAACGTATTTCTTTATTTTTTTCCTTGTGTCAGATAATAGGTTCTTTTAGTAATTTTGCATTATATTCATGTTGAATTTTTTTTAAGTGTTTGTGAGGTTTCTCCCACATTTTTTATTTCAGGCACCACATCCGACCTTGTAGACGACATCAGCGAATTTCCCTGTTTCAAATTTGAAATTAAATACATTTAAACAATGTTAATATTAATAATAAATTAATAATTACCCCAGAATGAATTGAGCATTAATTTAGCAGTCGATTTTCTCCCAGAGTTTTCTTGGATATTTTGAGGATCCAGTGAAACGCCCTCTTTATGTAAAAAGTTTTCGAAGTAGTGAGTTTTACTGATATCGTCGTTACGGTCTGGAGGGTATCCTGAAGCTTCCTGTTTCATTTTAACGAAATTATTTATATATTTTACAAATAAACCACCAGATTTAGTGTCTTTGTTCTATACCGCTATATTATACCGAAGCTGGTATTGACACTTCGTAAATCAATTTGCTTATACGGTTTATTGATTTCTAATTTGTTGATTTCCTTCACTGTTTTGTCATCCTTTAGCATCCCTCTTTCGTTTAACAAGACGAAATCCATTTCTGTAGAATAGAATAATAATAATAACAAATATTTGTGATAATAAATTAACACACAAATAGACTTACTTAATACGATGTTTCCAGGCTGGAGACTTCTTTTACAATGATTAAACTTCTAAATATCAATATTCCTTTTATACAGTATTCCATGAAAAATAATTAAAAACATAACTGTACATGCCAGCCACATCTGTGTCAAAGCCGCTAAAATATCAAAAACACCGGCAAAAATGTCAGCACCCTAGCTCATAAACAACACATCAACCAAAGTTGCTGAACACCCTAGTTCAGAAACACCTGTCACGCATATATTAAATCAAAGCACCATCTAAAACGTCCCCACACTATTTGTAAATAAACATTTTTCGTAAAAATTTAACAAACCAATAAAAACATTATTAAGGTATACTGAACACACCCAAAAACGTCGACAAAAGGACCGCAACATAATTCACAAACAAAACATCGCCCTAAAACGACACCAAAACACCTGTCACACATAAATCAAATCAAAGCAACCCAGTTCATTAAAAAAACAATCAGGCAAAACCACCCCCATATTTTTCTACCGTGTATAGAAGGTCAGATGGACCATATATTTTAACGAACTTTTTCTGTGCTGTGTGCTTTCCGCAAAGTTGGCATAAATTTACGTAAGATGTACAACTTTCTTGCAACCATCTGCCACAAATTACATATTTCAGTCAGTCATCCTTCTTTTGTGTTTTCCTATAATCTTCGCCACAGACCGCGCACTCGTTTTCGTAATCATCTTTTTTATCATCTGAAGTATCGTTTAGAATAACTTCATCCGAACTAGAAGATGTTGAAATCTGTACATTTCTCGCATTTGTTTTACCTTTCTCTCTATTTGTATTTTTTTTTCTTTTTACACGTTTTTGAGTTACTTTTTTCCTATGTTTTCTGGCGAAGTTAAAAGTGTGGCTACGTTTCTTCTTTTTTTCGTGTACTTAATATAGTCGCAGTTATTGGTGAAATTTCATTTAAAATTTTGGATGGAGTGTCTTTTTGTTTGGATGGAGTTTCTTTTGGTTTATTGGAATACGAAGGTGATTGTTATTCGCTAGCATTTTCATTTAATTCTGTTGGTACTAACGTTTGTACGTCTTCAATAAATCCATAGTCCGGAATAATGTTAGGATTAAATGGTACAATGCCTGTAGATTTGAATGCTGACGCCGCATTTTCTACTGTGGCCGCTTTATTCCAAGCTTCACCAAGTAGTTTTCCGAACTGAAGTCGAGTTAGGCTACGATTTGCGTGCAATTTTACATCCTACGATAAGCAACATAATAGAAAGTTTGCAGCGATTTGAAAAATGCTCGATCTAAAGGTTGCAGAAAATGAGTTGTATGGGAAGGAAAACATAAAAGTATTACATAATTTTTTTCAGTGAACTCTAGCATTTCAACATTTGTAGTGTGAGATGTGTGGCCATCTCTAATAGTAAAATTAATTTTCCAGGCATTTTTCTTGATATAAAATATTCATCTTTTTTGTTCTTTCCCTTAAAAATGCAATACGATGGTAGAAAAACACCTTCTGCATTGCAACAGGTTAGGACACTTATTGTTTCTCCCTTTTCAGCTGGGCTAATAACAGGCACATTTTTTGAACCTTTCTCTGCTAAAACCAGTCCACCTCTAGTGTTTAATTTTGTATTGTATTGTAAATATTACCCGGTTTGTTATGAAGACCATTTTCAGTAAGAATTTGGTCAACTAGTCGAAATACAACTTAACAGTTTCTTTATTCAATCCTTGTGCTCGAGCTACTGACACATTTTCTGCTTTACGAACTACAATGTCAGACTGTCTACGCAGAAAAGATCTTAACCACATGATACCCACTTTCCCGTCTTCCTGGTTAAATTTGTGTTCTATCCCCATAGTTTCTGCTAACTTAAAAGCCATAGTCCGTACTTCGTCCCTAGTAGGGGCAAAACCACTTTTTTGTAGCTTTTTTATACGGTTTGCTATTTTCTTCTCAGCTTTTTTGCCTAGGCACGACAATGGGCCAAGGCGATCAGGTTTAAATATATTTTTATTTTTTAACCTTCGAATTAATGTTGTTTTCGGTACGTTAAATCGCCTAGAAGCTTCACTTATTGTCATCTCTTTGATGTTAATAGCTTCGAACGCCCTCCGTAAATTGTCTCTGTCCATTCTCCTCTTGGCTTAACGTTATTATTTCTTTTATAAACTGTAGGCATCTCTGTAATAAAATGTATACTAACTAATTTTTGTTCCATTTATCCTTCTTTCAGTGCGCTCCGTCTCTTCTTCGACTGTAATGAGAGATGGACCTCTTCATTACATTGAAACGAAAGCATGCAGCGCATTATTTGTAGGTTATATTTAGTCAATAACGTTTATAATGTTAATACACACAAATTAGAAATTAAAACTTACCTTCAGTGGTGAATACAATTTTTTTTTTTATTATGGACAAAAAACTTTTGAGCCCTCCCAAAACTTATATTTACTGTATCTCCATTAAAACAATCTTATATGGAGTATGACTTCAACCACACTGATAATTTGATAGACTGCACAAAGTAGAGAAAACAGCATAGCCCTTTGTGAATTATTTTATGAAATACAGCGAATGGTCCGACCTCCTACCGGACAATCACACCTTACTTTACCCTATACGAAACTATTATTAGGATAAGGGGCTTGTCGCCAGGTGGGGCGAAGAGAGTTCACTCATACGTCATTCAGTCGCCATATTGGTCTACTCATATTATGCGTATATACAAATGGGATAAAATATTTGAAATAATTTACTTTTACCAGAATTTACAAATACAGCAAAACTTTTAAATTTTATTTTGTTAAGAAACAATTGAACTTTATTTAAAAATATTTATTCATAAAAAAAATTTAGTAAAAAAAAGTGAAAATATTTCATAGATTTTTTATAATTATATACAATATTGTATTAAAATTGCAATATATTAAAATATTTTTTGATTTACAATTTTATTTTAATGTTTAATAATAATTTAAACTCTCATTTGGTGTCATTGAATCATTTAAAAATATTTTGGACGTATTTTTTTGTTTCTCAATCCGTTTTGTTGTTCGCAAAATAATCGGGGGGTACGGGTGGTCTGAAACACCCTATATGTATATCCCAACAGTATACAAATAGCAATATATAAACAATAGAAAATTTGAAAAGACTAAATTTATTTATTCTACATGAACGACATACAGAAGAATTAACAATGTATATTATTGAAAAAAATATATGTTATAAATTACAAATTTGTTACACGTGATAAGGCGTGAAACATTCATTACACAGTCCAACTTTGCAAGTTCTCTTCTCGATATTGTTTTTTGAGCACCTCACACATATTTTCCTTTGAGTTTGTACAACTGGCATATGATCCCCAATGTTCACAAGAGATCGTTTCTTTATTTTTGCATGTTTTTTCCTAGTTTCGATTATCATTAGAAGTTTATAAAACACTTTCTTCCACCATTTACCGGATTTTCTATCAAATTCATATAAACCAGCTAAATGATCTGTCAGATCTACGCCTCCCATATATCTGTTATAGAATGCAATTATCTGTGTGACAAGTATCCTTTCGCCGTTTTTTTTTTGCTTTCGTTCTACTTCAGTGATTTCATTGGCATGACAGTTGCTTACAGCTAGAACTTGCTTCGTATCTTGCCATCTAGTAAAAGTAATTCCATAATCAGTACAAAGAAATTCGGTTTCATGGCGATCCAAAGAAGTGTTATACTTAGGAATATTTTTTCTGGTTCCAATACAAGTACTAACAGCTGGAAACGGTAAAGTTTTCATCAAAGTTTTGAGGTAAAGAATCTATCAAAGCATATGGTTACATCATTATTTCTTTTTGTAGATATAAGTTTTAGCACCACCCTTTCTCCCAGAGTTCCATCAAATTGTCCTTCTTCTTTTCCGCTATACACATTCAAATCATATACATAGCCACTTAGAGAATCACTTCTAACTCATAGTTTTATGCCACGTTTTATTGGTTTTAGTAACATGTATTGCTTGAGGCTAGATCTTCCCTTGAATTTCGCCATACTTTCATCGATTGACTGGTAAACAGAATCCGTTCTAGCTTTTTGAAATGTATGTTTGAAGCATTCCAAAATTTGTTCAACGTAATAAGTTTTGTTGCAATCGTCAGGTTTATTTGGCATATTGAAATATAATTTAGACATCAAAAGTTTGTATTTATCACGTGACATTGCAGTTTTTATTGTTGCATTGCCCATTGATGGATGATTAGACCAATAGCAACTAATGCCAGGCAAAATATTATAAGACATAACAATCATAATACCTGACAACATCATAATCTCAGAATAATCGGTTAGTTTGTTTTTCTTCTGTGTCTTCTTTTCTAATATTATTAATCTTTCATTCGTACAGTGAGCTATAAACATTGTATACAAACTTCTTGGAAATAGTTTTGAAAATACATTCAGTTCAGTTGATGTAGAACTAATATCGCTTAGAAGTATTTCAGCATTTCTGTAAAATGGTAATTTCAACCTTAGATTATAGTTTTCAGGAATAGATGACCATATTACTGCTTCAGATTATTCTTCTTTCAGCTGTTCTGAGACTGTTGGCAAATTTGTTTCAGATTCATCTTCACTGTCATCAGTGGCATCTTCTATGTCACTTTCTTTATTATTTTCAGTATTTTCATCCTCAGAATCCTTCCAGTCAGGATAATCATAACTACTACATTGATAAGGATCGCTTTCATCTTCAGAATCCCCAATAGTCAAAGCAATTTTCGCAAGTTCTTCAGGTTTCAACGGCATTCTTCTATCCATTCTAAAATAAATAATTGGCTTATAAGACTATTGTCGTATATAAGGCCAATTATAAATACTACTGGGATATATTATCCCGCAAATATTTATGTAAATATATTTATTATATTTTATCAAAGATGTGTGAATATAAATAAAAAAATAATAAAATAGATTCCTCACCTGCCCAAAAACAGCTCGAAGAACGTTAACTACCACGTCAAATACTTAAATAATCCAACACGTGCAACAAGCGTAGCAATATATGTGAGGAGAACGCAAAAATAGAGCGTAATAAAGTAATAAAGTAGTGCACACGCAATCTAAAGACTGGAGTAGCTACTATATATTTGTATTTGGGAGTACGTATCCCTACAGTACACTAATAAACTGTGTTGGGACATATTGTCCCGTTAGTCTCGAAAGGGCTAAGGTAATCATTTGTGTTTAGATTTTAATATAGGGAGAGAACGTGGAACTGGTACAGGAGTTACTTGAGAGGGTAGTAGAGGAGGAAGCACTGGCACTCCTTCTACAGGAATATCCACTTTAGTGATATCCATCATAAATGCTGTAGGAAATGTAAGTGGGAGGGATATTGGATAAGATGAGGATGAAGTTGTTGCTTCACTAGTAAGGCTTGACGGTATATTGATACCTGGAGCTGTTATATTTGGCATTAGAGATGCCTCTGTTAAAGGAGAATGATAATATGAATATGTCATCATTTGCAATAAGTTGAGACTGCTTCTTCATCTCCTCAACTAGTTGACTGATAGTGTCTTTTAAAATCTATGAAAAAAATTACATGAGAAATAGCTGCTAAATTCAATAATACATTTAGTATCCCTTAAACAAAGTTAATTTGTTGTATAACTGCCTTGTTGAATTACTTTTGTCAACAGATTTTTTTGTTATATAATGCAGTCTTATTTTAATATAATAATTAGAGTTCGGATTTATATGCATATAAAAAATCAAAAAAACACACAATTTATTCACTGACCGCTTAATCACTGAGCTGCTGGTTCGAATTTCTGCAACTCTTATGACGTTGTCACTGCCAGGAATTAAACGAAGTACTCGTCCTAGTTGCCACTTTAATGGAGGTTGGTTGTCCTCTCGTACGATGACTTGTGAGCCTTCCTTGAGAAGTGTTGCTTGGTTCTGCTTCCATTTGGTGCGTGTCTGTAACTCGGTTACATATTCTTTACTCCAACGAGTCCAGAAATGTTGTGTTAATTGTTGAAGTCTTTGAAAATGTGACAATCTATTGACATTTGTAGTTTCTAGATTGTCTTCTGGAATTGACGTTAATGGACGACCAATTATGAAATGTCCGGGTGTTAAGGGGAGTAGATCGTTGGGATCCGAGGATATGGGACAAAGTGGTCTTGAGTTTAAGATTGCTTCGATTTGGACTAATATTGTGTTCAGATCTTCGAAAACAAGAGACGTGTTGCCAACTATACGCCTTAAATGTGATTTAGCAGATTTTATACCTGCCTCCCATATCCCACCAAAATGCGGAGAACGAGGAGGAATAAATTCCCACGAAATGCCATCATCAGCTAAAAAATTTATAATTTGTTCTTGTACGTTTTTATTGTTTAAAAATTATAAAATTCTTTGATTTGGGAATAAGCTCCTACAAAATTTGTGGCATTGTCTGAATAAAGTGTTTTTGGTTTACCACGTCGCGCAATGAATCGTCGCAAACATGAAATAAATAGCTCTGTTGTCAAACCTCCCACCAACTCTAAATGAACAGCCTTTGTTGCCATGCATACGAACAAACAAATGTATGCCTTTACAGTTTTGTTTCCACGCGTTCGTTTATCCTTTAATAGAATTGGCCCGGCATAATCTACGCCAGTATTATAAAAGATAGGAGTGATCGATAATCTCGCAGTTGGTAGATTACCCATAATATATGTCTCAGGCTTTGGACTTGTTTTAAAACAGATTACACAATTTCTAATAATTTTTTAAATTAAGTTTCTGCCCGATATTGGCCAGTATCGTTCTCGAATTATTGCTAATAGTGCTTGAGCACCACAATGATGATTTCTTATGTGTTCATGTTTGATGATAAGTGTCGTTAATATGTGTTTTTGAGGTAATAAAATTGGGTGTTTTTTATCAAATGTGAATGTGGAAAATTTTAAACGACCTCCAACTCGTAATAAATGCATGTGATCCAAAAATGGGTTTAAAGCTAATAATGAACTTTTTGAATTGATTTGTTTACGATTTTTAAGATTACTAATTTCTGATTTGAAATATTGACCTTGTGCTAATTTTAATAAGTGTAAAAGTGATTGGTCAAGTTCGTCAATAGATAAAAATTGTGAATTACGAATACATTTATTTTTGGGTCTTGCATTGTTTATAAATCTTACCATCCAGGCATGCACTCGAATTAATTTTGTCAATGAAGAAAATTTGAAAAATAAATTAATTGTTTCTTGTTCGGGAACTATTGCTAATGAAATTGTTGTTTTCCGTGCTTCAAGTGTAATATCTTCTTGGCTTTCGATTTGTGTTTGTTCAAGATTCCATGTTGTTGGATCTTTGCTTAGCCAGTGTGGACCATGCCACCATAATTGTGAATTTAATAATTGTGATGGATTTATTCCACGTGTAGTAAGATCTGCGGGGTTATCGCCTGATTTTACATGAAACCAAGTTGATGGTTGACTATTTCGTTGAATGGTTGCTACACGATTTGCAACGAAAGTTTGCCATCGTGAGCTGGGTGAATTGATCCATCCAATACAATTTTTGAATCAGTCCAAAAGAAATGTGATTGAAATTTTATTTTTGTTATTTGTTCAGCCTTGTGCATTAAATTAGTTAGTAATACTGCTGCACATAACTCTAGACGAGGCAATGATATTTGTCGTAGAGGTGTAACTCGTGATTTAGCACAAACTAAACGCACAACACATGAGTTATCTAAAGAACTTATCGATCGAAAATAAATGCATGCTCCGAAAGCTCGCTCGGAAGCATCTGCAAACCCGTGAATTTGAATGCTATTAGAATTTGGAGTGAGCGTATGTCGCGGTATTTCTAAATTATTTAATAATTCAATATTGTTTCGAAATTTGTTCCATTGCGTGAATATTTCAAATGGGAAAGATTCATCCCAAGATAACCTAAATTTCCATAATGATTGTATGATTAATTTCGCGATTATTGTAACCGGAGTAAGTAACCCTAATGGATCAAAGATCTGTGCTGTACAAGAAAGTATAGTACGTTTAGTGACATGATTTTGATCTCGCGCTATATTTACGATGTATGTAAATGAATCAGAATTTGCATTCCAAAACACACCTAATGTTTTTGATTCGCCTTTATTAAATAGCAAATCCGAATGTTTACTGGTTACATTATCACAAATAGTGGATTCGTTACTAAGTCATTTTCGCAAAGGCAAATTTGCTGAATTTAATATCAAAGAGATTTCAGATTTTAATTGCAATAATTTTGGAATTGTTTCTGCACCTGTGAGCAAATCGTCAACATAAAAGTCGTTACGAATGCTATCACAAGCGTCTGGATATCTAGACTGATATTCTATAGCTAAATGTAATAAACAACGAGTGGCAAGATACGATGCTGATGCCGTGCCATAAGTTATAGTTTGTAATTCATAACATTGTATTTGTTCATCTATTTCATCACGCCAAAAAATTCTTTGCAATTTTTTGTCATCATTAGATACTAAAATTTGTCTATACATCTTTTCGATGTCTGCTGTCATAACAAGTGTGTGTCGCCTAAAGTTTAACAGAATCGTAAATAAGTCATTTTGTACAACAGGTCCAACTAATTGTACATCGTTAAGGGATAAACCACTATCCGATTGAGCCGACGCGTCAAAAACTACTCGTGTTTTGGTAGTAGTACTTGAACTCTTAAAAACTGCATGATGAGGTAAATATACTGTGAGAATATCATTTGATGTTGGAGTTTCATGTATCTGAATCATATGATTTAGTACTTTATATTCATGTAAAAATTTACAATATTCGCGTTTAAGTTCTAAGTTTTGAGCAAGACGTTTTTCAAGGTTATGAAATCGTTTTAATGCCATATTACGTGTATCACCTAATTCTAATTTATTTTCCTTGTAAGGAACTTGTACAATAAAACGCCCGGTTTGATCACGTTTAACAGTGTTTACGAAATGAGTTTCACATTGTTGTTCTGTTATACTTAAAATACGTTCTTCGTCAATATTTTTGATGTCCCAAAATTGTTCAAATTGTTGTTCAAAGGTTTGAGAGAAACCACAGTGAACTTGATTATGCTGTTGTGTTTTTAATGACAAAGGACCTGAGATAACCCAACCTAATTTCGTTTTTTGCAGAATAGGATTATTTTTCCCCAAACTGATTTGACCTATACTCAAAAATTGCCAAAAAATGGAAGCACCAACCATTATGTCATAGGCCTCCACGATAACGTACCGTTGCTCGATGGTGGGACCTTCTCCTTTTAGTGTCAGAATTGTGGCAAGACCTTCATAAAGCACATCAATACCCGTGGAGGAACAGCGACTGTTATCCTTAGCTTGCCAAGTTACTTCACCGGCTAGATCGTCAAAACAGTAGCCAGTGCTGTATTGATAAAATGTTCCGCTGCGGAGATTTATCTGATTTTCCTCCACGTTTGCGACTGCTGTGCAGTCGGATACTCACAGATGCACTGACAACGACGTCTTCGTATTTTACTTCGTTGAGAGTGTATTTGACGCCATTACATCTGCCGTTAGGATCCAGCGAACCCTCTTCGGTGGAATCAGTAGGGGAGAAAATGGGGATTCTGGGCCCACCCACGCAAATTATTAGTGACGTCACGCGTGTGATGTTGGTTGCAGTCAGCTAGGCGCATTGCGCACCTTGTACTCAAGCAAATCAACATGCGTACGTGTAATGCAGGTTGCCCGCATACTTAGGGGCAATGTCGTCGCGAGTTGTTGGTTGCAGCCAGATAGGTGCATTTTTTGTTAATTTCAAATGCACCGTTGACGTCGGTGTTGTCGTTCTTGTGTAGTTATATGCGCAACAGGGGGGCGGTATATTCGCGCGCATGCTTTGTATTTTCAAAATTATATCATTTTGAAAAAGATTATTAAGCCGAAAAAATTGTAAAGGAAAATGTGTACACTTCCAACTAACTCTTTATTACAAAATGTAATTATTTAGTTTAAATTCTTTTTATATACTTAACTTAACTTCAATTTCAACATGTACTGACTACAATTAAATATATTTTGTAATTTAAAATTAGACCTGAAGATGGCTGTAACCACAGCCGAAACGTCGTCAAAGACAAAATAAATTTAAATAAATTTACTTAAAGCCAAGTCATCCAATAACTACATAGTGATTTATTACTATTTTCCTTTACAAAATTATATAATAGTGGGGAGAAATACAAAAATTAATATAAAGTATAAAACGAAAATGATTTATTTTTTGCTCCTAAAATACGTACATTTTTGTAATAATTTTTGTGTGATTAATAAATTATTTGTTTTGTAGTAAATAAAATATGGAGTGTATTGCTGTAAATAAAATGAAGTGTTCTATAAATAGATTGATTAATAGAGAAATTTTCGAAAATACGAATATTCCAGAAAATTAAAAAATTTAAGTATAGTAATTATGAAAATTAATTTTAATAGGTATAAAAATAATTAAGATATAATAAATATATAGAGGAATGTATAGGAGAATCTATAATGGTATACACAAAAATATACATACATTTAAAAAATATATTCTAAAATTATTATTACAAGACTAGTTTACATATATGGATTATATTTTTTTTTTGGGTTAGCCCAGGATCACTGCAAGTAAAAAATTATCAATAAAAAAAATTAATTTTAATTAATTAATATTTACTTACGTTCAACATAAATTATATTAATGAGTTTGGAAAGTTTTACGGGTCCTTCCACCCCGTCCACTAAGCCACAATAAATTGTTGTGGCATTTGGCGGGGCACTCTGCACTTCGATTTCGTTAAAGTCTGTAACCTATAAGAACAATTATTTTATGTTGAAGAACAAAAAAATAATAATCCTTACTCCCATGCCAAAAAATAAAAAACGTTGAATTGATTGTATCATAAACATTTTGTTGTTTTGAACGGTTTAAATTTTGAGAGCTCTCTCTCTTATATATTGTTTGATAATATATCTGCTGGAATAGAGTGGTGGGGATATAAAATGTGTAGGTAGTATAAAAGACCATGTGTGAACTATTTTTTTATTTTTTATATTTTTTTAAATAAATGAGTAATTAAAATTTATTTTTTGTAGCATCTCATTGTTACTTAATTCAGCTTAATTCCTGGCACAATTCCAACACCAATTCCGGAAAGATCTAAACGACGGAACCGATGTGCGTTCAGGCACGCTTCCACATGAACGTGATGTACGTAACGTCTGAAACAGCTCTGTTGTGGGAATGCATACCACAATGCTGTATAAGTTGCTGCACAACAATCATGCACGTGTAGACGTGCACCTCGTTGAAGCGGCGCTCCTGCACAAGCTGTATTCGCCTTACAAAAGTCTTTGTAGCATCTCTTGGATCCAGACACGGTGTGACACGCAACAGGGACACGCGCGTCAACTCTGTATCGCGATCCTGACAATCGTAGGCGACGATGTCGGCATTTACAGTTGTTAGGACTATTGACACAGTCAAAAGCCACAAGGTTCCGCCCATCTGTGAACAAAAATATTAAATAAATCAGATTCTACTTCTGCGAACCCAAGGTTCAGCAGGAACGGGTCCATGACTGCGTATTTTATATCTGGGTTCTGCAGGTGAATATGATGTTACAGGTGCATTTGTAGTAATTATTTCGTTACTTTCACTTGTTACGTTTGAATTTAATTCTGGAACAACGATTCACGGCCAGACTCTAGAATATCAGTTGTTTCAGGATTACGGTCAGGACTTGCAGGTCGTGAACAGGGGTGTGAGATAGGTAGTTGGTGCGATACTTCACCAACTGTTGCGCAATCACTAGGTGGCGTAATTAGCACAGGGGTGTAAAATGATGATGATTCAGGCACCTTTACAGTATCAGCACCATTCTCGACTGGAAAGTCACCAAAACACGGTTTTAGTCTATTTACATGAACTTAGTCAATTTTTCTACCGTGTATTTGTTTGACTGTGGCAGTTACTTCACGGATGTCAGTGATTCTAAAAGGTCCGGTCCATTTCTTTGTTAATTTGGAGCTCAAACCAGCTTTATTGACGGATTATAAACATAAACTCTATCACCAACAGAAAAGTTTTTAGGTTTAGTTTTTTTATTAAAATAACTGTGAACACGATCAGTTGCTATACTTAAGTGTTCTTGAGCATGTTGGTGCGCAATTTTTAACCGTTGTAAAAATTCGTGAATGAAATTTGTGTCGGTGTCATATCTAGTTTTTAGTGGATTAAATAATTCGTCGTATGGTAACTCAATATCACGTCCAAATAACAAAAAAATGGACTGTCACCTAGTGAGGAATGTGACGTAGAACAATATGCTGATACCACGTAAGGTAGCCATTTATCCCAGTCTCGGCAGGGTTGTTATGTAAAAACCGTTTTTAACTGGCCTGGATTTAATATAATTTTGACCACTGGTTTTTATCGACTGACTACTCAATCGACATGAATTCACAAGTAGGAACATAATATATTGATTTATTTACTGTAATTGTTGGTGGAAAGAAGTTAAGCATTGAATTGTATTTATATATTTTTTATTGCAAATAATCACAATATAAAGATTATTACAAGATATAATATATGAAATAAACTTAAAACAACATTAATATTGCGTAGTAAAATATAAAAATAGGAAAAATTTACATTAAGGAAAATACATTCTGTATCGATTGTTAAAATTCATACATAAATATAAAATAATAATAATAAGTAAAATTATACATTAATATTCTTCGCCGCTAGCAACCTTATCATCCTGTTTAGTTTTGAAATTTAACATTTTGTAACATGTTACTAATTTGGAGGCTGTTTCTAGGCTTAATCTATTTCGTAGTTTGGTTTGTGCAAAATTAAAATATGAAAAAATTCGCTCGATTCCGGCAGAAGACGCAACGCAAGTTTGTAGATGGCTTGCAAAAGTAGTAAATTTTGTATCAACGCCAGTCAGTAACGACCACCAAACATGTGATTTAACACTGGTTCTTACTGATTCAAGAAAATATGACTTTGGGAGTGGGTCAACCTGTGCTTTAAAATTTATTAATAAAATCAAAAAAATTTCGTCTATTTCATTTATTACTCATTGTCGAGCTAGTTCCTCGTCTTCAGCATTTAAATTTTCACCCATATATTTGGGATGTAATATATATGTACAATAATGTGCAGGAGTAACACAATTTAATTTTTTTCTGCAGAATTAGTTTTTGGTACTACAATGAGCACATCTTACTTTTGTGCCATGTACAGGCATATAAGCAGCGTTATTAGTTCGCCGATCTAGGGGAACACAAACTTTGAATTTGTTGGTTGGTTTTTCTGCAGATTTCCTTCCTCTTTGTGTTGTTTCAGGATCAGCTCCTATAAGACCTGTAGCCACAGCCGTCTTGAAATCTTTCAATTTCATCACAGCCCCAGACGCTCTTTGTTTGTTTAATATATATGCATTTACCACGGTCAAGTCTAAGAAATGCCAAAAAATCCTGTGCCACCATTTGGTCGATTTTCTGTCTATTTCATAACAGGATTTTAACATATCCGATTTGTCCACATACCCCATATGTTGATTGTAGTCTTTTGTCAACTTTAAACATTTTACATCTTTGTTTCCATCCTTTTTCTTCCTTTCAACCTTATCTTTCATCATTGGGAATGTGGAAATTACACAAGAACAATATAGGTTTTCTATCAATCCATTTTACAGCGAAGATACCATCTTCACTTAGTCGCCAGTCAGTATCACCTCTTTTCATGTTATTATCAACCATAAAATCATTGGGAATATCGTCGGTGTTATTAGCAAAGTGCGTAACTCCAATATTTGTTCAAAATTAGATTTTTGGGCCATCTGCTGGGGAAAAAATCAATTTATGTACTGGAAAATTGTCTAACTCCAAATAATTTTTTAAGCAAGATAAATCCAGTACGGAATAGGTCGTAACTCCAGAGCGTCATTTTTTTATCGGTAATTTTCGTATCTCCCATCAGTCCATACAGGTTTGTACGTTGCAAAGAGTCAGTGGAACTTAAATGCGGATTTGAATGTATAATTGAGTTCTAATATATGTTTTTACGTTAAAAAAGGTAAGTAAAACAATGATTTTCAATTGTGCATGCTTAGGAATAAACAATATTTACAAAAATCTATTTATTTAAAGTTATTAACCTTAACATGGAAAATGGTAATAAACGCAAAAGAATGAGATGTGAAATGGATTTTAAGACATGGAAAAGAAACAAAAATCGCCGAATGACGGAGTTGGGACAAGAATATTATGGGAAGAAAAAATAGACGATACATGGAAATATGATATTAAAAAAGGTAGAAAAGAAATCAAACCTCCGTGCTTTTGCAAACTTAGTAAGAATAAAAATTTATTAATATTTTAATATTAAAATGTAGATCTATACTAGAAGATGATAGAAAGGCAATATTTAAAACATTTTGGAAGCTGACATGGCAAGAAAAAAAATTGTTTGTACGAACACTTACAAATGTGAAACCTACATCTACGAAGAGAGGTACTGCAGAAGTATCAAGGAGGTCAACATCTACAGAGTTTTATTTAAAAAATGCTGGTAGTCAAATTCGTGTTTGCAAAAAAATGTTTTTACAAACATTAGGCATTGGTGAAGTCTCGGTGAAAAAATGGGTGCGCACTTCTGATGTTAGGAGAAACATAGAGGAGATTGAACTCCGCAAGGATGTTGAAATGGACAATTTAAATGCATTTTTTGAAATCCTTCCGAAACTTGAATCGCACTATTGCCGCGCTAGTTCGACTATATTATATTTAGAACCAATTTGCAAGACCAAATCACAGCTATTTAAAGAGTATCAGAATGAGTTTTGCAAGAACAAGAACGAAAAATCACTTTCTCGTTCCACATTTTTAAAAAGATTTGATGAAATGAATTTATCACTTCATCGGCCTAAGAATGACAAATGTGATGATTGTATTGCGTTTGAAACTCACAATTTGTCTGAAATAGAATATAACAATCACATTGTTTTAAAAGAAGAGGCGAGATCAGAAAAGGCTAAAGACAAGTTGTCGAACAATGAAGTCTTACAATCAGTTTTATTGTGCCCAAAATCAAATGTGTCGTCCCTATATTACAAAACTAAGCTGACAGTTCACAACTTTACCATCTATGATCTGAAAAGGCTTCAAGGATATTGCTATCTGTGGAACGAATCTGAGGGCACTTTATCATCTAATGAGTTTTCGTCAATCATAGTTCATTTTCTTTCAAACTTTATTGCTGCTCATCCATCTGATAATAGTATTGAATACATCTTATACAGCGATGGATGCACCTATCAGAATCGCAACGCAGTATTGTCCAATGCATTATTTAATTTAGCGACTCAAAAAAATATAATAATATCTCAAAAATACCTTCAAAAGGGACATACACAAATGGAAGCTGATAGCATGCATTCAACTATCGAACGAATAATCAGAAAGAAAAACATAAATGTCCCTGCTGACTATGACTTATTCTGTACAATACTTGGATCATACATTTTTCAAAAATATTTGCCAGTCATTAAATTTCTTTTCGTCAATTAGACCAGGAAAAAAAAAATAGGCGATCCTGTGGTGACAGATATTAAAGCTCTCAAATATACGAAAGACGGAGTTTTTTTTATAAATTACGACATTCAAATTTGGAATGGACTGAGCTACCTCTGCGAATTAAACCGAAAGCAGAAAGCGTTTCTTTTGAGTCTATGGCTCCCTTATACAAGGAAAGATTAAAGATAAAAAAGAAAAAATATCAACATTTACAGCAACTTAAGAGAAGTTTGGAACCGGATTACCATAATTTTTATGATAACCTTCCACATTTTTAAAAAATACATTAAAGATATAATTTTTAGCTAAATATGAGTTTTTAGGCGGCTATTACATAAATAGTTGTTTTACGTATCGTTTGACAACCGTAAAGTGTCACTTTTTTTTGACATCTGTCAAAAACAACTTTACGGCCACATTTACTTTACGGCCGCTTTTGCTTTACGGCCGCATTTACTTTACGGCCGCTACAATCACTCGTTTGTTTAAATAGTAAATTCAATACTCCCTAATAGACAAATACATATATTTAGAAATAATTACAATTTAACTTACAATTACAACGAATAGATACTATTTAAATGAACAAAAACACAAAACTAACTTAAAATATAGACAAGATATTAAACTTAAAATTAGAACATGAATTGAAACCATTTAAATGAACAGACAACAAAACTAACTTAAAATATAGTCAAGATATTAAATTTACAATTATAACATGAATAGAAAATATTTAAATGATACTAATTAATTTATATTTTACTTATTATTAATACTAATATGAAATGTGCAATTAGTGCATTTAGAAAAGTTCATTCCACTTGCAGAGGTAGTGGACAATGCTTGACTGCCAGTTGTTACAGATTTGCAATTGTTCACATCAACCACCAAATTTTCAGTCTCAATTACATTGTTGGTGGTAACAAAGGAAGTTGAAGCTCCATCTCTACCTGTAAGAATTTTGCTTGAAATTTCTTTTTTGCTGTTTATGCAATCTTCCACATAACCCTCCGCCACAGTCGAAGATTTCCAACCGCCATGCCGTTTTAGCATTAAAATATCGCCTCCTGCTTCTACTAAGAGTGAGGCTGAGCTTCTTCTGAAGCAGTGGCCTGTGTAATTGTTGGGGTTCGGCAATTGTAAATATTTTGCAATTAGACTTGGAATTTTTCCAAATGTATGCACTCCTATAACTTGAGTGCTGCACTTTCCTTGGCGATAGTTAACAAAAAAACGTTTTGTGGCTTGTATGGAGAGGACGTAGGACCAAATACTGCACTTAATTCTTCGACTATTTCATCGGTTTTGGTGAAAATCCTTTTATTTCCTGTTTTTGTCTCTGGGATTGTAATTATCAGCATATCACCTTTATCTTGAATGTCATCCATCGCTATTTTTCGTAACTCCTCTCTCCTGCATGCTCCAACTAATCCAATTATCAAGCAAACCTTCATGAAAAAGTTTAAATTTAAACTATGTGCATATGTATAAAAAAAAAATGAATACCTACCTTCCACATGAGATAATTTTCATTCGGCGCTTATCGGAGGAATTTTATTATTTCACTTCTTGTAAATATCGCCGATTTTGTAGCCCACGTTTTGTTTCTTTAAAAACGCAATGAGTTTTCAAAATTTACTGATATCGATATCCTTTTTTACCATCACGGTTAATTTTATCATAGAAAAGCAAGACCACAACGTCGAAGCTTTTAATGATTTAGCTTTCTCCGAAAAAACGCAAGAAACACATTTTCCGTTAAATTTTTAATTTTATGTAGCTTGCACCATTCTTCAAAAATATCAAATTGTTTAAGATAAATTTTCTGGGACTTTTCGGGCAATAAATTTAACTTCGCTCTACCCGCAGGTTCATGTATTTCTGGCGGAGTATTAGAGATATCTTCGCTATCTGAACTGCTCATTTTCTTGCTTCTCAGTTAATAACTGTAGATATTTTATCACGAGATACACACGTTTTCACCACGATTTAAAATATTTTGACAGTAAACAACACAACAGTACAAAACAGATTGTTTGTGAGTTGTCCAGGTGATAGAGCAAAGCACTCTGTAAGTGACATGAATAACCAAATATATGTAATTGTCAGATAACTGTCACTGTCAAAATTGTGAAATTGATTTTTAAAATAAAGTTTATATCTTTTTGTGATAGTCGCCTAAAAAATGTTGTGTGCACCTCGGTTAAAAGTTCTTTTTTAGCCTCATCTGATTTGCTGGCCTCGGCATTCGCCTCGGCTGCAATCTGCAGATTCGGCCAAAAAAGATCACTTTTACAACCTTGATACACAAATAACTATTTTTGTTTATTTCTAGAAAAATACGAAAAATACGTATGTCCAAAAAAATACTATTCATTTTGTTAGAAAATGGCATAACTCCTTTTTTGTATATAAAACGTTTTATTTTTTCTATAAAAACATGTAAAATGTATTTCTAAACAAATTGTTCGTAAAATGAAACTTATTTTATTTTAATACTATATTCTGAATTTTTTTAAAGTAGTTTTTTTTGCTCTCCTGAAAAAAATTTTATTATGGAGATACGCACTTTGCTAATAACACCGACGATATGTTTTCTTCCTTTTCTCGCCGTTCCGCATGCATATATTTCATCCTTCAGTAAATCCCTTTGTAAATCCACATTATTGAAATAATTATCAAAGTATATTAATAATAATTACCTAGTTAAATCCTTTATAACTCTTGATCCTACATTGTGCTCTGTCACATTTTTTACTTTGCCAGTGTATATTTGAAACTGTGACACAAAGCCAGTTTCATCAGCTCGCCCCCATAATTTGTAACCAATCTTTATAGGTTTTAGAGGTATATACTGTCGTAAGCTGCTTCTACCTTTAAATTTAATCATAGACGCGTCAATTGATTGACATTTGGTGGGTTTTATAAGTTTTTGACAGTTCGTCCAGCATTGGCCTCACTTTATAAACTATCATAATCGGGATCATTTTTGGTTTTTTGGCTGAGGTGTATTGTCGTTTAGGTGAATATGAGAGAGCAACCATCCTAAACGTTCACGCGGCGTTACTGACGATATAAAACTATCGCGCATCTCTACTTTCGACGACCAATAATCTCTATAGCTTGGCAGTTTTTTAATTCCCATCAGTAGATTGATGGCTAAGAAACATTTAATTTCATTAACTGTAGTTGGAACAGTAACTGTGCCATGTTTTTGAACCGAGTATAAGTTTGTTTCGAATACTATTCTTTCCAAAAAATCTTGAGAGAACAATAATAAAAATAAATCTATTGGATATTTTAATTCATCTTTTCATTACAAAAGATGTTAACGGCAAATCGTCATCGCCTTTCCCAGTCACTGATATTTTGAGAATATTGAATACTGAATACATTTAAAGTGAACACTGCATGTACAGTTACACATTTATCAGTACAGCCACGCCGCTGAAGCAAGTTCAAATAGCGCACTATATGAGTCATTCCCTGTGGTAGTTCCAGCAGAAGACTTGACTACCAGAACGCTAGAGAAAAAAATATTGTATTTGTGATCCCACAGTAAAACCACTTAGCTTCGAAGGGTTAAATAGTTGTAGAAAAAAATATTTAAAAAATTACAAAACTACAGAACAATTTAACTGGTTCTCTTTTAATTTTAAATCCAATATTAATATTTTCATTTTGAGTTCGTGTTCTACTTTCGACTGCTGAATTTGTAGTTTTATCAATTTAATTTTCTTTTCTTTATATATTTTTGTTAAGTTCGTTTCTTCCTCAATTTTTCTTTTTCTTTGATTTGTATATTTTAACAATTCATCTTTAAATGTTGATTTTTTCGTGGTGTATCATTTTTATTAATTTCCACTAATTTAGTGTGTACTTGTGAATCTTCTCCTGTCTGTTTTCTTATTTGTTTCCAAATGCACGTTAGTTATTTTGTCATATGTAGAATTAATATTGTTCCCAGGAATAGTTTGATTGCATTGTTCGATACTCTCATTAGTACTGAGTACTTCAGGCGAGATTGCAGGAGTATCTAAAAATAATATTTATTTATCATTTTATTAATATTTTAGTGAGAAACAAATACCTGTAAAGTATACTGTAGCATCATCATAAACATTCGCCAGTTGCTCAAATTGACCAGGACATACCGATAGAATTAATGAATCAGTATCTGTAAACGTTGAGCTATATGTTCCTCCGCCTGTTTTTATTGATTC
This sequence comes from Poecilus cupreus, assembly GCA_963942605.1. NCBI lineage: Eukaryota > Metazoa > Arthropoda > Insecta > Coleoptera > Carabidae > Poecilus > Poecilus cupreus. The sequence continues at coordinate 2,209,449 of OZ012729.1, read as the reverse complement.
AACCTGTGGGGTTGGGTGTATCTCAGAAAGTATGTAGGCTGGTTTCAGTCGGTCAATTGATATTTTAATGTCTCGTCCTCGGATGTTCACGATGAACCATTTGTCAGCCCGTTCTACGACCTTGAACGGGCCATCGTACGGCTGTTAAAGCGAAGTTTTGGGTCCATCGTACCGTACAAAGACATGGCTGGTGTCATTCAAGTCTTTAAATATGAATGTCTTTTTCTCTCCGTGTCGAGTCACTTGCACCGGTCGCAGTTGTGACATCTGTTGTTTTAATTTGATTACGAAGTCAGATAAATTTGTTTGCTCTGGTAGCGATGCAGTCAGGAATTCCAGGAAGACGTAAGGGAGATCCTCTCTCCAGGCGGCACGAATTCCCAACAGGACTGTGGGCAGAATTTCCGTCCATCGGCAATTCTGGTGGCATTTTATTGCGGCTTTTAATTGACATTCTACCATGCCGTAAGCCGTGGTCTTTAGGTGAGTAGTACCTGTCAGACGGTTTAATTGTCTGAACAGATACGACTCGAATTGTCTGCCTTGATCGGTGGTGATGCGCAGAGGTGTGCCGAATCGCGAGATCCAGGTATCGTAGAAGGCTCGAGCGACAGTAGCAGCCTCTTGGTTCTGAAGTGGCACTACTTCCGGCTAGCGCGAGAATCGGTCGACACAGGTAAGACAGTACCTGTAGCCTTCCGAACTCGGCATGACGACGATGTCTAGGTGAACGTGCTCGAACCTGGCCGACGGGAGTGTGAATGCATTAGGAGCCATGATGATGTGCCTGGTTATTTTAGAGCGGTGGCATTCCACGCAGCTACGCATCCATTTCCTGCAGTCCACCTTCATGGACGGCCAAATATAGCGTTGCGCCATAAGTTTGACCGTAGCGCTTGCGCCAGGGTGAGAAAGGCGGTGTACAGCGTTGAAGGCAGCTCTGCGGAACGGTGCAGTACTGTATGATCGTGCAGTAGGTGTGGAGACGTCACAGAAAAGGGTTGTGTCGGATCCTGGCATCGTGATCTCTTTGAATTGCAGCGTGGCATTTTTCTCACGTAGCAGCTGGAACTCGGCGTCTGTTTTCTGCGAGGCAGCTAAAGCTTCGTAGTTGAGCGTAGCTTGTAGCTCATCTACGCGTAACAGGGCGTCGGCGACTACGTTGTCTTCTCCGGACACATGGCGGATGTCAGTAGTGAATTGACCGATGAAGTCCAGGTGCCTAAACTGGCGTGGAGTGACCAGGTGATCCTTTTGACGGAACGCATAAATGATGGGTTTATGGTCCGTATACACCGTGAAGTGGCGTGCTTCCACCATGTGCCGGAAGTGCTGTACGGCTAGGTAAATAGCCAGAAGCTCCCTGTCGTAGGCCGAGTATTTCTTCTGCGCGGTGTTGAGTTTGTGCGAGAAAAATGCTAGCGGTTGCCAGGTGTTGTTTACGCGTTGTTGTAGAACAGCGCCGACGGTGTGTTCGGAGGCATCTGTGAAGAGCGCGAGCGGCGCATCAAGCTGGGGATGAGCGAGGAGAGCGGCTTGTGCGAGGCTCTCCTTGGACTCGTCGAAGGCTTTGGCCGCCTCCGGTGTCCAGTTGAGAACCATGTTGCGCTTGAGGTTTCAACGGAGCAGCTCGTTCAGTGGTGCTTGCGTCTGTGCAGCCTTGGGTATAAATCTTCTATAAAAGTTCAGCTTATCCAAGAACTGCCGTAGTTTCTTTGCTGTCGCGGGTTGTGCCATGAGCTGACACGCGATAACCAAGAAACTGCACCTCCGTTTCACCAAACACACACTTAGCCGGGTTAATCACGATACCATACTTTTTTAGTCTTCGGAAAATTAACTTTAAATGTTTTAAATGTTCTTGCTCTGACTCGGACGCCACTAAAATGTCATCGATATACACGTACGCGTAGCACTTCGTCCATGAACCGCTGGAATGTTTCAGCCGCGTTGCGAAGTCCAAATCGTCAGCTTACTTTTAAAATCTCCTATGTCTATTTGAGATAATTTTTCAGGAAAAGCAAAAAACTTGTTACATTGTTTATTTCAGATTGCAAAATATAATTTACAATAGTAACAGTTAGAAATATGGATATGTTATAATAATATTTACAAAAAAGACAAAATTAACTTTTTATTATTAAATAATAAGACATAGGAGGTTTCGAAAAAAATATTTAGGAAAAATTGTATATATAGAAGGTTATGCAAGTACAAAATTTATTTATTTATTTCAGATATATAAACGTAAACATAACTATATTTCCAATATTTATTTATTATTAAATTAAGGTTTAAATAAAATTAAAAAATTTTACATTCTGTATTTTTTAAACACTCAATCTTATCTTACTAATCCTTCTTAAAGGGAAGAATGTCGTAAAATAAATGAAAATCAGATGGTATTACTTTTTTCAGTTCTTGAAGGTGGTCGAATTTGCTTTTTGTTATGGGTAATTGGGCTGTGTAAAGTTGTTTTACGTCATGTTGTGTTTCAGCTTTTATTTTCCTCTGTTTTCGTTTTTCTAGCACAACCCAGGCTTCAGAAAACTTTAATTTATAATATATTTTTCCATCAGGTTTACGTATTGTAAAGCAACTAGATCTGTAACATTAGGGTCTCCCACTTTAAACCCCGGTCTGATTCGAGAAATCCTTAAAAAAAGCATGATTTAAATATTGAACCTGGTATGGCATAGGATTAATTCTTGCATTTTTGAAAGCTTGTATGTATCCTGCTGGAGAATAAATCTCCACATTCTTAATTTTACGTTCAATTGTAGAATGCATACTGTCGCATTCCATTTGAGTGTGTCCAAGAACTAAATATTTTTGTTTGATGGTAATCTTTTTGATATTGGAAAGATGTAAAAGAGCATTAGCAAGGAAAATGTTTCTGTTCTGGTAAGAATATCCATCACTGAAAAATATTATTTCATCGCCCGTCTTCATTTCTACGTTGTTTTTAATAAAGTGGTATATTATTGAAGCGAATTCGTTAGCAGTTACTCCACCTTCTGCCTCATGCCATAAAAAGCAAAACCCTTCCTTTGATTTTAAATTAAAAACTGTAAAGTTATGAACCACTAATTTTTATATATATCGCCGAGGCTTTCAGTGATGGACATAAAAGTGTAGATTGCAAATCCATTGTAAAAATTATTTCTGCGATATCTTTATCATTTTCCTTTTCTGCACGTGCTTCATCTTTTTTCTTAATATGTTCCACATATTTTTCTTCAGAAACATTTCCTGCTTTATAACTCACACATAGATCACATTGATCTTTCTTAGGTATGTACAAACTCAAATTTTTATTATTAAACTCTTCGTGAAAGGTTTTAATAGACATTTTTTTAATATTATTATTTTCGCAATATTGTACATATTCACGGTATAGAGTTTGTTTTGAGAGCCAAATGGGTTCTAAATATAACTTGGTGGTGCTAGCTCTACAGTAGTGTGATTCCATTTTTGGTAATTTATTAAAGAATTCTATTAATTCCTTTTTCTCTTCTTCAAGTCTTGAACTCTTTCGCTCTGTTCTATTTAATGTTTCTGTTACTTGATCTTTTTTTGACTATTGTCTAGCCCAGTTTTGAATACTCCAGCTTCCCAAGGACAAAGTATTAGCAAATATAGATTTGCAAACTCTTACTCGTATGCCACTTTTTTTCAAATAGAAAATAAATGTATTGGCACGACGTGATACGTCATTAACTTTATTCTTTGTGTCTTTTGCCGAAACTGTGTCTATTAAACTGGATACGTAAATTCTTCTTTGCGACCAAGTCATTTCACGCCAAAATTTATGAAAAATCTTTTGACGATCTTCTTCACTAAATATTCTGCATTTTATTTTTGTATCTCTTCCACTCTGTCGGCAATTGCACATTGGTTTCAGTATTCTGGCTTCTCGCTCTTTAACTGACTCCCACTTTCCTTTCGTATTTAGTCCCATTCCCATGTAGTCATAGCCTTTTTCTCTTCTTAATTTATTCTTTTCTTTGGTTCAAGTTTTTTGGTCTGATTTACGACTTCTTTTTATTGCAACGCCTTCTTTACTGCTCTTTTCTTCATCGTCAATTTGATTGTTATTTGTATCTGAATTTCTTGATGTGGAATCATAGTCTTCATCACTATCTGAGCTTCCGTCAATCATTTCATTTTGATCTTCAATATCTCTTTCTTCCAGACTCATCTCTAGACTTCCTGGTACTTCTTTATTATTTTCTTGATCGGTTATTACATTGATTTCTTCAAAATTTATGCCCATAAGTTGATTAATATTTAGGATATTCTCTTCATTTCCTTCAATAGGCATTATTGTAATTATTTCAGTAGCTTTCCTTTCTTCGTGTCTTTTCATACTTGGTTCTCCTATTTGTCCAAAATCTGTATTATTACCTTCAACCATAGACGTGGACATAATACAATATTTTTCACCCTCAACTACATTTCCATTAAGACTCATCACTGCATCTTGACTTGCATGATTTTGTTTCTTCTGTTCTTCAATACTTATTACTCGATTATAATCTGCATTATTTCTTTCATTAGTATCTTCTGAACTTGCGGTGTTAATGAGAGATATAATGTATTCTTCACGACAAGAATACTTAATCTGAAATAAAATTATTTTATAGGAAACTAATTAACAATAACTCCATTTCTATATTTTTTTGTTTAAAATAAAATCGTTCAATAATTAAAAACTTCTAAGTCTAAAAGTGCCGTAGCATTATAGTGAGTGTAAAACCTTCTAAGTCTGCTATGTCTCAAAACACTATTAATATTGTTACCTACAGTGAATATTAGAACTACAATACACTTAAAATTAGAATTGTACATTAGTCTTACCTTATCGGGGTTCTTCTTACTCATATTTCTTTAAATTTGAACAAAAACACTATTGACAATACAGCGTGAACATGTACTATAACTTTTAAATGGCTATACTGAGACATAGGAGTTTTTGGTTCCCGGATCTCACATTCACAACATAAATGTTTTTGGAAATATCCAATAGATGACTCTTTATTAGACTTTATACATAGAAGGTATTGCAGTACTACTTCGCAGCTATTTAAGAACCTAAAAATGATAAAACCTCCAAAATCTCAAAAATCGGACTTAGGAGGTTTTGAAAGTAAGCCGACGAAATGTCATAAACGGAAATTCAAACAATTCAAACGGTGTGGTGATCGCGGTTTTTGGGAAGTCTTCCTTCGCGCGCACTAAGTCTATTGTAGAAAACACGCGTTTACCACTAAGCGAATGCGCGAAGTCGTGTATATGACGCACGGGGTACGAGTCGGGTTCTGTCCTGCTGTTTAGCGCCCGGTAATCACCACACGGTCGCCACTCGTCATCCTTCTTCGGCACCATGCGAAGAGGTGACGCCCACGGACTTTTCGACGGTCTGGCGATGCCGAGTCGCAGCATGGCGTCGAATTCCTTTCTGGCAGCTTGCAGGCTTTCTGGCGCGGTTTCTGCGCAACTGGCGGACCTGGTGTAGTCAGTATGCGGTGCACCGTATTGTGTCTGACGTCTTTCGGTGCGCCGTCGGAGCGTGTGACGTCTGGGAAGCCGGAGAGCAGGTTGTGGTATAGCGACGAGCCAGCGATCGTACGCACGCTGGGTACGTCATTCTGTGCTGCGATGCCTTGGACAGAAAGCTGGGTGGTGTTATCGAGTAGCTTTCTGTGGCGGACGTCGACGAGAAGGTCGTAATTGGCTAAAAACCCAGTTTAAATATTAATTTTAAGAAGCAGGTTTCTGGCGCGCCCAAATATATACATGAAATTTCGAACTAATCCGTTCCAAAACTAACGTTGATTATATCAAAACTAACGACAACTAATCAAGACGTTTATGTTAATAACTTTAAACTTTTAATTTTTGCATTGGGTTGCGGAAATAAGAAATTAGCCTGCCCAAGTTTAACATTTTTTTCATATGAACGAGTTTGAAACTTAACTTTATTTTGTTAAAACTTAATAAAACTTACGGTAAGGATACACACTCCTATTAATTTATTTCATTATACGCATTTGGGCAGGCTAGTGTGAAGTTAGCCTGCCCATTTTGTTTTTTTTTTAAGTTCAACAAGCCTTGCGAAACTTACGTAATCGAATGCAAAACTTATCCCACCTAACGAAAAACTAACCATCTACATGCACTACAAGTGGGCACTCGGTATGGGCTGAGTTAGCTTCACAGGCATCCCTCTGTGAATTATTTTATGAAATACAGCGAATGGTCCGACCTCCTACCGGACAATCACACCTTACTTTACCCTATACGAAACTATTATTAGGATAAGGGGCTTGTCGCCAGGTGGGGCGAAGAGAGTTCACTCATACGTCATTCAGTCGCCATATTGGTCTACTCATATTATGCGTATATACAAATGGGATAAAATATTTGAAATAATTTACTTTTACCAGAATTTACAAATACAACAAAACTTTTTAATTTTATTTTGTTAAGAAACAATTGACCTTTATTTAAAAAGTTTTATTAATAAAAAAAATTTAGTAAAAAAAAAGTATGAAAATATTTCATAGATTTTTTATAAATATACAATATTGTATTAAAATTGCAATATATTAAAATATTTTTTGATTTACAATTTTATTTTAATGTTTAATAATAATTTAAACTCTCATTTGGTGTCATTGAATAGAACATTTAAAAATATTTTGGACGTATTTTTTTGTTTCTCAATCCGTTTTGTTGTTCGCAAAATAATCGGGGGGTACGGGTGGTCTGAAACACCCTATATGTATATCCCAACAGTATACAAATAGCAATATATAAACAATAGAAAATTTGAAAAGACTAAATTTATTTATTCTACATGAACGACATACAGAAGAATTAACAATGTATATTATTGAAAAAAATATATGTTATAAATTACAAATTTGTTACACGTGATAAGGCGTGAAACATTCATTACACAGTCCAACTTTGCAAATTCTCTTCTCGATATTGTTTTTTGAGCACCTCACACATCTTTTCCTTTGAGTTTGTACAACTGGCATATGATCCCCAATGTTCACAAGAGATCGTTTCTTTATTTTTGCATGTTTTTTCCTAGTTTCGATAAGTTGCTCTGCTAGAACTACCAAAAAATCTAAGATTGATTTTTTCTGTCTTCTTATTTCATTGAAAATAATGTAAGCATTTATTGCAGCTATCATTAGAAGTTTATAAAACACTTTCTTCCACCATTTACCGGATTTTCTATCAAATTCATATAAACCAGCTAAATGATCTGTCAGATCTACGCCTCCCATATATCTGTTATGGAATGCAATTATCTGTGTGACAAGTATCCTTTCGCCGTTTTTTTTTTTGCTTTCATTCTACTTCAGTGATTTCATTGGCATGACAGTTGCTTACAGCTAGAACTTGCTTCGTATCTTGCCATCTAGTAAAAGTAATTCCATAATCAGTACAAAGAAATTCGGTTTCATGGCGATCCAAAGAAGTGTTATACTTAGGAATATTTTTTCTGGTTCCAATACAAGTACTATCCGCTGGAAACGGTAAAGTTTTCATCAAAGTTTTGAGGTAAAGAATCTATCAAAGCATATGGTTACATCATTATTTCTTATTGTAGATATAAGTTTTAGCACCACCCTTTCTCCCAGAGTTCCATCAAATTGTCCTTCTTCTTTTCCGCTATACACATTCAAATCATATACATAGCCACTTAGAGAATCACTTCTAACTCATAGTTTTATGCCACGTTTTATTGGTTTTAGTAACATGTATTGCTTGAGGCTAGATCTTCCCTTGAATTTCGCCATACTTTCATCGATTGATTGGTAAACAGAATCCGTTCTAGCTTTTTGAAATGTATGTTTGAAGCATTCCAAAATTTGTTCAACGTAATAAGTTTTGTTGCAATCGTCAGGTTTATTTGGCATATTGAAATATAATTTAGACATCAAAAGTTTGTATTTATCACGTGACATTGCAGTTTTTATTGTTGCATTGCCCATTGATGGATGATTAGACCAATAGCAACTAATGCCAGGCAAAATATTATAAGACATAACAATCATAATACCTGACAACATCATAATCTCAGAATAATCGGTTAGTTTATTTTTCTTCTGTGTCTTCTTTTCTAATATTATTAATCTTTCATTCGTACAGTGAGCTATAAACATTGTATATAAACTTCTTGGAAATAGTTTTGAAAATACATTGATAAGGATCGCTGTCATCTTCAGAATCCCCAATAGTCAAGGCAATTTTCGCAAGTTCTTCAGGTTTCAACGGCCTTCTTCTATCCATTCTAAAATAAATAATTGGCTTATAAGACTATTGTCGTATATAAGGCCAATTATAAATACTACTGGGATATATTATCCTGCAAATATTTATGTAAATATATTTATTATATTTTATCAAAGATGTGTGAATATAAATAAAAAAATAATAAAATAGATTCCTCACCTGCCCAAAAACAGCTCGAAAAACGTTAACTACCACGTCAAATACTTAAATAATCCAACACGTGCAACAAGCGTAGCAATATATGTGAGGAGAACGCAAAAATAGAGCGTAATAAAGTAATAAAGTAGTGCACACGCAATCTAAAGACTGGAGTAGCTACTATATATTTGTATTTGGGAGCACGTATGCCTACAGTACACTAATAAACTGTGTTGGGACATATTGTCCCGTTAGTCTCGAAAGGGCTAAGGTAATCATTTGTGTTTATATTTTAATATAGGGAGAGAACGTGGAACTGGTACAGGAGTTACTTGAGAGGGTAGTAGAGGAGGAAGCACTGGCACTCCTCCTACAGGAATATCCACTTTAGTGATATCCATCATAAATGCTGTAGGAAATGTAAGTGGGAGGGATATTGGATAAGATGAGGATGAAGTTGTTGCTTCACTAGTAAGGCTTGACGGTATATTGATACCTGGAGCTGTTATATTTGGCATTAGAGATGCCTCTGTTAAAGGAGAGTGATCTCTCTCTGTTATATTGTATACAGATGTCTTAATGCACTTATTACTCTCCTCAATTAGATCCATTCGAGCTCTTAATATGAATATGTCATCATTTGCAATAAGTTGAGACTGCTTCTTCATCTCCTCAACTAGTTGACTGATAGTGTCTTTTAAAATCTATGAAAAAAATTACATGAGAAATAGCTGCTAAATTCAATAATACATTTAGTATCCCTTAAACAAAGTTAATTTGTTGTATAACTGCCTTGTTGAATTACTTTTGTCAACAGATTTTTTTTGTTATATAATGCAGTCTTATTTTAATATAATAATCTGCGACAGCTTTTCGTAGCAGAATTTGATGAGGAGATTGATCCAAACTATGGTAAAACAATTCATGAAAAAATTTATTTCTGAAGAATTATGCAAAAACGAGTTTAGCAAATATGTATTGTTATATTGTTGTTTCATTAATTTTCCTCCACTTTCGTTTAATGCGATTCTAAGAATTGACACACATTTTTTGCTAATTTCGATTACATTATCCGAAGGGAAAACTAAACCTTAATTTTTTTAAAATTATCAATGTATATACTTCATTACGATAAGATTTTGTTTCTAATATAATTTTACATTCATCACATTTCAAAGTTAATTTTAAATGTCGCACAACGAAGCCAGCTGTATATGTGACGATATATTCAGAAACAATACTTAATTCACTAAAATTCGGAATATAATTATGATCATGTAATACGTTTTCAGGTACTGTTTCAATCCTATACTGTTCTTATCTGTTGATTGGTTAATAGTTTCAACGGGAGTGTGTAATGTAAAATTGAAACTTGTTCTAAAGAAATACAATTTCCAGATGCTTGTTTCCAGAACTACTATCTTTTAATTCAGTGTGTATTAGAATGTTCTTATACGCAGAAATAAATTGTCGAGCTGTTGGATTATTGTTGCATTTACCATGAGCACGTATTACGCAAAAAAAGAGTTCAATGTGGTCTTGACTAAATTTCTTACCAGTTTTAACATATGACAGGGATACGTATATGTTTTGGAAGTTATCAGGATGTTTCAAATAAGTTTGCATTTTATTAGACGGATCCAACTTACATCCCAAATATATAGTTACTGCAAAATTTGTTGACGTGCCGTCAAAAGTTAAATTTACCACTCTAGTTCTTGCTTCTGCGGCGAGTTGAATGCCCGTACACCATTGCATAAAAAATATGCGACTGGAATTTTCCAGCTGTCGTTGATCGCCACCAACATGCTTGTATGTATTAGGTCATGTTGAAGTCCCTCTGTTTAGTCGCTGACAGGTCCGCCTTACAAGTGTCGCAATTTTTTATACATTTTTTCAATGGTTTCAAAATGAATACCATGCAGTAATTCGATAATTTGTTTGTTAAAAATTTTTCACTTACATCAACAAGTTCTGCATATAAATTTTGTTTTACGGGTTAGTTTCTTCTGTATTTCCGCCAATTAAATTTTTACATTTGTATAAAATTTGCCGGTGCCGGGTTGGAATTCGTAACTCCATGTCTTCGCACAATGCCAAAATAATTTTCCAGGGATCTTGGTTCAGACTTCTCGTGAAAACGAATTTTAATTTCATTTTCCTCAAAGCTGACCATAGTTGAACAACAACCGACACAGTTTTTAAAAGTTTTTCGCGGATGGTGGAACTTCGCAGATATCACATGAGCAAAATTTCATCGAGTTCAGTATTTCAATGGCTTCTGACCAAAATTCCAGATGGCGTGATTTTTCAGACAGCTGATGTGAACGGATTCCTTTCTACAGTACGTACACTGCCGCTGTTCAAACTATCGAAGAGCTTGTCCAAAAATAAGAACACTTCTGTAGTTAGCACGGCTTCTTTACCTATCTCATCTGTATCTGAAAAATAAAATATTAAAATACTATCAAGAGATGTTCATTTTTGTTGGCCTTATTTTTATTATGTTAACAGCGTTATAACGGGTGGTGTATTGATTTATGCAATATGGGAAATACAATGTTAATTTTTTTACTATAGCGACATGTTCCCTATTTTTTCAATATTGTGACAGTTTGTGCATATGCATACGTTTGTAATCAAAGATAAATTGAAAAATAGCTTTAAAGAGCACAACACAATACAAAACAAACTATCAACAGCAAACGCTAAATTTTTACCCAAGAATACTTTTCCAGATTACTATGTCATTCATTCGGGAAGTACTGTGTTACAGAACCACACATGTATCAAAGATGCTCAACAATGTCGTTAACTATTTCTTGAGGTAATTAGTCTGTACCCATCTCTTCACAAAACTCCTTTAACGTTGAAAAACAGTCAGACTCTCCACTTTCTATGTTACTTAGCCAAAATTCTAACTTCCGTTTTAATGACTTAATTTTGTCATTGGCTTTAAAAACAGTAATCTGTTTTCCTGGAAGTGACAGATTAACTTCATTAATTTTGGTAATTATTTCTGTTAAATAGGCAAGTCCAAACACCCAATTTTTTTTAGTTAATTGACTTTCCAAATGAATAGGATGTTCCAGGAGGAAAGCGCGAACTTTAAATTTAAAGCAGAATGATGTTCTTTGGTTCTTTTCGACTTCGAATGACTCTGGAAAAAAGGAAAAAGCAGCGGCTGTAGGTCCATTTTTAAATAAATACAAAAGAAGAAGGCCTAGGCGTTGGTTCTTTTGGTGTCACCGAAGTCATCGTACGCTGTTTTTTAAATGCTCTTGTTTGTAGTCAACGGTCCATTGCAGACAATTTTCACACAACTTTTAAGAAACAAGAGGAATTTACGACGACCTACACTGCTCAGCTCGCTCATAAGTCATCATTAGTCATAACACAAAACCAAGCAATGACTTGTCGACTGGCGAATTGTGGGGTGTGGGACTGCGTAGCCCCTGCGCGTCTTTTGCGGAGCCCCGGGGCTCCGCGGAGTACACTTTGAGAAACGCTGCTCAAACTTATCACGGTCAACGCAGAACTGCCTTCAGACACTCAAAATTCCAGGGGTCGTCTGTCTTAGGGATGCAAGAGGGTGTCATCGAATCTGAACTATCATTTCTAAAAATAGCTGGAGACAGTTATAGCACAGATGAAAGTCATCTTGTTACACAAGTTTGCACCGATGGAATATGCAGACAAAAAAATATTTAGTAACAGTCCTTTGATTGAAGTTTTAAAAGAACTATTATATATAAAAAGTTGGGTCCCATATTTTGAGAACCATTAGTTAATAAAAAAATTTAGTTTTGTTCATTTTAATAGTCATATAATTTAGTTATTGTTGGCTAATTTAACGAATTTTGTATCTCTTATACTTCTCGAGATAACAATAGTGCGGCACTTAAATGGAACACCTTGTTTAGTATAGTAATAAATTAACATACAAATATTTTTTGCAAAAATTCGTTGGCGGATTTAGGAAAAAGCGCGACTTAAGAGCGTAATGTAGCTAGCCCCGGTTTCAATTGGAATCCCCACTTCTGCAAACTAGGCTTCCTCATTGGAAGTGTTTTTCCTTCACCAAGACTGCATTTCTCTCTCTCTCTCTCTTACGTTAGAGAAAGGAAATAGTGTGTATAACTATATATGCAGTGGCATGCATTTGCTATAATTAAATTAGGCACTACTAGTTATTTTATTAGCCTTTTTGACAATATTTTTTGTTATTTTGAAGTCAAAAATTATGTACCTACTCATTTCGCAATATAATTTTATAAATCTCAGCATTCCAAGTCTTACGCCTATAACCGAAGTTAGCCGAAATAGTAAGGCGCTAGTTTATTATTTCAAGGCACAAAAAATTCTAGCTAGTAGCGACTAGTGACATCTTAGCGTGTTATTTAGAACTAATAATTTGTATTTTGCATATTTCGTACCTTCATACAATGTGTACACACTATTTTTTGTTCAATCTAAAAAAATATGTAATTACAAATTTTATTAATTTTAAACATTTTTATTGTAAAAAGAAAGTGGCTATTGACATTTGATAAACAAAGCAATTAGTATTGAAAAAATTATGTCAGTTCTCAAGTGTCAATTTATTGGTTTTTTAAACCATATTTTGCGACCGTTGTAAATGGTAACGGTCGCGATGTATGGTAAAAAACAATCTTTTTTATTTCGCGGCCATTACCATAACAATGGACGCGAAATTCAATTTCGCGGCCTGTATTGCGGCTGCGAAATGCTTAGTTCGTATTTGGTTGCACAAAAAATATATTTTTTTTTAAATTTTGTGTATTTGTTTCCAATTTTGGGATGAACTAAATTTGATAACATACAAATATAGTAATTGAAACATCTATTCTATATACTGAAGATGTGCCATGTGTAATTATTAAATAATGAAATACAGGTGTACAACAAAGTTGTGTCCTACCTTCACCAACAATAATAGGTTTGTTCCAAGTACACGAAAAACCGTAATAGAACGATGATGTTCATGCGCATTAGATAAAATGTGTTCCAACCGAGAAATTACGGTTCTTTGATAATCCTGGTTGTCGTTCCAACTAGTATGGAATCGATTCTGGAACGGTTCGGGAATCGTAATTTCGGTACTAGGTCAAAGACAGGTATCGTTAGAACTGTCATGCGCACTATAATCAGTCCTGGTTAACTATTCGAAATTAAACATGAGTAATGAAGACGATAGTGACTTTTTTATCAGATATTTCAATCAAGAATGAAAAACAAAAATTACACAGGTCTGCAAGTAAAAAACTGTATAGGGTTTTTATACATTTTCTTATAAATTTGAACTTGGTAAAAACGAAAAAAAAAATACCAAAAAAATCCATCTCGTCATTTTTTGCTATACTCAATTAATATCTTTGCATTTAGCGTTAAATTATTAATAAACTCGAAATTTAGTATTCTGTTTTTTATTTTTAAAATGACTTTAAAACTAAAAATTCTCACATTGATTCTATTAATGATAGCTGAACTTGGTAATAAATAAAAAAAAATTGTTAATGGTTGAAGAGAGTAGTGTTATAGGGAGGTGGATAAAGTAGTTTTAGGGTTAGCAGGAAAGTCGCATGATCGTGTCGAATTATTAGGATCAAGGTTAAAATACAACAAGTTGCTATCATCTGGGTTCTCATTTCTGTGACATAGGCTGATTAATTCATCTTGCCAAACAAAGAAAGTAGGATTAGTAAACCAATAACGAAAACCGTCCCGAAATCGTTCCAACTCTTGCGTATTTGAGTGCGGTTCTAGAATTGTACCAAGTTGACGCATGCGCATAAATCGATTCAAAAACCATTACATTATCGTTCAAGAATTGCGGGTTGGAACAAACCTAATATTGTAAACAGCCTGTATATACCGAAGGAGACATACCTCATCCTTGGGTCGCCACGTGACAGGCCGGGTGCCGGAGCAGCGCAGTGTTATGTTTTCCTCAGAGTTTTGTTGAATTTCGCCGCCATTTGAAGTGTGTATCGAAGGAAGACTATAGTTGTTTGTTTTCGTTTGCGGAAAAAATATCATAAGTATCAAATATTTTAAGGTTTTAGCCCTAATATATTTAGTGGCAATAAAATATATATGAAGAATTGTCACTAATGTTTGTCTATATTGGCTGGAGCCAATATGAATACAAAAATATTTTTATTTATTTTTATAAATTGTAAATAAATATATGAAATAAATTTACACAGCGAGACTTTTAATGCTTGTCTATTTTTCTAATTTTTTCTAATCTATTTTTTTAACCAAAAATACATAACTACCAAATAATTACCCTTTTTTCTTTTTTCTGGTTTCTTGATTTTTATAAATTCAAAAATAATAATTTGTAGTAGGCCACTACACTACCCCCTCCCATCAACAAAGAAAAATAAGGAAAAAGGGTAACAATATAACACAAACAACTAACAAGTTAAATAATTTGAGAAACACATAAAATTATACAAGTGTGGAGTAATGAGTGTTCGCATATCGAAATCAATTCGGTAAATAAGCAGGATTTAACCGGTCAATTGTTACAGTTTTGGTTTTATTTTTAATCAGAATTTTGAAAAATTTGTCATAACGCTTGATTACTGGAAAAGGACCTAGATATGGCTGTTGTAGAATTGGACCAATTGCATCATTACGAATGAAAACATGACTAGTTTTAAATAAATCTGGATGTACATATGATTTTTTATTTTGTAATGTTGAAGTTGTTGGAATAAATTTAATAATAGCTGATTTGACATTAGTTAAATAATTTGGAAAATTAATTTCATCGTTGTTTGTTTTGATAATGAATTCGCCTGGTAATTTTAAAGGTTCGCCGTAGACTAATTCTGCTGCACTGCAGTTGATAGGTACCTTACAATATGAACGTAGGCCAAGTAAAATTATTGGAAGCGATGTTAACCAATCAGAGGAATTGCTTATTGCTTTAAGGGATGTTTTTAGTTGTCTGTGGAATCTCTCAATTAACCCGTTTGCTTGGGGATGATAAGAAGTTGTTGTAATATGCTTAATGTTTAACATTGTTGTTAATCGTTTGAATAGGGTTGAATTAAATTGTTGTCCTCGGTCTGAGGTAATTATTGAAGGAACGCCGAATCTTGCAATCCAATCAAAGATAAGAGCTTTAGCTATATTTTCGGCTGATGATTCTTTCAAAGGAATTACTTCCGGCCATCTGGTGAAACGGTCAATACAAGTTAGAATATGAGTAAATCCTTTAGATGGTGGTAATTTAACAAGATCTACGTGAATCATATTAAATCTTTTCCGTGGTTTTGGAAAGTCTCCGATAGGAGAATTTACATGCCGCGTAATTTTTGATTTTTGGCAGTTTAAACATGTTTTAACTTTATTTCGTATTTCAGAATGCATATTAGGCCATACAAAACGTTGAGAAATTAATTTGTCTGTTGCTTTTGCTCCAGGATGAGACATTGAATGAAACTGATCAAAAATGATATCTCGAATTTTTTTTGGAATAAATGGTCGTGGCGAATTCATTGAAATATCACACGTTAAATCAAATTTTGAATTTTCCATTTGATAATCTACTAATTTCAAATTTGTATTGTTACTATTTTTTATTTTAAGTAGGTCTTCGTCTAATTGTTGTTCTAAAGCTATTTGTTTGTAATCTATTTGTTTATTGTTAAACATTGTTGATATATGAATTCTTGATAAAGCATCAGCCACAGGATTATTTTTACCAGAAATGTGACGTATGTCACTTGTAAATTGGAAAATGTAATCTAATTGTCTGATCTCTCTTGGATTGTATACGTTGCTCTGTTTAATTTTGGAAATGTATGTTAAAGGTTTATGATCAGTATAAACAAAGAATTGTGTTCCCTCAATAAAAATATCTAAATTTTTTAATCGTTGAATAAATTGCCAATAATTCTCTACCAAAGGTGCTATATTTTTTTTCAGTGAGAGTTAAAGATCTCGAATAAAATGCTATTGGTTTCCAGGCGTTGGAAACGTATTGTTGTAAAACCGCCCCAATTCCGTCATTGGAGGCATCCACCATTATACTTGTTTGTGCTGTTTGGTCGGGAAAAATCAATGTAGTTGATTTAACTAATTCGTTTTTTATTAAATTAAATGCCTTTATTGCATCATTGTTCCACGTAACTTTTTTAAAAATATCTTTTGGACTAGTTATTAATTTATTAACAGGGTTTAAACTTATAGCGCAATGTGGTATGAAACGATTGTAAAAATTTATTAACCCTAGAAACTCACGTAGTTTACGTTGTGTGTCTGGAAGAGGGAATTTTAAAATTGCTTCTACTTTAGATTCCAAAGGTTGTATTCCATTCTTAAGCCTCGTACAGACCTGCGAACCGTTCGACGAACAGTGTTCGGCGAACCGTTCGGCGATCTGTTCGGCGAACGGTTTGGCGAGCACTGACAGATGATGGTGGGGGAATGTTCGTCTCTTTTCCATTTTTGTTGCAGATGCATGTATGTAGATTTGCTTTAAAATGGATATTGAAGCCGTGGTAGTAACATATTTATATTCATTTACATTTAAAAAATATCTTGTTTGGGCACCACACTACTTTCTTATACATATAAAACCACCCGAACATGTTTGACATGTTCCTTGCACATGGCTATTTTGACAATTGTTTGACATGTAGATGTTAAACCTGTTTAATTTTTTTTTGTTCTCATATGATTTTATTTTAAAACTATAACTAATAATATAAATATTGCTTTTATAATATTTCAAACGACACATATTTTTTACACTTCACAATTATTTGACATATAGATATTGAAAACGTTTTAATTATTATTCTCATTGTAATTAAGATTATTGAAACATATTATTAAATATATAATTGAGATTTCATTTGAAACATTTTTTCGCAGCTAATTCTATTTTTTTTAAATAATAATTTATTGTTTTGTATATAATAAAAATAAGTTATAAATAAAGCAGTCGTAGACTTTGGTGGAAATGTCATATGATCTTTATTTTGCGGATTCCAAATAAATCGTGATTTATATAGAGTTTGATATATTTTAAAGTATTTATTATTAATAAATATAGTATTAATGAAGAGTAAAATTTAACATTTATCTCATATTAAAGAATAAAGTGAAATAAAATCATTTGTTGCAAGTATCCGTTCGCCGTCGCGTCCACACTAGCTGCAACGTGCTCGCGCAACATCCTTTGATCGTTCGTAGAAATACCGACAACGGATGGATCGCGCAAACGTTGCAGGCAAACGTTGCACGTGTTGCAGAACTTCGTTCGGTTCGCCGTTTTGTTGCGCCGGTGTGGACGTGGTTCGCCGAGCGGTTCGCCGAACGGTTCGGCGAACCGTTCGCAGGTCTGTACGAGGCTTTAGAAATTAAATGTCCTAAAAATTCTATTTTATTTAAACCAAATTGCGATTTATTTGTATTAATTATGATTTCAAATTTGTTTAATCTTTCAAAAACTTTTTGTAAGTGGTCTAGGTGTTGTTTTGGGGAATTGCTTGCTATCAGCAGATCATCTAAGTATGCAAAACAAAAATCTAAACCTCTAGTGACTTCGTCGATAAATCTCTGAAATGTTTGGGCACTATTTCGTAAACCGAAGGGCATTACTGTATATTCATAAAGGCCGAAAGGGGTTGTTATTGCAGTTTTTGAAATTGAATCTGTATCCATCGGAATTTGGTGATAAGCATGTACTAAATCAATTTTGGAATAAATGTTAGTATTTTGTAAATGAGTTGTAAAGTCGTGTAGATGTGGTATAGGATACCTACCAGGAATTGTTTGTGCATTCAAAGCGCGATAATCCCCACACGGACGCCATTCCCCGTTCTTCTTTTGAACCAAGTGTAATGGTGATGCCCAATTACTAGAAGAGGGGCGTATCAAACTTTTTTGTAGCATTTTATCAAGTTCTTTTTTAGCTATAAGCAGTTTATCTGGAGCTAATCTTCTTGGCCTAGCGAACGCTGAGCACCGGATGTGAGGACAAAATGTTTGACAGAATGTTTAATTTGTCGTGAAAAATTAATTGGTTCAGTTAGCTTTGGAAATTTTGATAGCAGTTGGTAAAATTTATTTGTTGATTGTTTTTCTGCCATAATTACGTTTGTCAAAATGTTGTTGTCAAAAGTTGTATGCAATTGATCTGCTTCTACGAGGGTTGCCTTTTATATTTCGGGATTAGAGAAAACAAATGAATATTTATCATCGAAAATGACTTTATTGCTTTTCAAAATATTCACCATGTAGATCAATACACTTTTGCAACGTGTGAACCAATTTTCGAAGCACTTTTTCCTTTCCGATTGAGGTACCTCCAAAACATGCATTTTGAACGCATCGACCGCTTTATCAGGTGTCGAAAAACGTTGACCCCGCAATTAATTTTTAATATTCGGGAATAAAAAGAAGTCATTGGGTGCCAAGTCTGGACTATACGGCGGAAGACTTCTCAAATCGACGTTTTGAGTGCTCAAAAATTTCCTTGTCTCAGTCGATGTGTGTGAGCTCGCATTGACGTGGTGGAGAATGATCCGTTTTCAGCGGTTGGTTTTTCTTATTTCTCCGAAAACTTCTGGCAAACAAATGTTTGTGTACCATTCAGAATTGACCGTTCTACGTTAATCCAATGGTACGATTGAGACAGGTCCAGTTTTTCCGAATAAACAGGTGACCATTTGCTTCGAAGTGCTTCGTGCCCGAACGACTTTTGTTGGGTTTGGCTCGCCTTAGAAGACCCACACAGTCGACTGCTGTTTACTTTCGAGCTCACACGCATAAATCCACGATTCGTCATCTGTCACGATGTCATACACATGTTTCGAAGCACCGCGATCGTATTTTTTGAGCATTTCTTGCGACCAATTGACATGAGCCTTTTTTTGAGCGATTGTCAAATTATGTGGAATCTAACGTGAACAAATTTTTTTTACAGCCAAATGTTTATGAAATTTTGTATGTATGCTGGTCCCACTAATGTCCAAGGATGCTTCAATCTTACGATAAGTTACTTGACGATCTTGAAATATCAGTTCGCGCACAAAATCAGTGTTTTTCGGGACAAAAACCTATTTTGGACCACTGTCACGAAACTCGTCGTTGAGCGAACTACCGTCGCGATTGAATTTAGTAAATCATCAATAAGCACTGGTCCTTGATGGTACTTCATCGCCAAAATTCGAATTAAGTTCATCGATGCACTGTTGTTGACTTAATCCACGTCTAAAGTTGCAAAAAATAATCGCACGAAAATGTTCACAATTTAAATCCATTTTTTGGCCGACATGAATTTTTCAAATTACTGTTAACTACACAAATAGCGTTCGTACGTCAAAACGTTCTGACTACATATATTGTAAAAAATGCCAAACTTTACGATAGGAACGTCAGTTGCCAGATGGCAGCACTAGGGTTGCCGAATCCCGAAACATAAAAGGCAACCCTCGTATTAAGCGCTTATTTTTTAAGTTTATTAGTAAGTTATAATGTTTAAGGAAATCTGCCCCAATAATCGAACTGTTGGTTTTAGCAATAATGAACTCCCAGGTGAATAATTTGGAGAGTCCTAAATCTAATTTTAGGGCTCTTGTACCGTAAGTAACAATTGACGTGTTATTGGCTGCTTGAAGTGTTAAAACACTTTTTGATAGCTTGAATTGATTTGAGATATGAAAAACATTCACCTGAGCTCCTGTGTCAATTAAGAAACGGTGGCCAGAAAAACGATCTTGAACGTAAAATAAATTTGATTTTGGAGAATTATAACTGTGATAAAGAGAAATAGGTTTTGAAGTATTATTATTTGTAGGCAACGGTGAGTGAATAGTCACCTTTTCTTTAATTAGACTTTTATAATTTGAACATGGAGGAACGCATTTGTGTGCTCTTTTGCCGAACGTGTAATGATACCAACATAGCGTTGACTTTGAAGACTCAGGAGCATATTCTCTGGAAGTACGAGGGAAAAACTGATGTGAAGTACATGTTATCTTGTTCTTTAGTTCCTTGACGTCATGCACGAGTTGTTGAAGAACTTGGTTGGTTTTATGTTCTGAAGATTCCGAAATTGAAGTAATTTGATCTTGATTGATGGCAAGAATTTTGTCAGCGATATCTGCTTTCTCTTCAAGGTTTGTGTTGATGGATGCTGATAACACAATTTGAACGTTTTTTGGAAGTTTCTGCATAAAGATTTCTTTTAGGATAGATTCGTCTAAAGTTTTCCTGCCAATTAATTGTCTCATGTATCTGAGGAGTTGTGAAGGTTTTTTATCATCGGTTGAAGAAAAATTGAGAAATTGCTGTAGTTTTTCAGAGTCTGATAGGCTGATTCTTTTAATCAAGGTTTGTTTCAGGTTAGTATATGGAAAATCTTCTGAGGGACTGACAATTAAATCCCTGACTTCACTTGCATATTGGGGAGTCAAGAAGGAAATGAGTTTCGAAAATTTGCTGAACTCACTTGTTATCCTGTGACTTTGAAAAATGATTTCCACTTGGGCAAACTATAATTCCGGGTCTGCAGGCCAGAATTCTGGTACTTTAATGGCTGGTGTTAAGGCAGAGATGTCAGGGCTTGAGTCCAGAGGGCTTGTAGTAGACTCCATGTTTTAAGATAGAAGATTAAGTCGGGGTCACCAATTTAGTGGCAATAAAATATATATGAAGAATTGTCACCAATGTTTGTCTATATTGGCTGGAGCCAATATGAATACAAAAATATTTTTATTTATTGAATTGTAAATAAATATATGAAATAAATTTACACAGCGAGACTTTTAATGCTTGTCTATTTTTCTAATTTTTTCTAATCTATTTTTTTAACCAAAAATACATAACTACCAAATAATTACCCTTTTTTCTTTTTTATCTTAACTTTAAATATAAATTAATTTATTTGTAAATAAACATAAAATATATAGTTATAATAATCTTCCGTTTAAGTTCGGTGTCTTTTTCGACTCATGAGACTTAGAATTTAATCTAATTATCCCTTCGAGCGCGTCACTGCTCTTGCCTCTCTGTGGCTTTGTTAGATACTTTTCTAACGTGGCGTTTTGATCATTCGCCGTACAACATTCTGTAGGTGAAGATCCTGCCTTAGTGAAATCGATCGAAAGCGTTCAGTGCTCACTCCTTCTGGCACGTCCCTTCTCTGATTTCTGTTTTCATACCAATTATCTGGCATGGTCCAGTCCGGTCCGTTTACACAGCTCCAATTAGCTGTTTTCTCGTTCCGTGTATCTCCTGGTCCGTCTTCCTTGTACAGCTGAAAACCGAAGCAGATTGCAGCACCCATTTGAGCAGTTGAGCTCGTAGATGATGAAGTTGCTTGGATCGTTCTTGCTGTCCAGACTTCCCGTTCGAGATTTTCACTCGGTCTTGATTTTATGACCTGAGTTTCTCCGCCTGATTTTGTTTGGCTAGCGAACTTGACCTTCTCGTTTCTGAAGGTACTGAATCTTCCAAGCGTATCCGAAATGTTGCGAAGATACTTCAGATTAAATCTTGTATCTTTCACAAATTCGTCGAATTGCGTGCTGGAGATCCCGTAACTTGAGAGTCTTTGAGATATCTCTGGTCTTCGGTAACCTATTGGCGAAAATTTTCCAACTAAATTTTCAGTAATAACTGTGTTAGCTGGAATCGTCACGTGGAAATTTGGCGTTGGCTCTGCTTGTGCTGAGCATAGTGCCATAACCATATCACCGGCAATGCCTAGTGATGGTACTTCCTCGAATAACGTGTGAATTATGTTGATGACACTCCAGATAATATTTCATCATACTGCTCTGTAATTGTACCTTTCATCCTGTCAACCTCAGTTGACCGCTGTACGTTTCCATAAATTTAGTAAACGTAAGCAACTAATTTTAAGGTATTATATAGTGCTGTATTTTAGTTGATAAGACACTCTTGTACTGATTCTCAAAGAGTTAACATCGTTTTAAATAAAAATCTTCATCTTGAAAAAAAAATAAAGTTGTTTTATTTTTTTTAATAAATATAATCATCCGATTATAATTGGCGCAGTCGATTAGGATGCCAAAAAGCCTTTAACAGTTTATTGTTGAAAGTGCCGACAAAAACGGTAACCGCAGTTACAGTCAAAGTCTTTTCGATTTTATCGATTAATTTGGTGTTACCACGAAGATAAGAGCAAGGATGACCCAGCTCAGGCATAAACAGTTGCCCATCAGATCAAGCAATCCAGAGGAACTTCCCGCTGTCCCACCACCACGAAGTTCCCACACCACGACAACAATTCAAGGAGGAACCAGGACGAAATACTACAGTCGCTGCCCTCCACCCACATCAGTCAAGACGTCAGGAGGACCAGGATAAACCGATTCGCTAACTCCACCCACCTTTTTGATAATGATCATAATACTGATCATAACAATTGTATCTGTTTAAGTACAATATTTTGTAACAATTAAACACAGGGTTTCGAGGAAAGGCTAACGCTTTTAAGAATCGAAACGGGTCTCCGACACAGAGACACACACACTCACACAAATCTATGTCAGATTCAGAAAGCGACGAATTTGTGAACTGTACAAAATCAGATTAATAATTTAATATTAAGACCCTCTGATTTAAATACTATTAATAACCAAAACATAATGGCTACCACAAACAGTGAAATTCAAATGCTGTCAAACGGCATCCCCGAATACGATGGAAACATTAAAGATTTACCCTATTTTATAAATTCCGTTGATGAATTTATTTCTTGCTTTACTGAAGTTGTTCTAACCAACGTACAACAAGTATTCACCTTTCAATTAATTAAAAATAAATTAAAAGGTAGTGCAAAACATTACCTATCCGAAAATTCATTCCCTGACTGCGATGCATTGAAAACATTTCTCCAAACAAATTTTGAAGACAAAGCAACCCCAGAAATAATATTATTAAAAATTCTTTATAACACAAAAAATAATAATTCCCAAAACTTTTTGAAGGAAATGATGTCAAATTTCAATAAATATAAAAGTAAAATGATGTTAACTAAACATCATATAGTAACAAAAACAGCAATAATATCAGAAAATCAGAAACTCTAGTCCATCACTTTATTTCTTGTTTACCACACACTATACGTGGATCATTTGCTGTAAAAAATCCAAAAACACTTGAAGAATGTGAACAACTCTTAACAAATGAATTTAATTATGCACAACACCAATCTCCAATGAAAAAATTTGAAGCACAAATCAAATCAGTAAACAACACTACACAACAATTTAAAAATAATATTCCACCACAGAAATTCCCCTCACAATTATTCCCTTCTAAACCAATCACAATACAAAGACAAAGTCAACCTCAAGGAAGAAATAACTTTGCTCGTCAGAACATTATTAATGATATAAATACACGTAGGACATTTACACCTCAACCCATGACACTGCAAACAAGACAAACCACCCCAATGACTACACAAACCATTCCACACCATAATTACCAAAACTATGCCGTCGATGAAACAAAAATATCAGACGAAACACACGACGATTTATACGAATATCCCCTAGACCAGGATAAACCGATTCGCTGACTCCACCCACCTTTTTGATAATGATCATAATACTGATCATAACAATTGTATCTGTAACTCACGGACAACAGTTGTTGGATATATCTTACAACAATGGATACCATATCACCCAATTGGGACTAACACACCCCTGTATGAAAACTTTTATAAAATACAGAACATAATTATAACACTACTCCAAGAGACAGAATCTATTCATTCCGTAAACATAAATTACTTACAACTTTTAAATATTACAATTTTAAACACACAAGAACAATTAGATAAACTAAAGTATAATAAAAGATCAAAAAGAGGACTAATTAACGGTTTAGGTAATATTATAAAATCAATATCTGGAAATTTAGATAGTAACGATGGTGAAAGATATGATAAATTATTTAAAATAATTAAAGATAACGATAATTCATTATTTCAAAATGAAATGAAACTCTTTAAAAATCTTAAAGAAATAACCGAACAATTTAATAAACAATTAGAAAACATTCAGTTAAATGAAGAAGAATTAATAAGAGAAATAATTTTTATAAAAGAAACTGTATTAAATTACCAAGGATGGCATGCAAAAATTGAATTTGAAAATAAGAATCAAATAATTATTAATATTTTAAATAATATTCAAAATTATGCAAATCAAATAGAGACAAATTTAACCTTTTGTTCTTTAAATAAATTGCACCCTACAATTATCAGTTTAAATAGACTCCAAAGCTTTATTGAAAATTAAAATATTTTTGAAATAACATCGTTAATAAACACATTGTAATTATGATGGAGAAAATATATATTACATTATTGAAATCCCTATAATGAGCCTTGCCTTATACCCATTATTCCAATTCACGCCTATACCATTTATAAATCACACAAACACATACATATTAAATGAACATTACACAGTGGCGTCTTCTCCATGCAAGCAAGGCAAGTAGTGCTTGCCTTTATATATTATAATTTTTAATATATTTCAACAATATATTTGTTTATAATTATTTATTTAAAATTTTAGTATTTCTAAACTTAAAAGCAAACAGAAATACACAATTATGTTTCAAATTGCCTACCGCACCGCTAATGCAATACGAGTTCATACAATGACATACGAACTATTAGCACAGTATAAGAGCTTCAAGCAGTAGTCGCACTCTCTGTCGGCACCTTTGATGTTTTGTACCATGTCAGATTTTCTTGCGCATCCTATGCCTCGCTCTGTGGACTGAACGGCTCAGCGGGCGGCAGGCAGGGTCGGACTGGAGGAAAAAGGCCCACCGAGAAAAATAGAATTGAAGGCCCTATTCTCTAAGTAAAACGATAGTTTTACTTGGATTCATACCAATTCAGCAAAAAATAATTAATAAGACCGTTTCACTGGTAACTTTTTCTTGTATTTTATAGTTTATAATAACTTCACACGAAATCAACAAATGAATAATTTATGTCATTTTTAAATAATAAATTTATAATTATTCGTTTTTTGTTAAATATTTAAAAATCAGCACAATTAACACAGAAAATAAATAATAATGCCTACATTAACAAATTTTTGGGTTCTGTACTAGATGAGGCTCGGGCTAGGGTATCGTATCGAAAATTTCCAATAGGTCTTGCTCAACTTTCAACATAATCAAAGCTTGCAATATATCTTCCCCTATATTGGAGCATAAACGTGATTTTATTATTTTTTAAATTAAAAAGACAAGTTCGCACACCACCTCTGTACACTCCTCATTAGTTTTCAGACATAGTTGAGTTTTCGTCATCCCATGTTGAAATAAGTTTCGCTAAAATTTAATAATCAATTTTTCAAATCTACATTATCAACATTAATACGTTTTGGAATCAACTTAAAAATTTCTTTATTTTCTTGATTTTTGAATAATTCTTTAATACTGTTAAAAATTCTAGAATTAAGATTAGTAATGCAACGTGATGATTTTAATTTTTATTTTACGATTACGATTAACAATTTTGATAATCGCCGATTTCGATTACGATTATTTAGTACAAATAGTTAATTTAATAGTATCACAATAAAAATTAACAATTTATTGTAAAATAATTTAATAATTTATTAGTTTCGATTATATAATAAGAAACTCGGACCCTTTTTAATTACAAAAAACAGATTTCACATGTTAACTGCCTATGCCAACATTTACGTGTATATAAATTAATATTGAATTATTTTGTATAAAATTTAATTTATAAATATCGTCTTGCCCAAGGGCCCAAAAGAAGGCTAGGGCCCACCGAGAAATTTCTCGGCATCTCGGTGGGTTCAGTCCGACCCTGGCGGCAGGCGATCAATACTGAAACTTTTAGTCCACAGAGCGGGACTTATCGCTTCAAGGCCAAATTTTCATGAGACAAAAAAACCCTGGGAGTGCGACTACTGCTTGAAGCTCTTATACTGTGCTATTAGGATCTTAACCTGTTGTTCAAAACCTGCAAGCACAACTTCGAGTGCTTTCGCCGCCCATGCTTACAGTATACTGAACATTGTCGAACATGTAGGTTTCTATACTGGAAATAATGCGCCGTAAACGTTCCGTTGAAAGCAGTTTTTAAAGTGCTTCTATGAAGATAATTTACTGGTAAAAATTAAGAAAGGACAGAATAGAAGTAAATTTTATTTATATGGTATATTGCTGAATTAAATTTGTTATAAATAAATTTTGAAAGTAATAATAACTCTTGTATTTTAATAGAATTAACGACATTTGCGCAATAAAAAAATCTTGCTTCGTTGGACGAAGAAAAAGCTTTCATGGTACGGGGTAGACCTGTTCCTCGTATGAAGTTACTGTTAAAAATACAATAAGATATTTACATTATTTTTCACCTATTTGTCATTGCTTGCCTTATTATAAAATCCACGAGACGCCACTGACATTACACCCTGTACACAAAAAGGATAGACAAAAATATTATTACAAACAGCTGTATTGAAAATACAAATTATTTTTGTCAATCGGATAACTTAGAAATAAGAAAATGCCCTAATGAACTTATTGTTAACCATAGAAATGATGATTGTTCATATTTATTGATTGAAGATGAAAATAGTATCGAATAGATACCTTATACTAATGAAATAATTATTATCAGCCCTAAGGCTCAAAATTTAAATATTCATTGTAAAAATAATGAAATTGAAAGAAAAATTAAAGGAATATATAAGTTTAATAATAATCAACAATGTATTTTGAATAATTATCACTTTACTAAAGTAGAACAAAATTATAAAGAAGTGACATATGAAGGAGAAATAAATAAAATAAAAGACTCCAGTATTCAAGTAAAACAATTATTAACTTTATCAAAATTAAATATTACTGATTATAAATTACAACAATTAAAGCCTGTAAATGTTAACAATTATCATATATATATGTTTTATATGCTATTATGTTTACTTTATTTTTAAGTTATATTTGTTATAAGCTTTATAAATGTAAAAAGGATAAGAAAACATTATCGACAACATCCAAAAGGGATATAGAATTATGTGAAAATAACCCGTTAAAATAATAATTAAGCAATATGATAAAATCTTGATGGGGAGGAATTATGTTGATGACACTCCAGATAATATTTCATCATACTGCTCTGTAATTGTACCTTTCATCCTGTCAACCTCAGTTAACCGCTGTACGTTTCCATAAATTTAGTAAACTTAAGCAACTAATTTTAAGGTATTATATGGTGCTGTATTTTAGTTGATAAGACACTCTTGTACTGATTCTCAAAGAATTAACATCGTTTTAAATAAAAATCTTCATCTTGAAAAAAAATAATAAGTTGTTTTATTTTTTTTAATAAATATAATCATCCGATTATAATTTGTGCGAATCTGTATCTATTTTATTCGCGTGGTACCCTCCGAAATTCTGTGCCGTTGAGACCGGTAATGGTGGAACTGAAAGTTCAGTTTCTTTCCCCATCTGGTCTGTGTATGACCCTATTTCCTTTAGGTACGCATAGATCGGCTGAGGAATATTGAACTCCTCGTCATATGTCGCGTTTCTGATGTCCTTCTCAGCGCTAGTGAGCGCTGTATTTGCTTGCTTCGCTTTAACGTCTAGCAACTTTAGCCATAACATTGCCGTTGCGTAGTAGGATATTTCCTCGCGGACGATGACTCTTTCGAGCTGTTTTTCATCTGCGCGGTATCCGTCATACACGTCAGCTGCTATTGCTGGTAGCTTGGCGTAATTCGCGTTGAAGTACTGTCTTGGCAGAATCTCTGTAACTGAGACATCGATGCCGAAGATTGCCTCTGAAATGATTGGATCATTCCTTTGCGGCGTTGACTTCGTCTGCAAATGCTGTGGAGGCGTAACTTTGTCGGTCTTCGGTCCTAATCTTGTGACCGGCTTTGGATTACTTTGTTTCTTTCCCTTCTTCGAAGGGTCAAAGTTCTCCGGCTTGCCACGATAATTTGGAGCGATCTTTGCAATTTCTTCTTTCGAATATACTGCTTTGACTTCGTTATTTGCTTCCATTTTCACTGAATTTTATTTTTCAATAAATTTTTCAGGTAGAATTTTTCTATCTGTCAGGATCCAGATTCTAAAACTATATATAAATTATATTAATAATCAGTAATGTTAACCA
Organism: Poecilus cupreus; assembly: GCA_963942605.1. Lineage (NCBI taxonomy): Eukaryota > Metazoa > Arthropoda > Insecta > Coleoptera > Carabidae > Poecilus > Poecilus cupreus. The sequence goes on along the minus strand of OZ012729.1, from coordinate 2,180,777 downwards.
TGCTGGAGTAAAAATAGTATATTAATTTCTATTTTAAGTGTTACACAAGTGGTATATTAATTTGATTTTTAAATAAAGATCGTGTAGCAAATGCTCTTAATTTAAGTGCATTTATAGTTGGTCTTAATTGAAATAATTTACAAATTTTGCTTTATAAATTTTGCAGGTAGGATAGATCTTGCTTCCATGGTTCTTCCTACTTCTTCGTAATCGGTAGATTATTCCCTATTGCAAGTATCGCAATTGGAAGAGTCTGCTTTTCCTGCGCGATAGATGAGATGTTAAGATTTGGGATAGGGAGTTGACATGGAGGAATTTTAGCGCTATTCTTTTTTTTTTATCATCCAGGGAGGAAGGTGAAGGTAATAACTCATTTGGAGGTGATTTCTCAGCGTTGTTGCCAAAGTTTTGTGGATATGCAGCTAATATTGTGTTTTAACATTGAATTGTTTTCAAAATCGTTTTTCTGGATGTTAGTGCCGTGGAGAATGGCATTTGGTCTTGTCTTCAGTTGGTGTGTAACAAGCATTTCTTCTATTATTAGATCAATGGGTTTAAGGCTGGTTTCTTTGGAAACTGATTGGCAAGATTGAAAAATAAATTTCCCACTGAAGGCGGTTATGCTAAGAAGTTTCCGTAGATTTCTGGCGTTAGGGGCTTGGTGGCCCCAAATAGAGTACCCATATGTTATCATGAGTAAGATGGCCCTATGATAGGTTGCAATGCTCTCTCGAGGCCTGCCCCAGTTCAGTCTGACATTTTTTCTGAGCGTAGGTAAAAGGGTTCTTGCCTTTTCGCAAGCTGTTTTGACATGAAGAAATTTAATTCTTAACTCAGCAATCATTACGCCCAAGTACTTAGCTTGTTTTAGTTCGCCTGATGTTTTTGTTCAGTAGTTTGACGGTTAAGGGATCCTTGTATGGCCATAAAGCTTGATTTGTTGGTGGAGAAAGTTAGTTTGTGTGACTCTGCTCAATTTTCTATTTGTGTGAGAGTTCTATCAATTGTTTGTTCAATTAACCTTCTGTTATTATCTGACGATTACAAGGATATCATCAGCAAGTACGACCAGCTTGACATTGAGTGCGAATGTTACATCTAGTAAATCATCGATGACAAATTTCCTGAAGATCAGCCCTAAGACCGAGCCCTGGAGGACATCCTATTATCATTTTCATCCATACTTTTTCCGATTTGCACCTCAGGATTACATATCTGTTGCTGAGATAACTCTTGGTTATATATAGGATTTTGTTGTTAATGTTAAATTTATATATTCTATGGATGGCGTTGGCCACCATGGATTATCGAACGCTCCACTAATGTCTAGAAATATCCCTATAATATGTTTAGAGTTTGTCTCATCCACGAATTTGTTTAATTCAGCGAGAGCGGCTGTTGTGGACTTACTTGGAATTGGTTTGGGTGGTGCAGGTTAGTGATATCTATTCTCATAAGGGCAATTAGTACTGTTTTACTAAGTTCTGTGAGCAGGGTAATCGGTCGGTAAGATTTGATTTGGCTAAGGTCTTTGTTAGCGCTTTTGGGAATTAATCTTACATTTCCTACTTTCCATAGGTCGGAGAAGAATCCTAATAGAAGGCAGTCCTCAGACGGTTTTGCTAGGAAATCAGCCAACATGTGCTCATTCTTCTTTAGGATGAGCTCGGGAATGTTATCGATGCCCGGCTTCAGAAGGTGAGGTGAATCATGTAAATGTATGATTTCATCACCATCAACTTCATACCCCAGGCCTATATATTCTTCACTTCTTCTGCAGTAAGATGCCACAGTATCTTTTTTCAAATAGTTTGAAGCGGCGACATTTATTTGCGCTTGAACGCAAATGGTTGCCACTTTGTTTAGGTCAGCCTCTCTCACTGACCGTGTCACATCTTTTAACAGTCTAACAACTGTTACACTATTAATTACACTACAGGTGAAATAATATGCAACGGGTTGTTTAAATTTTTTACAGATTCCTCGTACCATGAAGACCCATAACATAACTTTCTTTGATCCGGCCTCAAATTTTCAAAACACACAATCTCGTTCATGAACGCGTTGCATTGTACGTTTTTAGTAATCGACGTTGCGTCGAATACTAATACGCAATTCTTCTCACGTTGGCGTAATTTTGAAATAGTATGCTTCAGGTTTACAAAAACTCTTTTGTTGATTCCAGTGTTAAATGGTAGTTGCGTCAAGAGTGATATCAATTGCTCTTTTTAGGCAAGGTTAGCGTAAAAAGAAAGAAATGAATGTAATAAGAAAACACGTTGACACTGAAAAATTGAGTTAATACCAAACAAAGCTAAAACAATAATGGCAACAGCAACGCCAATATTCACTTACTAATTTATGCTCTAGTAGCGACATAACGACCGCGCCACCAACTAATTAAAAGCCTGAGATTTGCTGCACCTAAAATCGATAAAATAGGAATGCGAGTTTCTCCAATAGGGAGCACAACAACCCAAAAATCAATAAATCTTGCAATCTCTAAAGGATTTCTTAACCTGAAATATATAATACATAAATAACTGAATTTATATTGAATAAGTGCATAAAACACATACAAATGTTTCTTGTAAGCTGAATTTTCTATTTAGTCAAAAGAATACAAGATGACTTTTCGTTCTGCAGGACAAGTTCACATTCACACAACAAAATGTTGACACTGGTTTTGGCTCGTAACGACTTAATGTTTTGCATTTCAGACTGGCCCAAATAAATTCTTTATAATATAAAGCTTTGTGCAATTTGTCTAAACGGAACGTATATTCCTGACTTATGTTTATTTTATATATTTTTTTATTTCTTTTCCATGTGTTTTCCTTTCTCAATCTTTTTCTTGTTTTCTTTTTATCTTCTTAATTTTTAGAGGTTGTCACTAGGTCATTATCACTGCTGCTACTATTAATATCATCTTCCCTGTTTTCATTATTAAAATCAGGGTCTTTCTTGGAGCTGTCCACATCATATTTTTGTTCAGAACTGTCTGGCACAAAATCAGGATCTTCCATGAGCTGAACATATTATAATTTTTTTTCAGAAGCTTTGTATAAAATCTGGGTCTTCCGTTGAACTGATCACATCATCATCTTTTTCAGGAGCTTGTGGTAAAAAATCAGCGAATGTGGTCACTGCTTAAACAGTTGCAACTACAACCTGTCCTTGCAGTGCTTCATTGCTTTATTATCTTCGATTTGTCTACAGCGGGTACAAAATCAGCAATGCTCTTCACCTCTTCAATCATGACATCTTTAACTTCTTGCAAGGCTTCAGACTGCCATAATTTTGGAAGCAAAGAATCACTGCATTCATTGGACACTACACTTTCTTCAACACGTACTACTAACTTTACTTTTTTTTTTTACAGCGGAGTCTATACAATTTACTAGAGCTGTACTAGTATTTGGTGCTAATTGTTATGGTTCCATATACTTTTGCATTCGGTGTTCCGATGCTGAAAATAACATTATTACGTATAGTCAAGAGATTAACTAATTCAAAATTAAAGCAGTTCTTTAAAAATTTTACAAATAATATAACCTCACTTTTATAAATAATATGCACAATAGTTATTTGTCAAACTAGAGAGGAAAGCGCGTCTTTTTCCCCCTCGAGTTCGAAGTTTGCCTCATGAGCGCAGCGAGTGAGGCATTTTGAACGAGAGTAGAAGAAGAGCTTTCCTCTCGTGTTAGACAACATTTTTTTCACGACATGTTTCTAAAAACGATTTGCTCGGACCTAAAATACACTTTAAGAACACAACTGACAGATTGGCACGTTAAAAGTTAGGTTATCAGACACAAGGCGGTGTAGCAGTGTTGCCAATGAACCAATCTTAAATATATTTAATAAGTTGTCAAATTGATATTTAATAACGAAAAGAAATATATAAGACATAATTGTAAGATTATATAAAGTATGTATATCACTAAAATAAGGATTTTCAATAAAATTAGGAATTTATTTATAGTTTTTATAATATATTTTTTATAAATAACTTTCATATTGGCAGCACTTCCATATTTTCCTCTCTAGAGAAGAACAACACATTTTCCTCACTATTTTGGGAGAAGAACGGTGGAGTTTCCTACCATGTCGTGAAAAAATAACAAACACTCACATAATTTCTGTGTCTGTCTATTCGCCAGTGTAAGAGAACAAAGTAGTTTCCATCTTGAAGTCATAAAAGGTATATATTTTTCACAAAGCACACAGATTTATCACAAGGGATAAAACCGATATAACCATCCCAATGATTGACTTAACAAGAAACAAGTGACGTAAATAAACTTAATTTTGATTATTTCAGCACCTTGAATTAGGTTGCGGCTATAACCGTCATGGCGCCAGCGGTCTCTAGACACTAAGTAATGGGACGAAGGTGGCTATAACAGCAAAAATTTAAAAACGTAAATGACAGGTTTAATGACTCAAATAAGCAATTTTTTGTGTGCAACAAAGTATTTTTGGGAGTTTTACACGAAATGTTAGTTCATAATCAAACAAAAATAAATAAATGACAATAAAATTTATTATAATTTTATAATTATTACACATTATTTTCGATATGTTATGTTTCAAAGCATAGTGCAGGACACAGTGCAGGTTTCGACATGTAATTGTTGCAGCAATATGATGTTTCCCTCCTTATTCCCTGTTTATAACATTGATTACAATGCGGAAAATATGTTTTTCGCTGATAATTTTCAGGAGGAGAAATTTTCTCAGGAAAATGTTGTGTTCCATTGTTGTTGATTTCATTGGTTTGGATTCGTGCACGTTTAAATTGAACCTGTTTATAATCTATACCAGTTAGAGATCGTATGATTGCTTCCCTGTATTCTATAAACTTCATTTGAGAACCTGTCTTTTCTTTAAAGATGTAGTAAGAATTCCACACTGCTACATCCAGTAGATGATAGATTACCTTTTTGTACCATCTAATTGTTTTTTGTGGACTGGAATAATAGGGGCATCATCTGATCTGCTCTGTCAACACCTGACATATTCTGATTATAATTCACTATTTCAATTGGTTCTCTCTTTTCCTGTTGTCGCCGGTTAGCTGTGTTTATCATACTTGGGTGGTAAAGTGTTGTTAAACATAGCACATCCCATTTATCTTTCCATTTGGACACGTATGTCTGATTTTGGTGTCGCCATACATGTTCTCCTCTTCTAAGCTTACGACGTGTTATTCCTTGCGGCAAACCCTTCCTATTTACTCGAAGAGTTTCTGTCACATTTGTCTTTTTGCTCAGTAATTTGTTAGATAATGGGTAGACTGTTGGAATAGTTATCCATGAACAAATAATGGCCTTTATTAAAATATGACTGCATCAATCGCACCACAAGACTTTCAATAGTTGTCATGTTTTCATCGTTTTTTCGATGGTATTTGCATATTTCAATGTTCAAAACATAAACCTTGGGCTGAACAAAGATCGTACAATTTAATTCCGTATTTTGCCTTTTTGCCTTTAGTGTTCGTGCGAAAAGAAAGCCTTCTTCGAAATAATAACAAAGATTCGTCTAATGATAATGATTCATTTTGTGCATATGCATTCGCAAACTTTTCTATGAGCAAATCAAGAAATATTTTTTATGTTTTTGTTGTATCTATAATTTCCTCATTTTTTCTTCCTTTTTGTTTGTTTTTTTCATTGCTATTTTTCTTTTCAAGTTTTTCTAAAAATAGAATATAATCATAGTTTTTCCTACATGATCATAAATTATAAATATACTCACTTATACGATTTATTAAATTTTCCCGCTCCTCCTTTAGCTTCTTATTTTCTTCTTCCATTTTCTATATAAATAAGAAAACAATGTTATTATTATAATTAAAATTATTTTTACACACATGATATACTTACAAATTATGATTGCTTATTAATCTGAAAATTGAAAAAGTTTATTTAAACAATTGAATAAAACAATAACAAACAATAATACCAACGTATTAAAATTCATTTTATTTTTAATAAACGTAACTATATACAATATAAATAAAATTAATTATATATACATTATTCACATATTGAAAATATAAAAAAATATCACAATTTAATTTATAATACATTTTAATATACTTCAAAAGTTGACAATATTACATATAATATCAAATTTTGTTCTCACTACATAAACAATTCGTTTTTCGCGGCAAATCTTACATGTCATCTTCTGTTTAAAGAGATATCGTCTTTAATATGTGGGTCATTCTTTCTATAATCGGACAAAAAATTGGCAACCATCTTCAAATTCGCTGAAACTTTTTTTAATGGGTTATAAACCTTAGAAAGCACGGTAGAAAGAGTTAGTTAGGCCCAACTCGAATTATTTAATTTTATTTCGTATTATATCGTTTTTTCGTGGAAAATGATCATTTTTGTGGAATTAATTAAAAAATAACGTTGTAACTTATTATTAAAAATATATATCTGCATTTATCTGATAGTTTGTACTCCGCTATACTCTAAAGTATCGTTTGAGTCCACTTATGTACGTGTTAAAGCCTATTTTACGTTCTAAAATGTCACAAATACATTTTTTTTAAATTGAAATTCCCAAAAAACGTATTTTTTAAAAATTCTGAAATTTTGGCAAAATAAGGTCAAAACATGGAATAAGTAAATGCAAGAACAATTGAGATGGCTATTTTGATTATTTGGATGTTATAGCGTTTCAAAGTCGAAATTTCATTTTTACGATTTTACGAATACTCATGCTATAAAAATAAAAGATTTAGTCACTAATTATTTAAGAAATATTTATTTATTTCTCAAAATGTTAATATTCGGAATATTTTGATAATATTTTTCAATATATCTTTCATTCTTGATTCAATTTTATTAATTGGTAAAACGGTACTGGACAATAAATTGAACACTTCAACCCGCAACTGAAGGTAATGTTTTACTTCTTACGTCAATTTGAAAGGAAATATTTACCATGTAATTAAATTATTAATGATTAGAAAATAATTATTACTCTTTTCTTTACCTTGGTGTTTCTTTTTCAATGTTTTCTTGTTCAATGCGATGATTGTAACTCTCCAAAACGTTAACTTCAAATTCGTCTACCGAAAATTAGTGCTTTTTAAAAGAAGCAAATCCTCCATCCTGCGGTATACAAGCATGGCAACTTCTGATTCCTTTTATAGGAATCGCAGATGAGAACCTTTTTTCCATTTTCACTTTATGATCTATGTCTTTGGAATGGATCACAACAATATTTTTCAGCTGCTTCATAACTAGATAAAAATAGGAATTCATGATTTCAACTCCCGTTCTGATGTAAATAAGATGCAAGTCTCGTGCGGAAAAAACGTCAAATGTTTTGTAGATGTTCTCTTGCGAACACTTGATCTTAAAATTGTTAAGAGAACAACTTTTCTCAGCCATCTTAACTGACACCATGCGGAACTCGTGTCACTTTGTAAACAATGCACCGGTTTAAATAAAACGTTAGATTTAGATACCGATATTAAAACTTTTTCATCATTACCGACAAATGATAATATTAGAATTTATGAAACATATATCTATTACAATATCTCAAGGATGAACATTCAAATTAAATTTAATTCTGTTTATAAAAAAAGTTTAAATAATTTGTATTTATAATATAATTATTCGTAAAATCGTAAAAATGAAATTTCGATTTTGAAACGCTATAACATCCAAATAACCAAAATAGCCATCTCAATTGTTCTTGCATTTACTTATTCCATGTTTTGACCTTATTTTGCCAAAATTTCAGAATTTTTAAAAAATACGTTTTTTGGGAATTTCAATTTCAAAAAAAAATGTATTTGTGATATTTTAGAACGTAAAATAGGCTTTAACACGTACATAAGTGGGCTCAAACGATACTTTAGAGTATAGCGGAGTACAAACTATCAGATAAATGCAGATATATATTTTTAATAATAAGTTACAACGTTATTTTTTAATTAATTCCTCAAAATGATCATTTTCCACGAAAAAACGATATAATACGAAATAAAATTAAATAATTCGAGTTGGGCCAAACTAACACTTTCTACCGTGCTTTCTAAGGTTTATAACCCATTAAAAAAAGTTTCAGCGAATTTGAAGATGGTTGCCAATTTTTTGTCCGATTATAGAAAGAATGACCCATGTATTAAATGTAATTTGACAGTAAATGCTTATTTATGGATGTTAATATTTTAGCTGGGACTGAAGCAAACACAAACCTAAAAACTTTCTCATTTCAATCGTATAAGTATTTTTGAAATTTGCCTTCCTACTATGCCTTGTTTGTGGCCGTGTTTGATTGCAAAGTTTTATGCCCTAATCATTCGTAGATTTTATAATCATTTCCATAACTTGGTCATCCCATATATTTTCAAAAACCTGAATTGGAGTAACATTTTCGTGTACACCCAAAAAATTCTCAGCGGCATCTGCATCAAAAGAAAAGTTTCTTATAGGTGTTGTATTGGTATGCCATGTCCCATCTTTTTATGGTTCTTCTGGCGCTTCATATTCCTCATCTGTAGTTGATTCATTATCCTCACTACCCGAACTGTTATTTTCAGCACTGTCAGCATCAGATTCAGACTCACTGTTGCTTGCTTCAGTAGCCTAGCCTGTTCTTTTACCCAACTGGCCATTTTCTGTAAATATTGAATGAAACATTCAAATTATATATATATATATATATATATATATATATATATATATATATATATATATATATATATATATATATATATATATATATATATATATATTTACATCTGATTATTTATTTATATTTCAAATGAAAAAACATAAAAAACAAAAAGTAAACAGTATAACCATAAATATTGCTAATATATCAAAAAATGCTATTTTTTATTTTTTTTTATTTCTATTTAAAGTGTAAAATCAATCAGAAACAATAAATATCGTTAAATGTATAAATAACAACTATAAATTCAAGAGAAAATACGATCGCACTACTCCGTTCACAACCACGTGCATACTGAAGCTGCATGTCGTGTAACAAGTAGAAAACGAAATACAACCTAATTTTTTTTCCAAAACATGACACTAGGCATCTACTTGTACGCCGGTAAATGCACATTTGTGCTGCTATAGCCGCAGTGTCTAAAAACTACCGTTAAGTTTTGGACGGCTATTGCCGTCATGCCACATAGTGAACTTCGATTTGACGGCTTTAGACGCAAGTGTCCGTCAACGTGTTAAAAGCTACAGTGGGATATTCATAATATCTCACTGTTGCATTCACGTTTTTTTTTTTTTTAAGACTGCGTTAAAGCAACACTGAGTTTTAATTATATCTCACTCATGCACTGAACATAATAGCGGATAATTTAAAATTCAACACTGAGTTTCACCGTCTACCAGTATTGTGAATTTTTTTACTTGAACCCGACTTTACTTGACAACTGTCACATAACTCTAAATGGCAATTAGCTAAAATTTTCTAAATTGAAATACAATAGGAAAGCGTTTTTTGAAAGCGTTACAATATCTCTAAAAATATCATTACACTAGCCGGATGCCGCACAGTGAGGTTTCTTTTGGTTTTAGGCACGACATATCATCTTTCTAGTTGAACAACACAAAATACTAAAATTTTACTAATCAGAACTTGTTCAAAGACAGCAGTATAGTAGTAGACTGTCACATAAGATATTGTTTCGTTTGTAAGCATCCACGGTGAAATTGACAGTTTAATATCGTAGCTGGAATAGTGCGCATCTGATTACAATCAATACCATGTTCTGCTAATAAATGCATGATTAAGCATGATTTTAACATGATCTCAGTTTGAAATTACTATTTGATATTACATTGAAAGAAAAATAAGTTTTTAAATTAGTTGAATTAGTGCGGCTTTGAGTATAACAACCGATGTTAATTAATGTTTACTTTTTCAGATTTGGAAACAGTTGGAAGATGTTCACAGTCAACTTCTACAGCATCTACTCCAGTCCGCACCATCTTCAGCTACAGCTGCGTTTAAAATTATTCAACCAACACCAAATTCATAATTACGAAGTTGTCTCTATCATTAAGTCGTGGACAGTTTTCGTAAAATTAATAGCTGTTCAATGATAAATCACATACAGTTTTTAACTCACAGTTTAGTCAATGTGTTAGTTTACTTTATTATATCAAATTTTGAGTAGTTGTATTGTTTAAGGATATATGGCAATATTTTTTAAATGGTTTGTGAACTTATGTTTAAATTTATTTACTATTATTACACATAAGTGATATCTAGTTTTCGTTTTCGTCGTAATATTGTATGACTCATTTGAATGTGTGTGTATCATAGAGGTACAAATTTTATCGGATACACTTTTATTTGACTTTCATTCACTCGAGTCGATCCACCATGTTTTCTGTCGTAATATATTGTAACGTTCGTGGGTTTCAAAAGAAAAAGGAAGAAATATTATTAATAACCAATAATATATAATTATTATAGTAAATAGTAATAGTTAATTAACATACTATTTAAAGAGTAAAATAACAAATACAAAAACTTTTACACGAACACTTATCACTACTGTAAACAAACACTATTATTTATATAAACTAGCTGAGCGATATTTATTTATGACGATATATTTATGTTCAGAGCGACAGATATATTTATGTTCATCTGTCCTTCGTAGTAGCTTCGGAGTCAACTGACTGCCTTGATTCGTCCTTTTATGTATCGTTTCCCTTGTTTCTAGACGCTTCGGGAGGCTTCTCTAATGTGGCATGAGTCGACCAGTTCAAACTGGTCGGTCCTGCGTCTATTCAAATTTATTTATCTACTCGGCGGCGTAAGCCGACAAGTTTCAACTTATCGGTGCTGCGTCCGTTGCAATATTAGATGCACTAACATTGATCCAAACTTCTGCATGAAAACGTGTTGCCTAGAAACTGGACTAGTTTGTTTGGATAATAATTTGATGAACGAACGCATATTTTAGACGAAAAACATTTTGGTTGTTGAGTATTTACTATTCAGATTATTTGTAATGAATAAAATTGATTCGACTATTACCAGAACAAGTAAATAAAAATCTAATATTTCTTATTTAGGTACGTACTTGTTGGTGCGCTTCTGCACCCCACTTCCTACCTCCAACCCTCTACATTGTGGTTGGGGTTTGTAAAAGGTTTTCTTTTAGACCAGTTGGAAATATGGATGAGTTGAGAATTCATTCTTGTAGTAGAAGGTTGAAAACTAGAATTATGTAACATTTTGAGTTGATCATTGTTAAAATTTTGTTTGTGTTGAATTAAAGCTATAGTGTTGTTAATCACGTATTCTATTGATGGATTAGCAGGTTAGCTTATCTGGTCCTTCTAGTTTATTCCTTTAAAACCACAAAATCAATTTCGATCGTTACGAGAGAAATCGAATAATCATCGACTTGAATAAAAATTTGATCTACATTAAAACATTTGATCTACATTAAATGTCGTTGTTGGTATATTATACCTAAAAAATTTCGAATATCTCCTTCATTTATGTTCTTTGGTCAAAAACCAAATTGATTAAAGCATCTGTAAAGAAATAATTGAAGAATTGATAAGATGTACACAAATCAAACAAATTTGTTGGTAAAGTGTCGTTTGCCATAAACTTTAAAGCATCTACATAAAAATTCTCTGTCTTCCAGGTTATTTTTCACATATGTTAATTTTCTTTTTCAGTATCCTCTTGCTTATCATCGGCAATTTCTGCTTCTATTATATCTTTATCTACTGCAGACCCTTTTGGAATTGGTACCATTTCTTCATTTAAGAAATTTGTCTCATCATCAGTACTATTTTCCAAGTTATTCTCGCTATCAGATAAATAGTTATTCAAAATATCATCTGTTTTCTGGATTCGAAGTAATTTTTCAACATCTGAAATAAAAGAAGTTAATTATTGCATGATGATGCAGAAATGAAACACTGAAAAACACACAATTTATTATTGGTTTCTGTGAAAATGAGCTACATTCATAATAAATACAAGTAATAGTTACTTTGATGCGTGTAAATAAATAATATTAGACAATATTGTTTATTTTATAATGAAAATAATTTCACAAGAACAACCATATACGCACTTGATGCCTATGTCACACTATATGAGTTTCGTCAAATGAAACTGAAAGTACCCTGAAAAATCATATATAAATTGTACAAATGATGTCACACCTATATGACAAAAATTATATGAAACTAGTCTCTTATTCGTCTTCTACAAGATGTCTACTGTTTTGACATTTCAGACCTTTTGAGCATTGGTGTTTATTGGTTATAGTTATTACAATTAGTTCAAGTACTGAGGACATTATTTTTGTAAGTGCAGTGTGTACTATATTAAATAAAAGAAAGAAGGCGAAAGAAGGCAAAAAATAAAAGAACTAGGTCAATTTGCACGAAGAAATGGCTTGTAAGAAGAAATGAGCAAACTGGGGTTAGAGGTTTATCACTTCTTCATAACGAATTGAGAGATGCGTACAGGAATTTCTAACGAATGGATGAGGAGTGTTTTCATATTATATTACACGCAGTGGAACGTCAAATTACTTATAAAAATACGAAATTTCGGGAATTTATTAATGCGCGTGATAGGTACATGAAAAATAATAAAAATTATATTAATTTCATATAAATTTGTTTTAGATTAAGTATAGCACTGCGATTTTTGGCTGCAGTAGAAACATATCAAAGTCTTTCCTAGCATTTTAGAGTGGGCAGAAGTACAATTTGTGAAGTAATACCAGAAGTTTTAGATGCAATTTGTAAAAATGTGGTACCTAAAAATGTTAAGGTCTAGTAAAAAATCAAATGATTTCTATAATTATTTATTTAATTCTCGTGCTCGTCAGCTGATATATTTTCATATTTTAATAAAACTTCTATTATATCGTGCTCAGCTTTCATTAGGTATTTTTTATTTAACAATCGAATCCGATTTTTAACGAAATCTCCGAAGGAGAAGTATCTATCTTTTTCTGTAGGTTGTTTTTCTTCGACTTTTTTCTTTAAGTATCCACTTAAAGCAGTAGATACTGTAACAGCTACCCTGCACTATGTGCCAATGAGTACTGACAAGTGTTTATTTTACTTGATCAAAATTTAACTAAAATATTAGAAAATTAATCAATGAATCGACCAAGGGTATCGTAATCCGCCCGTCACCGCAGAACGAGCTATATGACCAAATTTTTGACATTTAAAGCAAAGAATGTCTCTATTTACATTACTCTGTTCTCGCGACCTATAACTCGTTCTGTTCTCATATCGAGAAGGACTCTCATTATTACTATAATTATGACGCGATCTACTTTGATTCACTTTGCCCTCATATCCCTTATTTTCTTTCATGTTACCTGTATTACTTTTTGATACGGCCATTGCTTCTATTAATTTATTAAAAGTATCCAAAACATTTGATTCTGACTTTTCAACTGAACTTTTTACTTTGTTAATTACTTCCATTTCATCTCTCCTTGGGTACGCAAAAACCCTTTCTAAATTTTTAGCAACTTCGACTGCCTTTTTAAATGTAGTCGGATTTCTATATAAAATATCGCGCTGGATATGTGGCAATACGCCCTCTGTAAACTGATTCAACAACTGTTTTTCCAAATATTTTTCATTCACTGATTTGGTCACTGGATCTGTACTATGATCTACTAGTTGATTGCCAATAGCTACTAACCGCGACACATACGCTAAAACGCTTTCGTTTCTAAGTTGATAGCATGTATTAAAATGTCTTAAAACTGTTCTACTGTCTTGTCTTGGAGCAAATCTTTCTAAAAATGCCTTTTTAACATCCTCCCAATTATTTGAATTACTAGCCTCCTGATCGTTTTTCATATAAATTGCGACATCATGCTTAAACTTAATCTTGTTGTAGCAATCTTTACTTTATCGTCCCAATTCCCAATTTTGCTGCAATACTCAATTTTTTCAATAAATTCTCCAACGTTTTCATCTATTTTACCGTTAAATTTAGGAATTTTTGAATTTATCCCCGACATAGACGTCACTGCAATTAACGTGTTCAACAATTGAGACTCACCCATACCAACAAAAGAGTTTTGTCCGGTTTGCGGCATTTTATTTTAGATAACGAACAATTACTTTCCAAATACAAAATATATCTTTAATGCTTCAAATTCGTACACCGCTGGTACCAATTACGGTATAACTCAAAATATCTAAGAACTTTAAAACTCACTGGTTTTTTAAAACCGCTTCTCAACAATTATGTGCCAATATTATATTCAATTTTCTCAAGACTACTTTGAAATGTTCGCTTACCGCTTGCCACCAATTATGTAGCAATAAAATTTATCAAAATTTGCAAAGGCTTACTGGTTCGCTTGCCGCTGCCACCAATTATGTAACAATATACATTATTAAAATTTCCAAAGACTTACTGGTTTGATAGGTTCGTCCACCGCTTGCCACTAATTATGTAACAGCTACCCTGCACTATGTGCAGTAGTAGGGGTACTGACAAGTGTTTATTTTACTTCACCAAAAATTAACTAAAATATTAGAAAATTAATCTATGAATCGACCAAGGGTAGCGTAATCCGCCGGCCACCACAGAACAGTTATAACTCCGTTCTGAAGAGTTAAATATGAGAGAAAATATTTACGTCGTTAATTACTGGGTAGAAGGCTCATTAAATAATCTCAACAATAAACTTGGAGGTAAGGCAGTATAAATGAAAATCCAATTCTCAAAACAATAACAATTTACTAACAAAAATAAAAATAGAAAAAATCCCAATAAACAGGTTACACAATTATAAACTACTTTGCTCAGTTTGACACGATCAACCACAGTTTCCTACTTGAACCTATTATCAACTTTAGAATATGCTATCAACGCAACGTACGCACAAGTACAAATATCAAATTATAAATCTACTTACAGTTCATTCCTTTGTTGCTGGCCGTTCTCACGTGCACTGGTTCGCGAAAATAAACGCTCAATTAACCAAGAGATTCAAGTTAATCTAACTTAGCATTAGCAACTTAACCCGATATTTACTTTATTCAAATTGGAATTTAGTTTAGACTTCACAACTGTCATGGGTTGGTAGTAAAAGACCAGACATAGCTAACTTCAGACAACACATGATCACAATCAGTTGTTGACAGATATAATATCAAAGACGCATATTGTAGTTATCATTGTTTAAACATATTAATTAAACAGAACGTTATTGGTTATTATCATTCAATACCCAATACATGGTGCCGAAACCAGGGATGACATAACAACAACGAAACAAACAAAATTACCGCACTTGGGTTTTTTCCGTATCTTTTAAATTGAACATATTATAGATAGCAACAGCTTCAGCACTTATTATGGTCATGAAAGTTGCAACCTGGACCGCTGGTTCCTTGTTCTTCATGTTTATTGCTATTTCATACCACTCGTACTGCTGTAGCCATGTTTTCCATGCAGTTGACATATCTGTATCTGTGTTTATTTGAAATTGTTTTGGTGGCTTTAGCCCACTAACACTCTCTCCACTGTTTGTCATTTTGAACACAAACAACTTAATTCGACTCTACTCGATAAACGAAATAATCAATTTTCAAAACGCAACAACAAATATCTTTCAAGAAAAACTTTACCAATATTCAATTAATTACTCACAACTCTAAAGAACTACAGGAAATGAACACAAAACTTGTAAAACTGTTTCGATCAGTGTCTGAAACAAGACTGTCGAAGTGAAATCACACATGAACCCTCGATGGGTGATTTCACCCCCACTTAACTTAACTTGAGCATCTTAAAACTACTTCACAATTGGTTAAAATGTTCTTTAACAATATCTAATTGGTCAAGTGATTCTAGATTTCTCGGGGGTTTGCAGGGTGCGAAACTTGACTAACCTTTTAACGGATTTTTACTTTTAAGAACTAATCTTTGGAAATCTTAACAATCACTGACCTCGCCCAAAACCGCCTTCGCTTCCTTCACAATAATCATAAATAACTTTCTCTTTACTTGAACCCGACTTTACTTCACAACTGCCACATAACGCTAAACGACAATTAACTAAAATTCTCTAAACTGTAATACAATGGGAAAGCGATTTTTGGAAGCGTTACAAATCTCTAAAAAATATCTTTTCACTAGCCGGATGTCGCACAGCATGGCTTCTCCTGGTTTTAGGCACGAAATCTCATCTTCTAGTTGAACAACACAAAATGTGTGTTACAATACCTAAGTCATCATGTTTTTCGGGCTTCCCGCGCAATCTTTTTGTGTTTTCTTGCACAGGAGAATCCCCGCGGCTCGAACTCCTGCTCCCTTTCAATAATCTTCCTACTGTGAGAGTGCTCTCTAACATTGGAGACTCGAGCCGATCAGAACTGCGACCAGAAGCCATCCTTTTGGGAGCACTTGGTCCTGCTACTTCGAATGCTGGTGAATTTTTCCTACTTTTTGATAATCTCTTCGGCACACTTGCATATTGTTTTGCGCGGTTTGCTCGGTCCAGGTTCGGGATTGAGCGATTACATAGTGAAAAGCTGCAATAAATATACAATATATTATTTTAATTTCGCAGGTTCCAACATCGCATAACGAATGGAAGTCGGTTGAAAAAGTATTTCGTCAGAGATGGAATTTCCCTAATTGATGTGGGGCAATTGATGGGAGGCATATAATTTTTTACCACCACGCAATGAGGGATCATATTATGGAAATTATATGTCATGACAGCATCGTATTACTAGCTATAGCTGATAGGAACTATACATTTTTATTGTTGTTGTTTTATTGGATGTAGGCTTAGGTAAAATTTAAACAATAAATTGAAAGATGTTATTTATTGAAGTGGACGACGTTTCGGCGCATTGTATGTGAACATTTTCAAGTCTTAATTTATGTAAAAGTTTACTTATTACATGATGTTAAAATTAATCTAGCAATGAAACAAATAGTCATTGCGTATAACTTGTGGAGTCAATGACGACTAACAATTACATGATGTTAAAATTAATATAGCAATGAAACAAATAGTCATTGCGTATGACTTGTGGAGTCAATGACGACTAAATAAATATAAATTTTTATGTTTCGACATTAGTGCAAATAGTAGCATAAGCGATGGCGGTGTTTTTGTAAGCAGCAACATGCATGATTACATCATGACCAATTGATTCAATATTCCAGATAGTACTCAACTACCGAATTCTATTGAAAGCACACCATATGTTTTTGTTGGCGGCGATGCATTCCCACTGTCAACAAAATTAATGAAACCATTTCGGTACCATGGGCTCATTAAAAATTTAAAAAATTATAATTACTGCCTAAGTAGGGCAAGAAGAAGAATTATACAATCTCTTCCTAACCTATGCTCTCTTATTGTTCTTGTGTCTTTGATTCCTCTTGAATTTAGTTCCATAAGTAATTGCAATGACGTAAAAAAAAATATCAAAATATATATTATAGGGTATATTTGGAATTTTACTTTCAAGCAAAATTGTAGTACATCTGCGCGTAAATCAAATTATATATCCGGTAAAATGGTGGAAGATCCTTGGTATGGCTCAAACCATTCAATGTATCTTAAGTCTAGTTGTCCCTGTCCATATTTTGTATCCCCACAGTATTGGTTTTCCCCAAATAAATTGTTTTGTGCCGTGTCAGCCAAAAAATGGGACCATTGACTCATCTACACTATGATATTCTTCATTTGGTGCTAAATCGATGAACCCTTTTATTCAAAATATCAGTCGAAGGTCGCATTTTCGAGAATTTATCGCCATCATTTAGGACAGCATTATCGTTACAAACCTTTCTGCTTCATGTAATAATTCATATAACGTAAGTGGCCGTTTCCAATATATAAAATATTTAGAAATATATTTTGCCACTGTCCTTTATAAAAGACAGCTAATTTACATTTACTCCAGATATTAAAAAAAAAATGAATCTAACGTTCAACAGTATACAAAATTTGAGGCATTTGTAAGTTTAAATTCTACAATAAACTAAAGTTACAATATCAAAAACAACATATACTTACTCCCAAATATCCATGTTTTCGAACTTCCAAAACTTGATAATATTAGCAAACAATAGTCATATGAAAAATAAAACTACCTGTCAAACATCTGTTAATTCAATTGAAGTAAACATCGTTATTTAAGAAACGTATAGTGCCATTTGTGAAAAGGAAGCCTATCTGCGTTAAATTTAGATATTTAGACAGTGTCCTTTTAAAAGGACGGTGGCTTTATCTGGGTTAAGGACTGAACATATTTAGCATGTTCCCTACTGAACTGGGCCCGTAGTCCCTGGAATTATTTTTTTCAGTCATCAGCTGAACCAAGATAATTTCTTACTTAAAATAATCATTATTACAGGAATTTCTTCAATTATCCCTGTTACCTCTAGATGATACCTCCTAATAATTTTCACCATCACTTCCAAAGCGTCCCGGTTTTACTCTCTGTTGTAGTAATCGGCAGTGCCGGTTTTAGCACTACCAGCGCCCTGGGCAAGATTTCTACGGCGCCCGCTAACTGCAATTCAATTCCATATTCAATCATATTGTTTCCTGTAGATAAAACTTTATATAACATTTTACCTAAATCCATGTTAACATCAAGGTGTTTTAACAGAGATGTTTTCTGTAGGAAATGTAAATAACATTTATAAATATCTACATTAAGAATTCTTGTTTTCAAATACTTTATTTTCATTAACAGTAAATTTTCAATATTAATTAAATTTTTAATATCTCTTTGTTTAAATTATAATATTTCTTTTGTATGAAAGTTTAATTTTTTTCATTGGCAACTTGGAAACATTAATTCTACGTAAACACTTCTGTTGCATCCTGATATTTTAGTAACAAGTTTATCTATTTTATTTGTTTTGAGATAGTTACAAATTTTTTCCAAGTTGTATATGTCGATTTGCTGGTTTGAGCGTACGTCAATGAGTCTAATTGTTACCTTAAATTTGTTGTGAGGTTTTAATCCTGTACATATAAATTTTTTACGTGCTAGTTCATCTATATACACAAAATTTACTATTAATAATCTATTGTTGGGGTCATACTTACTTATTTTCATAGGTAGGGTGAAATTCGTAGAAATCGGGGCCGTTTCTGTTAGGATTCTAAGTTTATATTATCAAAAACGTCTGAATCCTCAAACCAATTTTGGTCTGGAGTATAAAATGATTAATACAAGTTGTATTACATTTTAAGTAAACTTATTCATCTCTATTTGGCAGCAGTTTTCCTGGGGCCGAGACCGTTTAATTGTTCTGCAAGAATCTCCTACAAATTTGCAAAGTAATTTTCCCTTCACCCCTATAAATTTTCCTCGAGCAAAATCGGAATAGTCGTCCATACAGATAAACACATCTAAAATTAATTGCTGTCACTATAAAAATCTATAAATTAAACAAGAAAAATTAAAGTGAAGTTCTTACAAATTAAACTATGTAAATAAGTATATAACTACAACTACGATACAAAAACCTAATTGATAATTATATTCTAAAAGCTCGAGCCATTTCTCCAGGTGAAACATCGCTGGTAACTTATCGTTACAGTCCACCTGGGTTCCGTGGTTTTTGATGATATGGGTGATGAGTGTCATAAATTTGGACTTGTTGTTGAATAGGATCGGCAGTTTCTGATAACAGAACTGCGATCACCTGTATTCAACAACCTTCGCGGAGCACCTAGCGATATACCTCGAACCTCCTAGGCGAGGGCAAGACGATTTTGAAGTATCTTCTCACGCAAACGACATCGCTTCAAAATTGAATCACAAATGACTTCGCTCATATGCCGCTTGACTGCTATATCCAAGAAGAGAAGTATACTGAACACTTGAGCCATCTTGTCCGTGTTCTGCACTAATTTTCTTGTCTTCTGATAAGAAAATCCGAGTGACGTGTCGAATATTGTCACGTTTAATTTGGACTTACTGATTATTTGATACAGTGCCTGAGCTAGTTGGGGGCGAAGCATAGCTCTCGAGCACTCGAACGTGACGCGGCAGCGAGAAAAGCACGGGTTGCAGAGAGAATGCAATACATTTAACTAGTGCTGAACTTCGTTAGCATGCGGGTCAATCAATAAAAATGCAAACATAGTTTTACTACTTGGTTATTATTGTTTAGACAAAGTATAAGAATACAAAAATACTCACATCGAGGACTTAGATGGTGACATCTCAACAAATGTAGAACAAGTACAGCAGACGTTACAGCAAGAGCCGGGAAGCGCGATCCGACAGCAGGTTGGTTGCTGCACAAGTAAAACTCAGAACACAACTAACTCACTGCATCGAATGTGAGGGTTTATATATCCCTCAGATTCCTGCTTTGAGGTTTAACGTCCGTTAGAACTTTGATCAGATAAGCAAAGGCCGTATATATTTCTAAATCTCTTCTAAAAATAATTTGAAATGCATTAGTAATTTTAGTGTGATAAATGGAAAATGAAACCTCAGAGCCTGCATTCCTAGCCACAATACAATGAAACGCTCTTAGTGTGTGCAATGCGTGTGGCTACGCTTCCCGTAGATAAGATCTACGTGACTTATACTAGTGCCGAGGAAGGCGTCGTATTCCGACACTATTTATTTGTAATCCCAGAAAAGATTTCGAAAGTTAAAATAAGAATCGTGTTTCATCGTAAGTTATAAGCCATGACATTATTTGAACATTGACCGCACCGAAACACCCTGTTGTCATCCAAGGCGATTACCCATTAATTACTTGAAATTTCTAAGTGTAGTAATACCGTGACATTACCTCCCCCCCTTCAGTTCGTGGCGTCCTCGACATGACTCATCCTTCAAAGCGGGCAACGGGGACGTATCCTGGTTCATTGTCTGGTTCGTATAGAGGGGCAGACGAGTGGTGGTACATTGGCAGATACTCTGCAGTGGGGGGCTTGATGTGGGGCGAGGTATGTATCCGACGTACTGGCACTGTACAATGAGGGTGGTCGTGGAGGTAGGCGTGGGACTATCTCGGGGGGGCGACTGGTCTGTTGATGCACCGGTACTGGCTGGGGGGCTGTTACTATCCTTGGAGCCGTTGGTGGGGGTTGAGGCCGCCTGAATACTCTTTGAACCATGAATATTACGTATCGTTCCCTTTGTCGCCTGAACAGTCTTACATTTCTACATACATAAACTACCAATATTAATAAAAATATGGGCCATGGAACATACAGGAGGATACGAGTTACGATATCTGACGTAGACGTTTGTTCGACCGCTCCTCGGTCGAGACAATCCGCCAAATTATTAAAAACAGGATATTGACCTTTATCGTAAGTGGGTACGTTTAGTGACTTGGCCTTCGCCCATGCGGCTGGAAGAACATGTTTATAAGAGAATTCAATGCTCGTGGCAACGCATGGAAATGCGGAAGTTAAATTAATTTTATCATCGACTAGTACTTAACAATTACAAGGTAGCGTTAACCATAATGCACCGTAATTGGGTTCAAATTTTATTAACTTGGATCGAGAACAATTTTGTTTTAAATTAGTAACGTGAGTCAAAACAAATGTATTAGAATTAATAACGATTATCAGTCGCGTATCCGGTTTAGAAGGCCTGCATGACATAGGACAATGTTTAGTAAATTCCATTATCGTAGCACCTGTTAACAAAAGTTTAGCACAAGCGGCAGTAATTAAATTTTCATAATTGTTAGAGAAAGCACATAGTCCGCCCCGGTGAGGATCACAACGTGGAGTAACGATATCCAACTGCGAGTCACCGTGATAACGAATTATCGCTAGGTCCACATGCTCCGCCTCGAGAGCACAAGTTTGGCTCTCCCAGGCAAACGGGGTGGGGATTAATCTTCGGAGTTGTATATTCGCTACTTGTAATCTAACTACCGGTATATGCACGCCCATGTTAACATTCTTATCAGTGATAAGGCAATCAGTTATGGGCAGGTCGTAATACTGACCAACCTCCGGAATGGCGAGGCGATGCCCGTTTTGTGAATTTTTGCTTGAATTTGGAATAAATAATCCTCCAAGGTATTTATATCTAAAATTTCAGGTGATAGGTGTCTAGCATGGCAAGCGCTAATCAGATTCGCGAGTTGAAAATTTAGAACACTTGAAAACGCCAACAGTTGACCACAGGAATCTATATTTGTATTCTGTGTCATTGTGTGGTGTTTAGTATCAAAATGGGCAGGGAATTTTTTTAATCCGTTCTTTAACACGTTCACTGCCACGCTGGTCCCGTGGGCCCAGCATCGATTTTCGTTAACCGGCCGCGCTGGTCCTATGTGACCAGCAATTCTTGTGGTTCCGTATGCGCCGCTGGTCGAATTTACACGGTTGCCACGCATTACATTGGACCAGCATGGCCCAGAGACGTACCTCGACGGTAGTATTTTTTCGATTTTTATTTAACTTTTTCCTGTGGTCCCTACCGATCACTTATCACTCTGTAATCTTATCTAATTGTATATAAATAGTATACTACATATTTTTACAAGATTTTAATTAGCTTTCGTCGTATATTCATCATACTGCTATCCAGTATGTCATCTACGACTATTTTTTTAATTTTCACTTTAAGATAGGGAAAATATAAGGTAGTGTTACTCTGGATAATAATCATTTTATGTGTACAGAGAAATCAAAATTTTTTTTTGGATAAGTTTTATTTTAGATACGAAAATAATTCACAAAACAAAATATAAGATCAAATAAAAATTTCATATCAAAACCAAATAAAATAGATTCAAAAGAAAAATAAGAAAGCTAAGAATTGGCATGTTCTTTGAAGCATGTTACACAAAAAAAGGATGTTTCTCACAAGTCTCGCAGTAAGTGTCTACTTTTAGGGTCTTGTTCGTGGCATATTTCCTGCCATGTGTTTCATTGTTCTTTTTGTAACAACCTTTAAGCTAAAGACATGCTCGTGTACCAATTATCGGTGAATAACGTTCGACCTTGACGAGATCCCTTGTTAGAAAAAGCACAACATCTTCAGGAGTTACTTCATCATTAGGTGCTTCTTATCCGGAGTAAATTTTGAAGTTATACGTATATCCCTGTCCGGAACAAATTTTAAACAGTTTGATACCATACCGATGTGTCTTTGTTTGTATATATTGCCGGATAGATATTCTTCCCCGGAAGGGTAACAAAGTTTCGTCAACTCAAATATTTTCCTCAGGTACATACAGGCTTTTGAAATTTGTTGTCAAATGGTCAGCCAAATTCCGTATTTTATGCAACTTATCTCCTTCAACAGCGGTTGTGTTGTCGCTAAAAAGTATCATTCTGAGTAAAATTTCGAATCTGTTCCTACTCATAACTGTGTGAGGAAATTCTATGTGGAAAATCTCGTCTCTGCTCCAATAGTCTGATAATGCTGGCATTTTGATGAGCCCCATCCATGCTATAATACCCAAGAAATGTCTTATTTCGGCATTTGTAGTTGAAGACCAATTATGCAGACGTGAGTGCGGGGTTGTATCTTGATTTAGCAATGATTGTGTGGCATAGAGATTTGTTTGCTGGGTAATCATAGAAATTAAAACATCATCTACGACCGCATGAAAGAAATCACCAGGAGTACCGTTTGCGAGAAGCCCAGCCACCTTTGGAACTACGCCGGATTCAATTGTAAAATGTCTGATTTGTCGGTAATTCTGGACCCCAATTATCATTCGGTAATTGAATTTGAGTAGGTATTGGCGGGGAAGGTAATGATCGTGGTGCAGAAAGTGTTGTAGCACGAGATGTCGGCGGGGACGGTGCCGTTGCCGAGTTGCCCGAGTTGTCGGAAAGGATGTTGTCTGAGATGCCGGAAATGTTTTATTTCGAGCCACTACCGGTGAAAGTGATGCTGAATGAAAACGTGACGGGGAATCTTTTCTTGTTGATGACCCAGGCCGAGATCTAGGCGTTGCTACCACCGAAGACGAAGAATCTTCAGATGAGCTCTCTGTTGAACTTGTATCAGACATACAATAAGTAGGATCATCCCTTCCGGAACCTTGATATGGATCAGATTCATCGGATGAGTATTCTCCAAAATTCTTAGAAAATTTTTCGAGTTTATCTGAATCCAGCGTTCTCTTTCTTTTCCACATCTAAAGTAAAGTAGTATACATAAATGATACACGATTCCTAACATAAAATGACTACGTTACGTACCTTCAATTATTTTTTAACACACAGTCTTCTTTTTCAACACCGGTACCGTTTGACAGCCCGTTGTAGAATTTGAAGTTAAAAAAATCTAACTGCAACCAGTGTCAATCATTATAGTTTGGCGTTAAGTATCGTTATCTCGCATTGGCCTGGGGGGACTTTTTTTCGAAAATATACGTAGCAGTGAAAGTGATAAATGCTTGTGACTCATTTACCATAGTAAACAGTTTTCGAACATGACTTCGAGAAGCAATTTGAAAGTCCCAGCCAGCCGTATTTCCATCGTTTGCCAAAATTGTCTCGCTGAGATTAAATGCTTTAATTTCGCGGATAAAAGTGTCGTAAACCGATATTCTATTAATGGTCCTACAACAACTAGTGAGTTGACCCTGTATTTGTGAGCTGATAAATGTGATGTCGTAGATCAGAGGTATAGAAGTTTCATAAGAGATAACCTCGGTCAGGACTTGAAAGTATGCTCCTGTATTTATCTCCACGTCCCTTTTCACGAATCTAACGTGAAGCTATATGATAAAGTGAACACAACCTGAGTACCTCTACCATGACTCTCGCAAGTTTATAAAAACCCTTCCTATTAGATCTGTGACTTAAATAAAACACTCTTTTCCTCTCATAACATATTTCAATAACCTTTACTAAGTATGATATCAAAAAATAAGCAACTATCAAAAGCAATAGTATAAGAATAGACCCGCAAATTAAACAATACATATTAAAATAAACTAAAAGCGTGGTAAAAGTATAATGAACTGGGGTTGTCCGACCGCGTTGATTGTTCTTAACACTACATAAAACCTTCTACCCTCCTTAATCCCTGTTAAAACCCTCTGCCGAAAACCAGGTATCAAAATATCGAAACTTTTGGAATATATCTAAATATTCTACGTTATGCTTTGAACGTATCGGAATATTAGGCCATTCTACGTCATCAATGTACGTATCGGAATATTGACATATTCTACTTCATTGATAACGTATCGGAACAACAAAATATTCTACGTCACCCGACCAGAGACGATGTCCATGCCCCTTGATCGTAAACACACACGACCGGTGTGTTAAAAAAAAAAAAAATAACTATCGCGTATTGTTACGCGATTCCTCACAACAATAACCTTGTCTTCGAGCTCGAAATTTTTTAACAATGCATGGGCCTCGACGGTCCTAAATATATCAATAATTGGCCAGAAAATTTCTTATTTAGGACGACCTACATGTGTGACACTAACCTTTATTTCTGAGTACGAACTTACTTAGTGACTAAAGCTTCTGTGGGGTACTTCCGGGCGGTCAAGTCGTCAACGAGGGTGGAGGGACGGTAGTTCTTGGTGGTGACTACTCCTCGTCGGCGGCCCGGTTGTAGAGACTTGCAGCAGCTGCTGGAGTGCTTGTCAAGTGCTGGCAGAGTAAGGGTCCCTTCGTGGACCCCTTCTAAATCGAATGGTTCCTCGTCTGTTCCTCTGGATTCCCTGCCCCGACACAATGGGCAGTGGGCGAATCTCATACGCCGTATAAAATAGTATATGCCGTATATTATCAACAGATTACATTGCAGGGTGATGGTGACGACGTACACTACCTAGAGAGCTCCCTTGGTACTTGTTCCCTCAGGGCTGATGGCGGTGACGGCTGTTGGTAACACAGCGAATGGAGCGGCCCTCCTGTCCAGCCAGATCTTCAGTAAGAAGAATGAAAGAGCGATATTCCACACATAGATAAGTGTCTTTGTGATGCGAATACTCTTCACTCAGATCGTGGGCCTCTAGGTCGATGGAATCGAGCAGGTCGGCCCAATCCGTTGATGTTCCACTGATGGCGGATAGATTTAGATGCGGCACGTTTTGAGTCCAGTTGTGATTCATGCACTCCGTCAGGTTGTTGTACTCGGGGTGCGTTTAGCATAAGGGGGTTGATTCGGAATGACTTCAACTTCTACCAGGTGGCTGGTAGTACGTGGAGAATCTTCAAGTCTCTGCTGTTTTCTCCACAGGGTATACGAGCTGGGATGATTCGAGTTTTGTTGTTGTATAGAGCACAACTTCAGGGCAACTGAATTTGAAGTACCCCGGACTGGCCTATATGTAGTTCATGAATCGGATGTTCTTCTCGTGGACATCGGACCTTGGTTTTCGGTTGTGGATGGGTAATTACGTACGTGTCCGGTCGCACCTCGGATATGATGGTTTGCGATGAGCATCGGAAAGAACAGTGACACATTATTTCCTCAACTGTTGCTCCTTAGTACATCTTGAATACACATTGCGATCCGTATACCGCATCCGACGAGAACCTTGGTAGATAGCAGAGTCGATCGTGATATGGCCTGCACTGGTGCAAGCCGGCTCCGGAAATTGGTCGCATGGATTTTCCGCTAACGGCAAGATACATGATGTCATGCATGATCATGCACGTGTCGTTTTTCCAACCGAATGGCGTGGTCAATAATTCCATGAGGCTTCAATTCTTTCGTACCTGGTTGACTGGTACTTTGACATGTACTACCACCTTGCTGTTACTGATGCCACAGTCAACGATCGGCAATTTGTAATATTGCGACAAATCAGCCCTTGGTATGGCCAACTGCATGCCGTAATCACCTAAACGTTCTTCAAGTTTGTCAAGGTCGGCTGCTAGGATCGCTGGAGTTAATAAAACGGTAGGAATGTTTCTACTCTTGCAGGCATTGAGGATTTCGGTCTGGCGGTTGAGAAGCAGCGTGTGTAACGACCTCTTCAGTGTGATGAAGTCGTTCACTAGCAGCTCGTTGAGTATCGTATGAGTGGCGTCTTGGAACCGTCGACCCCCTTCTTCAACTTCCACAAGTGTTTGGATTCGCTGTTTGATGTCTGCTACCGTTCGTTGGACTTCCGCATCGTAATTTTGAAAATGACTAGTAATGCTGGACAGGTGTTTGTATTCTTCGTGCATACCAGTTTGTAATAATTCTATTTTTGCCGCTATCTTCTTCTCATTCAGGGCGCTACTCTGCATTTTATTTTGAGACATGACGCCACAGCACCAACAGAAAACGTCACCGATGAAATTGAGGGCTCGCTCTACTCGTATGCTCCGGAGCTCTTCGAAAAGCCTGGGTCCTTCTGTGCGTACGCTTCGTATCTCTTCATACTTGCGCTCATTTGGGGTTGCAAGTACCCTGCTCTTCAATTTTTCATTCACCTGGGCTGGTGTGCGCTTTTCCAGCTCTAGAAAGTACTTTGGATTCAGTGACGAGTCTAATTTGGCGAATAAGCTGTCATGCATT
This sequence comes from Poecilus cupreus, assembly GCA_963942605.1. Taxonomy (NCBI): domain Eukaryota; kingdom Metazoa; phylum Arthropoda; class Insecta; order Coleoptera; family Carabidae; genus Poecilus; species Poecilus cupreus. The sequence continues at coordinate 2,153,277 of OZ012729.1, read as the reverse complement.
GCGCCCATCTCGCGGATTTTGCCTGGCGATGTCACAGATTGTCGCCTTCGCAGTGGTGATATTGAGCTGATCCACCTAGTCTGCTTCGTAAGTGAGTGGAATGGTGGCCTCGTGGACCACAGCATTTGGGAGCTCCTTCCAGTATGCGCCAGCTACTCCTCGTACCGGCACATCGGCATACGCCTCTCTCCCGCATGACAGAACCATGATTACAAAAACAGTGTAACCAAATATCACACAATCGTCATATTTACACGTTGTCGGCCATTCTCTTAGGACGGGCTTTATATCTAAAACATAAGATATCAGTAAAAGGGACCTTAACCAAAAAAAAATTAATAAAGCAAGAAAATTATGTGTTAAACATTTAATAAAGAAAAAACCCTTAACTTGAAAACAAAAGCAAGAGACTTATCACCTAAAGCCTTAATTATAATTATCTAAAACAAAAGCAAGAAACCTATTATCTAAAGCCTTAATTATAATCATTCCTAGTCCCTAAGCGTCCTATCGCTCGCTAACCTAATCACAGCGTCTTTCCGCGCACCACACTATCACACATTAATTTTTAATCAATCTCCTCCTCTTCCACCTCTTCTCCGTAAGACGAAGCGGAGGAGTGGTACATTACTACTTCCGCGGCGGCGTCTTTATCCGTCGAGTGGGGAACCTCTGCCTCATTTTCGACGGGGGCGTCCTCCATGAGGTCCTCCTCAGGGGGGATCACGGGGAAGTCTTCCTCGTCGTTGCCCAGGCGGCCTTAGCAGACCTGGTCCACCGTGAACACGTAGTGTGCCTGGTTGTGTGCACAAAACATAGCCTGGCGGGGAGTGGTACGATGGTACCCGCAGCGCTGCTCCACATGTGGCAACGACTGTTCGCGTACCCGATCACGCGGGATTCTGCGGATCACCCCCCGGAAGAGTTCCTAGAGTATCTCAACGGCCCGCGCCTTCGAGGTGGTGCGCACCTCCTCTGCAGGACCGTCCTGGTGCGTTCGTATGCCTCCTCCTTAGACATGTCCCCCTGATTCATCGGTGTCCCTCCGAGCTGCCGATTGTGCGACGCTGCCAGCATTGCGGCCCCTTCCGCGGGGTGTTCTCGCATACCGGATCATTGTCGACCAATCGTGCCGCTCCGATACCATCGCAATCTCCCTAGGGATGAAGTTTCCGATGGTTGGGACTCCAAAGATCTCCACATATGCCACGGGAATTCGCGGGCGCTGTGGTTTGATCCTGGCGGCAAAGTGAGGTTCGTGTAGGAAAGCCTGGTGGGGTGCGGATTCTGGGGATGGTCGAGACTGTGGATGAGGTGGGAGATGCCGACTGCGCTCTAACTTCGGCTTCCGGTGAGGGATCTGGATCTGGATTGATACGCTGCTGATCTTCCGGTCCCCATCGGCCCTCCGAGCAGCTGGGGTAGCTGCTTCCCTCACCTGCGCCTTGGATACGGAACACAGGCTCGAAGTCAGGGCTGTAGCAGGGAGACGTGAATTTCCGGGCCCCGCGAGCCTCGGTGGAGGATGCTGAACGGCTAGAGGACTCGGCGCTTGAGGCTGGCGGATGCTCATGTCCCGCGGGAGCGGACATCACGGGAATCGTCGCATTGTCCTGCATCATAGCCAGCGCTTGTTCGAGATTGAAAAACGCCATCTTGTTGCATCTGGCGTATCTCCAGAACCCCTGAACTACCACCCAGAGCAGGAATGGCAGCTGATGGTTGGGGCTCTGAAACAGTTCTAACAACTATCGAGCCAGTGCCACCCGATCCGCCAGGGCCATATCCGCGGCACACTGTAGCCGTTCTTCAGCGGATAGATGCGTCCGCCCTTGCAGGGCCTCTATCTCCTACCGCGCCTGATACAGCATTGGTAGGATGTATATTTTGATATATGATTTCCGGAATTCCGCCACCGGGTTCATGGGTTCCCCCAGGATCATGCATGTGGCCGTCGCCACCAGCGAGGTACACAGTAGTAGAAGCTTCGCACACAAGACTGGCCATTTCCTGCGATTTGTTATTTTCGTCCATTAATTGTCTTGTTTATTGAATCTCAAGACTCATACCAATACGTCATTCCTGTAAGCTAATTTTTACACAAGCAATTTTTACAATCCTCATACATCCATGCACCACTTTATTTAAATTTACATATTAACTATTTTACTCTTCGCCGTTTTTTCAACGGTTAGGAAGTATTGAACTTGAAATCCACTTATTTGATAGGTGAATATGTTTCTTGTTTTCTATTTCAAAAGTTTTCATTTTTGAACAGTATTTACAACCTAATTTGCCATCTTTTACCACTAACCATTTATATGGTTCTGTGAACAAACTCACTTGTTTTATCGTTCAACAATTGCGTACTGTGCATGATTCCAATGATGCCGATGAACATGCAGCTGATGTTTCATTTAAAGTTGATTGTGTAGGTTCAATATCTACAGAATTTATCGTTTTCTGTAGTAGTTCTTCATCGAGTTTTGTTTTTTTGACATTTACGAAAGACAATAAATTTCCTTGCACTCTCTTTAATTTTTAATATTCACACAATTTTAGTTTAATTTAGAATTTATATTTTTTACAAATAATAATGTATAATTCAGTATAGGAAGTTGTCGGAATTTGCACAGGAGTTAAACAAAATTACTCTTCCATGTCTTAACGTTTCAACTATAATATAGTCATCCTCAGAGTTCTACAAAAATCAAAACAAGATTGTTGTCAGGTACTAAAATATTTTTTTACAAAAGTATAATGTAATTACAATTTTGAAAAGTAAAGTAACATGCGAAAAAACATTATATTTTATATTTTTCAATAAACTAATTAGATAAGAAAACAAAAAATCAAAAAACAACATACCATTAGCATGGAAAATAGCTAAAGTAAAATCTAAAAACATCCTGGTTACAAATACAATGAAAAAATGATAGAACTGCGCAAACAGATGTTGACCGCTAGAAGAAATGATAAGGACTGGCTTGCAAGTTGCAACCAAAAAACAGACTGAATGAAGTTACTAAAAACTTAACAAAATGAATAGAAAAAGTTACTGTAAATGAACTATTTAAACTATTGAATTATTCTGAAATATAATTTGTTAAGAAATTAACAGTATTATTATTACTTGATATATGTAACATCTGTAAAATTAATCTTTTTTTTTGTAATTAGATTCTTTATCTAAAACTCTTACATTTTCAAAATCAAATTGATGTCCACTTTCTGCATGATGAGAACTTAACGCAGTCTTATCATTTTTCATGTAATGTTTTTTACAGTCATTTTTATGTGTTTGTACTCTTTGACATAGCCAATTTTTAGTCTGGCCTATGTATTTAAGATTACAATCTTTACATTTTATCTCATAGACGACATTTATCTGAAAATCAAGCGGTGTTGGATCTTTTAAAGTAGAAAAAATTTCTGTTAATTTCCTGTTGTAGAATACAAGACATGTTAAAATTCTTAAAAATATTACTTAATTTTTCAGACAAATCTCTTACATAAGGAATTTTGAAATATTTCTTATTATCTACTTCTACATTGTTAACTGGACTTATGTTATTATTACCATCTGAATATAATGACAAAATTTTGTTTACCAATGCTTTAGGGTAGTTATTTCTAATAAGTTTAGTACGTAAGTTATTAATGTTATTTTGAACGAAAGACTCGTGACACAAAAATCCGAAATCAATGTACCATCCTCATTTCTAATTAGCATGATATCAAGAAATGGTAATTTACCCTCATTTTCCAATTCTATAGTAAACTGTAAGTTTACGTTATAATTGTTAAAATGTCCTAGTATGAGATTCAGTGGCGTATCCAGACATAAGCCTTGGGGGGGGATGAAAAAATTTTTAACACAAAAATGTTATGTGGTACTCAAAATATGTAGAATTTTATTCTCTACGATATAGAAATCCGGAAAAGCATATGATGGTGGGGGAACCCAAAGATATTTAATAACATTGATTTTATTTGGCACTATTTTGTATAAAAAAATTCCAATATCTTGTGGATGTACGGCTTGATCATTGGCTTCCTTTGCATCAACTCTTTCTTCGTTTATTACTGATAACACAACTTTCTCAGCACTTGAGGTAGACTTAGACGCGCCCTCGTCATCGTCGACGTCAATTTTTATTTTTTTAAAGAAATTTAATAATTTGCTTTGTTTAGTTTGCTTACTCATTATTCGCGAATATTGTGAATAAAATAAAATATTGCAGGTGGACTACCGCTAGCGATCTTTTGTGTATCGGGATCGGTGTTTCGTTTATCCTCGGCGATCGGCGACCGGCACAACGTTTTATCTCGGCGATCGACGCATGTTTTTAGTTTTACGCTACGCAAGTACGCAGCATAAAAATATCTTAGCATTTTACTAATAGTACTGCATACCGGAACCGGAATAGAACTAGATTATACAAATTTACAATGACTATGCCTGCATTTAAAAAAACTTAACAACTGATGACGTAACGACGTAAGTATTAAGTATTTAAGATATACTGCATGTATTTTTATATGTAGATATTTATTTTTACTTCCGCTCGGGATCATGGCGGGGGGGATATATCCCCCTTATCCCCCCCCCCCCCCCCCCGTAAATACGCCACTGATGAGATTACTGGAATTTTCAGGTACTATAGCAAAAATATCATCAACATATAACTTAAGATATACAAATTTAATCAGAATGTTATCAGTAATCTCTTTTAGAGCTTTGGTCAATTCACTAATTCAATTCTATTATCTTCAACAGCAAAATTTGGACCAAACGATAATAATTGTGTTACATGTTCAGGAATTTTTTCATCAGTTAAATTGATGCAATAGTTATTATTAACATAAGTTTTCTGTTTTTGTTTTAACACTAAGAGTTTTTTTTGCTTTCTACTTTTATGCAGTTTGAAATTTGCAACAAGTAACGAAGGAAATAATAAAGCGGGCGATACCATGTGCAGTGTGCCGAAGCTTCACAACTTGTAAAAATAAACGCTCAATTAATCTCAAAACAAACAACTTAACTCGACTCTACTCGATAAACGAAAATAATCAACTCTATATGCAACAATAATATCTCTCAAGAAAAACTTTACCAGTATTCAACTAATTACTCACAACTTTAAAGAACGACAGGAGATGAACACAGGAGATGAACAAAACTGTTTCGACCAGTGTCTGTAACGAGACTGTCGCAGCGTTGCCAGATAAAATTTTGTTTGGTCCCTAGAATTTTATGTTAAAAATCCCTAGATTTCCCTAGACCTTTATGTTTTTTATTGGTGCATAATAATACAACTATTAATTATTCAAAAAATTTATTTTGAAAAAAAAAAACTATAAATTGTTCATATAATATAAAAATATAAATAAAATATACTCTAAACAAACCTATTCTAATAGTACATGGTTACAGAAAAATCAATAATTGAATCTTTTTATGTTTATTTTTTCATATAAATATCACTGTTTAATTTTTTTAAGCAAATTAGGCTCAATAATGAAATTAAAACAATTATTATGTTTTAATAATGTTTATGTATGTAGTATGCCGTTTAAAGTTACAGTTGATAATTTATTTCTGATTTTTGTTTTATTTGTTTATTGTAGAACAAATTCTTTCCACAGTTGCACTTGAATGAGGCAAACACATATTATCTAATACAAAATTTGAAAGTATGGTGAACATGAATTTCTCGTCAGCATATTTTATTTGGGAGACTTTGATCCAGAATTCTGAAATATCAAGATTTTTATAGTTTTCCATTTCTATATTTCGTAACTGCCTCCATTCTCGATCTAAATTGTTTAATTTATTAGGTTCAACAAGATTTGGGAAATATATGCTTAACGGAGAAATAGAACTGTGCTTTTTTGAAATAATCTGCTCAGGACTGATCATTGTTAACTCCTTCAAAATTTTAGTTCAAATTCTCTTTGCATCAAATCTTTTAGAAATTTGAGCGCAACTTCCTATGAAAAAATCCAAACATCGTTTTCGAAAATTTGACAATTCTTGAACATTTAAGTGATGAGTATACTAGAAATGGAACCTATTACATATACACCTAAATACATATTTTCAATTGGTACAAAAAGTTTAGGATTTCTGTATTGAATTTCATCTATAGGTGTTTTTTTCAAATATTCATTATTATTATTAGTTCTGAGAATATTTTAAATTTTGCTGTATAATATATGAATTTTAATAGTTTCAGACTGCATTTCCAAATTTAAATGATTGAAATATGGTAAAACAAAATCTAAAAAATGAAAATATAATTTTACTGACGGATCTTTCAGTCTGGTTAGAATGGATTCTGCTTTATCGATTTTCTGACTAACTTGATCTGTAAAAAGTAATACTAGTGCATCATATTGTTCCAACAACCGAGCTGCGACTAGATGCAAAGATAACCACCTTGTTTGAGATGGTTGAAGCATTTTACGTGGTTTTACTCTTACAAATTCTTGAAATTCACAAAATTCTGTTTGCCTTTTGAAACTGTATTGTAAATATGTATAAACATCTCTTGTCAGTGCTTCAACCATCCCAGGCAATTTTGTGCATGCATAATTCGCACATAAACTGAAAGAGTGACATGAACATTTTAAAATAAATAAATTTGGAACATCGTCTTTTAATCTAGATGAGAGGGATTTATGTACACCCATCATTGCACTGGCTCCATCAGCAGCAAAACAAATTAATTTTTTTTTTATAATCTGTTATGCTTTATAAAAAACTCTTTTATTTTTAAGTATAGTACCTCTGCTGTAGCGCTTGGTGTAGGTGTTAATCCTAAAAATAAGTCATCTACTTTTGGATTGAGTACCCTACATACAAGTGCCGAACTTTTTATTGCACCCCTGTCGGTAGATTCATCTACTATTAAAGATAAATTGCGATTTTTGATCAAATTTAATGTTTTTTCGTAACCATGGGAACCAGTTACATGATTAACCATTGCGGTGGCTCTTGTTCTGTTATTAGTATATCCCTTGTCCATTACGCTAAATGCCAAATTATGTTCTGCAACAAATGATGCTAATTTAATTTCTGCTTTTTTAATATTATTTTCTAAAGTTAATTTTTTTTAAAAGTTGTCAGAGATGTTAAGGTCTGTTGTGTACTTAAAGCCTTAGCCTTATTTTTGTGATCCATTGCTTGAAAATGTTTTAAAAATTCTGATTTGCCATAAACCAAGTCTTTATTGCAGACTTTGCAATATGCATATGTAGGTCCCTTCTTGCCTTTCTGTAACCAGCCTTTCATTGCATCCTCTTGTTCCCACTTTACGTCTTACTTTTGGGCATAAGACTTCTTTTTTTTTTTTTATATGAAGCCTCTTCAGAAGAAGACGGCGATGGAGATGCAGTTTCATTGACTTTCTTCGAAGTCGAGGGTGTCAAAGCCATTTCGTTTGAATGATATATAGGTATAAATAAATCTATAATGAAATTAAATTGCACTAAATTCTAAATTATTGGATTTTAATACTTTGCTTAACAACTAACCCAAACGGAAAAAAGCTGCACAATATTCTCGAAAACTACCCGCAAATAAATATAATTGCACCAACTGAACCCACCTACTTCCCATATCGAACAGATCACTGCTCAGACATATTACACATACCCACTATGATAACACTAAATGAATCCTGCCACCATAGCCTAACTACCACTAACCTACTAAATGTTGGAAAAATAAATTGGAACACGTTCCAACAGAACATAAAATCCAAACTCACTAGGGTTTCACGAAATTCTTGTTCTTGTCTTGTTCTTGTTTGGTTCTTGCATAAAAACAAGACAAGACAATACAAGATTAATAATTGTAAAAACAAGACGAGACAAGAACTAAGTTAAGCAAGAACAAGAATTCTTGCGGTTATTTGCAAGAAAACTTGCTGTATACATTTTTTTTAAATTATTTTTTTTAGTAACCTTGACTAATTGATAGTTTTTTTTTTATATTTAATGACATATTGTAAGAAAAAATTCGTCATAATATAAATTTTATTGAAGGAAAATAAGTACAAAGGCAAATTTATACTACATTACATATAAATAAATATAGTAATAATTAGACAATGAGCAGAATCATTAAAGAGAATTTTAGAAAAATCATAGACTTCGCCGGGATTCGAACCCGGGACCTCCTGCATTCATGGCAAATGCTCTATCCAACTAAGCTACGAAGTCCCGATAAAAATCATAGTCTTCATCGGGACTTCGTAGCTCAGTTGGATAGAGCATGAGCGAGGGAAAAAGCGTACTGCGGTGTAAAAAAATAAAATAAATAAAAATCTTTGAAAAAAAAGCATCTGCCATGAATGCAGGAGGAGGAGGGTTCGAATCTCGGCGAAGTCTACGATTTTTCAAAAATTCTCAGTAATAATTATAATAAAATAAATGTATTATACGGTATAATCACACAAGAAATTAATAAATAAATTATGATTTAGCAATAGTTTTATTGATCATCCAAGAGTTTAAACATAAGAGACACCTAGCTTATTCAGCATTTAAACGATTTCTCTGTTTTGTGATTACAAGAGAGGCTTTCGAAAATAGCCTTTCAGATGGAACAGATGTGGCCATCGTACTTAAAACATCTCTTGCCATCCGAGCCAAACATGGATAGGTCGTGTTTCCACCACCAATCAAGAATATCTGTTTGGTCATATTCCCTTCTTGTAGCAAAATATTCATTTATTTCTTGGGTCCATGTTTCTGCAGACGTAGAAACGCTATCTGTCTTACGATGAAATAGAGTACTTATATCTAAATCGAATTTATCTCTATCAGGAGATTTTGTTGCTGTATTTGTAGTTGAGCAAAATTCATCATCAGCATCAATTACTTTAAAGTAATGACTTTTATATAATTCTTCGAATTTGTTCAGAGACGTTCATCACAATCAACCCTGTCCTCCTTGTCATTCAACTCAAAAGCCCAAGTTTCTAATTTGTCAATTAGAATATTAATGCCAATTACTACAGTTGATAAGGTGCAGTATTTTTCACCTCCAAGTATATAAGTTAAAGTCTTAAACGGTTTTAGATATTTTGTTATCCATCGATTAAATCCCAGTTTTCTAGATCTACTTTAAATTTCTCAAAGTTGGTGTTAGTGTCACATAGAATATTTAATGGCAGCTTATATGTAAGAGCCCACTCGAGCATTTCATGAGTTGAATTCCATCTGGTTCTTACGTCAATAATTGGGCTAGATGGTTTTATGTTTACCGTTGAACAACAAGTTTTAAACTTAATTTATTTTTGCTCAGATTTTTTAATTTTTTTCAGCAAACATCTTATTTTATTGACAGGTGATGTCAAGTCTATTTGTCTTTCTAAATCGTCATCGTCAATATCTTCCTCTTCATCGTACTCGAACTCGTCTACTTCTTTGTGATATTCAGTTTTAAGTACTTTCATGAAATATTGAGCAACCAAGTTTAGGATATGAGCAAAACATTGAAAATGGTTACATGCACTGTTAAAATTTTTACTACCCAGCATTTTTTCTAAATTAATGGCAAATGTAAAATTTGAAGAAGCGTTGTCCGTTGTTACGCCTTGGATTTTAGTTTGCAAATCATATTCTTTTAAAATATCAACAAACAGTGTTGCAATTTCTTCACCGCTATGCTGTCCATTTGAGGGAATAAAACCCAAAACAAAAGATTGCAATTTCCATTGGTTATCTATAAAGTGACAGGTAATTCCTTAAAAAGAACAATTTGCTACTGATGTCCAAGCATCGATAGTAAACGACACTTTTGTATTATTGTTTAATAATATTGTCACGTTTCCGGGGGACTTAGTATAATTGAACACCGGTCGAGTATTCATGAAACATGACTTATAATTCTTGGGTAGCTCTGATGGTCAATTATCGAATACAAATGCAAGTATGAGGACTTAACATTTGAGATGGATGCACAAAATCAAACGCAGGCATAACTAGCATTATGTTTATTTAAAGAACAAAGTTAAAAAGGTACTTACAGTTTGCACCACACTCTGCGGTCATCTTGAGGACGGAAGTCGGCAGTAGTACTTCGGCAGGTCGGCTCGATGGAGATTGTGTAGTTTCTAGTGGCACGCACAAGTCACTACTCATCCCCATTCGAACAAGGCTTGCCTTTTTATACTCCTGGCCCACTTCCGTTAACAAACCACATTAATTCATAATAATACTTAATTCAGATTTCTATAAGTCACCCTAATCCTACGTTAATGAATATTACGAAATGCGGGCCGTTTATTGAACATGCAGCTGGCCAAATATGGTAGTGTGAGAGCATCACCACCCCTGATAAGGCAATATGTAATATGACGCCCTTTCAAGTGTCATAAGAAGGCTAATTGCAGCGGTTAAAAACCGCCGTTGCATCATCTCCGCTGTCGTCATTTTTCTGAATCCAAAGTCTATCAAAAGCGATAGTGGTTGGGGCGTGATGCATCGCTAACCACGCATTTGTCATAATATTCACAATGACCATGCTGGTACCGCTGGGTATCGCTCTTTTGACACCCTCCGCGGTCCTCGAGGTGATAGGGTAACATGTTGTGTGAGAGGGTTCCGTGGAGCGCTCATTCATAAATTATTAGAAACCTAACATGGCTTGATAGCGAATTTATTATCAACCGAGAGTTTCCGGCTTGCTCTCAAACAATGAATTTTTAATAGCCGAGCTATCCGGCGAACAGAATGAGTAGAATGTATATAAAAATATTCTAAGTTAATCATGAGCGCGACACTTACCCCCGCCCCGCCCTAAGCCCATGGCGTTCCGACATGACCTAGGTCACGCGGTCCTGACTTAGGGTACTAAATTCCTAATTGCTCTATCTTAAATTTCTAACGAGTCTATTTCATTTGCTTGTCATTTGTCACCACACTTATTCACTTTAAACCACACACTGAAGATGCCAGGGGACATGGACAGGTACTGTGGTTGCTCCTGGACGGCCTCGTAGGTGGGAGCGAAGACGGTCTCTCGCTCTCGGGCAACGTCATAGGTGTTGGGGGTGGTTGGCACCAGATACGGTGGTGACTCGGGCAGCGATGAACTGCAGGTAGACGGTGGTCGCCGCCTTGGCAATGGCTGGGGACACCGTCGTGGCGGACCCAGGGTCTCGGTGGACAATGTCGGGGCAGGTGCAGGGGCAGGTGGCAACGTTCTTCGGAATACCCTCTGCGCCGTCCAGTGCACGTATGTCTCCCTATGTCTCTTAACACAACTTACATGCCTACACATATAGATAATTACTAATAAACCAATAATCGGCCATGGTGCATACAGGAGAACTGTGAACGTGTTTTGGTTGATCGGTGTGATTATGCGAGTAGCGATGCCGGTTGGCTCACAGGAAATAGGGCAGTATCTGGTGAACTCTCTGATGGCCGCTCCAGTTAGTAGTAAGGTGGCACAGGTGGACGTGATCACATTAGCATTGTAGGTCTTGGATAGGGCGCATAACCTGTCTCGATGAGGGTCGCATTGTGGAGTCAGAATCTCAGGTACCTCTGTGTCGTGGTACCTTACGATAACTAAATCCACATGATCGGCCTCCAGAGCGCAAGTTAGGTTGTTCCAAGCTAAGGGTGCAGGTATCAGCCTCCTCAAGCTAATTGATTTCACCCGTGTTTTTATAATAGGAATGTGAATTCCTATCAGTGCGGAGTCTGGCGTCACCAAGCAGTCCGTCAGCGGCAGCCCGTAATATCTCCCGGCTTCCGCCATCGCGAGCTTGTATCCGTTCTGGCTTATCGCTACCGCGAATGTTTTTAAATCGTCTCGCAGCGATTCCATACTGATGACGTCGGGTGTAAATTTTTTATTTGTAATTTCAATTTCTCAATCTGTTGTTCCATTTGAACTAAGCTACAATTTTCATAATCCAAAGTTCCAACGAGCATCCTCGGTTGAATATTTAATTTAAACGGAAATGATCCCAACTTCTTTTTAAATGATTCTATTTCATGATTAGATGAAAACATACGTTGTACATGGTTCCGTGTGCTAATTTGGAAATACCATCCCACTGAATTGCCATCATTTGCTAAGATTGTGTCCGCGGACACAGGTGGTATTATACCTTTCACCAGTTTTATCAAATTTTTGCAAAATCCTGAATTTTCTTTTAAATCGCAACATCCCGTAAATTTAGTTCGTTCAGATTCAGTTAAAAATGTAATTCTATAAAGTATCGGTAGTGAAGTTTCATACGCGATCGCCTCGGGCAATATTTGAAAGTACGCTCCTGTGTTCACCTCAACTGTTTCAATCCATGCCGGAGTAATGGTTACCAAGATTAACATTATTTTTAACATTTTAAACATTTTTTTATTTTTCTAACTACTATTACTAAATCTACTATTATTATTTTTTAAATGATTATTAATGTGGGATTTTTAAGTATGAAGTCACTGTATTTTAAAACAATTATTATTATTCGAACGTATATTAAACATAAAAGATATTATTACAAAAAATATTAGTATTAACAATAAAATTAAGGTGATTTAAATAAAATGAAACACAGATGGTCGTCTTCGCGTCGTACGTCGTTCGCCATTACTCGCAGACTGTGTTGCCAGGGTCGGACGGCCCCACAACTTCAACAGGACCGGACGGACCCACAACTCGGCCATCCTGGGGTTCATCCGACTCGGATGAATCGGAAAAGGCATTTTCTTCGTAGTGGTCTTCCCACGGTTTCATTTGATCAGCAGCCGTTGATGTTCGCCTGGCACCCTCACCGAACCCCACTTTCTCGACTTCATATCTATCGTGACCTGTAACAGAAATAATTTTGTACGGGCCCAAGAACTTCGGGCGAAGCTTGGCATTAGTTGCAAACTGGGATCGCTTGATTGCAACTAGATCGTTGATCTGGTATTGGAATGCTGGCTTCCGTTTCTTGTCATAATTTCGTTTATTTTCCTTTTGAACCTTGATTATCTGTTGCTTAGCATCTTTTCTTGCCTTTTCTCTTTCTTCTTCAAACAAGGCAATACCTTCTTCTTCTAAGATTGCTTGGAGTTTGATGTCTCTCGGAGTATTCATTTTTATTCCGATCATAAGCTCGAAGGGCGATCGTCGAATACTTCTTTGATACGTGCTGTTTAATGCTGTTTGTACTTCTCCAATGTACTTGTGCCAGTCTTCAGGCTTTTCAAGTGATAATTTACTAAGAACAGGTATAATAATCCGATTAATACGCTCAATCTGACCATTTCCCCTCGGTATTCCAGTTGTAATCTGAACGTGTTGAATGTTGTTATTCTTGCAATAGTCTTGGAAGGCGTGCGATGAGAATGCAGTGCCTTTATCGGATATAATTCGACTTGGGTTTCCAAAAGTAATTTTTTGAATCTCTAGCTTTGCTATAACTTCTTCAGTAGATGTCGTCTTGGTGGCATAGAGCCAAACGAATTTGGTAAAAGCATCAACTAAAGACAAGATGTATTTGTAGTTTTTCCTGGTTGATGTTAAAGGGCCTAAGTGATCAATATGGTAGGTTGATAAAGGGCTTTCTCCCTTATCGATAGGGTTTAACATACCTTCTTGCTTTCCCATCTTTTTATTCGTCAGAATACAAGCTATACAATTTCTTATTACAGTTTCTATTTTTTCATTCATCTTTGCAAACCAGTATTCTCTCAGAACTATATCTTGCGTTTTCCTTACAGCAAAATGTCCGTTTTGATGAGCAGCCTTAATAATTTCTGTTTGCATTCTTTTCGGTACAACTAGTAGCTGTGAACCCTTATATTCTCGGTATAATAGCTGATTCTTGACGCAGTAACCTTCATGTGGAGATGTCTCTAGAACTTTCATTATCGTTTTAATTTCTTCATCTTCTTGTTGTGCTTTTTGGATTCTGCTTGTTACAACATCTTGAGCAATATTGACGACAGGATTTCGGCTCAAGGCGTCAACATGCCTCATGCCTGTACCTGCTCGGTGTTCTATAGTGTAGTTGAATTCTTGTAAGTACATAGCCCATCTCGCTACTTTTGCTGGTAAGTTCTTCTTATGCATCGTCATTTGAAACGCAGAGCAGTCAGTTATGATTTTGAACGGTATTCCGAGTAAATATACTCGAAATTTTTTTAGAGCTTCTATAATTGCTAGGACCTCCAGTTCATAGCTTGAATACTTTTGTTCTGCTTCGGACGTTTTCCTGCTCATGTAATACACAGGGTGCATTTTTCCATCTTGATCGTCTTGTTGTAGAAGTACAGCACCATAGCCATGTTTACTTGCATCTGTGTGCAGCTCTGTCGTATTATCAGGTGAATAAATGCTTAGGACAGGCTTTTGCATTAAAATTATCTTCAAAGTTTCAAAAGCTTGCTTTTCTTTATTTCCAAATACAAACTGGGAATTTTTTTTCAACATGTCACTCAGTGGTTTTGCTATCTGAGAATAACTTGGGATGAACTTACGGAAATAACCCGTAAGTCCTAAAAAGCTTTGAATCTGTTTTATAGTCGTTGGCTCAGGAAATCTTTTGACTGCTATTATCTTCGCTTCAGCCGGACTAATCTCGTTGTTCTTAATTTTGTATCCCAAATATTCTATCTCTTCTTGAAGAAATTTACATTTCTCCCATTTTATTTCTAGACCGTATTCAGACGCGCGTTGTAAAACTATTTGCAGACGTTCTAATCCTTCATCGTGATTTACTGCTGGTATTATCAAATCATCCATGTAGGTAAGTACAATCCCTTTGTAAATTAAATCTTTGAAAACCGTATTTATAAATCGCTGGAATACAGACGGTGAATTACACAATCCAAACGGAGTTTTAAGGAATTCGTACTGACCACTCGGGGTTACGAACGAGGTATATTTTCTGCTTTCTTTTTCCACGGCGACGTGAAAGAAACCATTTTTCAGATCTAACGTAGAAAATATTTTTGCGTTCCTCAACTTATCTAATTGATCTTCGATCAACGGTAGCGGATATCTGTCTTTAATAATTTTTTTGTTAATCTGTCTGTAATCAATGCAAATGCGAGTGGAGCCATCTTTTTTCTTGATAAGAACAATCGGGCTTGTGAAATCTGAATTACTCTCTCGTACGATACCATCTTTTATCCACTCTTCGATTTGCTTATCGACTTCTTTCTTCTCTGCATAAGACAGTCTTCTAGGATGTTGGTAAATTGGTGTGTCTTCTGTGAGTATTATTTTAGTCTGAACTTCAGTCGTTTTAATAGGGCATGGCTTGTAATTATCTATCAAATGTTGAATTTCTTCTGAGAGTTCTCGTTCAGATCCACTATCTTCGTTAATATTTATTTGCAATAGAAAATTTTGCGTATTTGTTATAGGTTTTGTGACTTTTATTCCACACTTGTTTATAGTTACATCTGCCTCATTTAACAACTCTTGACCAAGTAATAATGCCGC
This sequence comes from Poecilus cupreus, assembly GCA_963942605.1. Lineage (NCBI taxonomy): Eukaryota > Metazoa > Arthropoda > Insecta > Coleoptera > Carabidae > Poecilus > Poecilus cupreus. The sequence goes on along the minus strand of OZ012729.1, from coordinate 2,137,814 downwards.
TGGAATTACATGATCAGGTACAATATGAATTGTCGTATTAAAATCTTCGCCGTCGATTTGAATATTTTGTGTTACTTTCCCTAAAGTTTTTACTTCTTGCGAACCTATTCCCGTCAGCGACAATTTAGTTGATTCCACTGTCGAAATATTTAATGCAAAAAATTGCGAAGATGTCATAATGTTAACGTCACTTCCAGTGTCTACGATTGCTTCTATTTCTTCATCTTTAATTTTGACAATTTTTCGCATTCGATTTGATAAAACATTTTGATTTGCTAGTAGAGTTTCTGTCTTGCTTTTAATCTTGAATGCTTCGGTAGTTGATTGCGTATCTTTGTTTTCAGCTGCATTTTCTGAGCACTTTGAAGCAATATGCCCAAACTTGTTGCATTTGAAACATTTCGTTCCAAGGGTCTTCTTCTTGCAATCACGTGACAAGTGTCCTTTTTCGCCACAATTAAAGCATCCCTTTTCCGTTTTGCTTCCACTTTTGACATTTGATTTTTCAACAGGTTTGTGACATTTCGACTTCATGGTTTCGTAGCACTTTAATTTTTCTTTCAATTCAGCAAACGTATGTGCTCCATATAAAATTGATTTGTTTGGTTCGTAATCCACTATACCATCTATAATATATTGGATTATAACTTTGTCGTCTAGGCTTACTTTTCTTCCGATTTCTTTCATTTGTAAAATGTAATCATGAAATGTTTCATTAGGAGTTTTCTTACGTTTAGTAAGCATTTGATGTACGGTTCGACTGTCTATTTTTTCTTGAAACTCTTCACAAATAGCTTCTTTTAATTCATTCCATGTTTTAAAAATAGGTTCTGATTTCATCCACAACTTAGCAGTTCCATCAAGGGATTTCTTTGCCACAAGCAAGGTTTGTAAAGGGGTCCAATTGAAAATAATGGAATTCTCTTCTATTTCGTTAATCCATTTGTCTACGGAATATGCAGCGTCACTTCCGGTAAACACAGGAATAACATCTTGAACATCTTTAATTTGTGTTCCTGTATTTGCAGTTGCTTGTTGTGATCTTCGTTTCAGTTCTTCGCATTGTTGTTTTAGGTTATTAACTTCTTGTTGTAAACGTTCTTGTTCACTATTCACTTCTGTCGACATTCGCTCTAGTCTGCTTTCCAAATCTCTTTTCAGCGGCATTTTGTATAAATTTTACTTCACTTAAAATTTAAATATTTTTAAATTATCTCGTCTTTATTCGTCTTCGTCTTTGTCTTTTATTCTTTTATTAACACGTCATTTAACACCGATATTTAATCGTGTACGTCTTTTATTTATTATTAGGTTTTTATTTTAACTTTTCACTACAGTGTACAAAAACTAATGCGAAGTTTTTACAGTGTACCGTCATTCGCTGACGCAGCAGGTGTCTACAGCTGCATTCACACAGAAAACCGAAAAACAAACAAAGAAACAATGTCGACTTGTTTAGCAATGTCAGCTTATGTAATGTTTTACTGAACCGAAAACACAGTTTATAATTTATCCTTTGCTTTCTTAACTAATACACGCACTGAACACAAGTAACAAATTGTCTTTTCACAGTAACTCCAGTTTTATCCCGGTTGAGCCCCCAATTTTGTGGGATTTTTAAGTATGAAGTCACTGTATTTTAAAACAATTATTATTATTCGAACGTATATTAAACATAAAAGATATTATTACAAAAAATATTAGTATTAACAATAAAATTAAGGTGATTTAAATAAAATGAAACACAGATGGTCGTCTTCGCGTCGTACGTCGTTCGCCATTACTCGCAGACTGTGTTGCCAGGGTCGGACGGCCCCACAACTTCAACAGGACCGGACGGACCCACATTAATATACTAAGAGGTGATTATTACTATACTTGTTACTCAATTATTATATTTTTAACCAACTAGTCAAGACGCCTATATCTCTATGTACTTGATAAAGCTTAAACTATGATTATTATTTATATGATTACAAATTAATATTTTTCTGATTATATATTCTTACAAATTATTATTTTTATGATTATATACTTCTACGGGTTATTATTTTTATGGTTATATCTTCTTACAATTCTATTAAGATTATATATTTACTTTAACATAATTATTTATTATTAGTTTTTTTTTCTTTTAATACTTTTACTCCCCTATTCTCCCTTTTTTTTTTCTTTTTTTATTTATTTATAAAAACACTTGCTATAGGTGGCTTCTCACCACGTCATTATGCCTCTACGACCCCTAATTTCTGACCTCACATCAGGAGTTTTGGTCAATCCTATCGGCTTCTCGCCTTTATTTGGCTTCGCACCAAACTGAAAACTACCGGCTTCGCACCGTTTTAAATTTTGACAAATACTTTTCTCGGCTTCGCACCGTTTTTAATTTTTATCAATACTTTTCTCGGCTTCGCACCGTTTTTAATTTTTTCAAATACTTTTCTCGGCTTCGCACCGTTTTTAAAAAATCTCTTTAATAATTATTACTCTCGGCATCTCACAGGATATTAAAATTTTTTATCTAACTCGTCACGTGACTCTAATAAAAACCTACATGAAATTAATCATTTAGCCTCACAAAAGAACTCATCGTTGATCAGGCGACTTATTAATCTGTGGCCGATTAAATTCAGGACACTCAATACACAATATCTAGTACAATTTCAAACAGAATAATTTCTACTACAAATTTCTACTTTAGACTTATCTTGTCAGTCGACTGGATCACAAGCCGCTTAGACGCTCGGCTGTTTTCTCTGTTGGCATGCCGGCCTCAGGCGTCGCCCTCTACAGCAGGACCGGGGGATTTCTTCGTCGTCTTGGTGTGCCCTGCTGATGTCCTGAAGCGGGGTGACGAATTACGGCTCGCCACCATCGGTCGCTGACTCGACCGATCCCACTGCGACTTCTTCGGTGACTTGTACTGCAAGCTTCTTCCCTCCTGGTAGTGTGAGGGTTCCTCCGGTTAATCCCTCGAGACTGAGATCTTGGGTTTTCTTCGGGCTCCGGCAGAGAGGACAGTTACTGTTATTGTTGGCGCGAACTCTGTTCGCGAATAGATAAATGATATACATCGCGATGGCCAGGCACAGGATGGTGATGGTTACTATATATGTAGCATATAGCGAAAAGTGGTCGGGTTGATCTTTGGCTTCAGCCAGATGGACTAACCCGAGCGTTGCTGCGTGATGGTTGTACAGTAGTTTAATTACCGCAACGGTAAGGATCGCGTTCCAGATATAAATCAGCAGATCCTTATGGTGAGAGAATACATTTGGCCTGGTTCACTCTATTGGAGAAAATGCCTCTCTTGCCCAGTTCTCGTCGGTGGTCCCGCTGATGGCCGATAGGTTGAGGTGTGGCACGTGGAATGTCCAGTTATGGTTGAGACATTCTGACAAGTTGTCGTAGATCGGGTGCGTCTCCGGTGAAAGCGGGTTGATTTTCAACGACTTGAGTGTTGACCACGTTGCTGGTAGTACGTGAATGACTTGGAGAACCCGACTGTCTTCTCCGCAGGGCACTCGGGCTGGTATAACTCTCATAGTGTTCACATACAGTGAGCAGTTACACGGCAACTGTACTTGGAGGGCTTCTGGTTGACCTATATGTAGGGGGTCTACTTCCCGGATATCACGAGGACAATGAATGCGTGTTTTTGGTTGGGGATGTGTTATCACATACGTATCAGGTCTAACCTCTGGAATAACTGTTTGATCTGACCGGTAACAGCGGAAAGCGCAATGTCGTGTGATTTCTTCCACGGTCGCTCTTTCATACATCTTAAAGGCACACTGCGGCCCGTAAACCGCGTCAGACGAGAACCGCGGCAGATAACATAGGCGGTCGTGATAAGGCTGGCATTGATGTAGTCCGGCTCCGGAAATAGGTCTCATATGCGTACTGCTGACCGCAAGATACATTGTGTCATGCATTATGACGCAAGTTGTTACCCTGTAAAACCGTGGTGGTTATGCAGGCGTAACTTTGCTCCTTGATGGAGGCAGCTAGCTAAATAGATCAGTGGAGATGAGTGTGGGTCGATTTTTGGTTCTAGGAAATCGATAACAACGGTAATATTAGAGAGGGCGCCACGCGGTCGCTTTACAGCCAGCGGTACCCAACCGCGAAGGTACCAGGAGCAGAAACAATAATCTAGGCGCGCAGGAAGGTAACGGATACAGCGTAAGGAAATGTGGTGTACGAGGAGTGCATCCGCTGCGCAACCGTCAGCAGCAACCAAGATGTTGGAGACCTGTTCAAATAAAAACACGACAAAACAAATAACACTAAATAAATATATATAACAATACCAGCGTGCTCAGTAACTCATCATACTTACCGTGATTTGTGTATCACAGAACGAGATAATAATGATAAAGTAACACTCACTTTGTCACCACTGATTGATTGGGTAGGTTGGGTAAGTTTCCTTACATTCAAACACAGAAAAGTTAAAGTAAAAATATTTACTGCGTTGATGAAAATGTAATAAACAAAAAATAAACAAAAGAAACTACGCACTGTGTAGGGGTGACGCGAGGAAGAACAGCCAATGCTGCTTTGAGTAAATGACGTGAATGAAATACCGTAACGTTTATACACTGCCCGCAAATAAAGTACAAAAGTTCTAAAACATAAGACCCTAGGTCGATCGACGTCGGTTTACAACAATGGGGTTGAGCGTATAAGACGTATAAGAACAATAAAACAATTCTCGGATTACCCCAGACAAGGCGTTGCGAAATCAACAGTAAATAATAATTGAAATTATAATAATTGAAATTACAATAATTTATAAATGAAAATGTTTAATTTACATAAAGCAACATGTAATAATATTAATAACTAAACCAATCAAAGTGTTTCTGATAATAATTAAAACTGATAGAATAAATGAGACAACAATCGTAAAAACTGACCAATCTCCATCGGCAACAATGAGATGGCAAATGGTTGCACAAATACACAAAATCAGGGCGATAAAATTCGCGGGAGAAATAACAAGTAGCTAACAGTTATAATAATTCACTTAGCTGTACGACGAGCCACTACTGGCCGCTGGAGTACCCCTTGCCCCTCGCTCCGCGCTCTTATGGGCCGCCAATATCTGGATCACTGGATCTGGCTCGCGGCGGGTGCACTTTGGCGGTCTGGGCTGAGACGCAGGACACCGAAGGCTGTTGGTCGGGTACCAAGGAAGCTAGGTATGCGCTGCCTGAGTTTGAGCGCACTCACGAGGCGTGAAGGTGGAACAATGGCGGTCGCCGACCGTTTATTTTAAATCCTCAACAACTGAGCTATTCCGGAGAATGCAAACGAAATATCACACAAACACTGCTCCCGAAACTACGTTTGGTGATTACCCAAGATCCCCAAAACTGGGTATTGCAGAAACAATATTAGTAAACAACCAAAACTTATAAACGACGGTACGACTTCAACTGTTCTCGCTTCGTGTCTTTCTTTCTCAACTTCCCACTGACTTGTGTAAAATTTTTAATTTTAAGAAAGAGAGTCATGGACAAGGACAGCTATACGAATTTAAGAAGAAAACAAAGAAAGTGTCAGAACACTAGCGACAAACAATAAAAACAGCAACTAAAGGCATGTATACAATGCATAATCTCGCAGAAAAGGCAGGCAAACAAGGGAATTAAATGTGAAAGGTAGTTTAAGGGTTATTATTAATAATCGAGGATGTACTGTAGTTTATGTTTATAACGAGAATAAAGGTCTAAATATTTAAACTAAGTTTTATCAAATACGCAGCGCTATAGCTGCGCGTTTAAACAATTCTAAAGTGTCAACAAGATATCAACAAATAAGTCCTTGGAGGGAAAAAGGGAAATAATTCTAATATGTGGCAACTAAAGCACGGCAATAAATCAAATTTAACTATGTAAATCATTACAGGTAAGTGTAAAATCAGAAATTATTAAGTTACATTGATCAATTCTTTAACTACACAATTTTTCTTTTAGGTTAGTAGAGGAAAGGAAACCAATAAATTAATGAGAAAGGATCTAAGGATATGAACAAAAAAAAGGAATGGGATACGAAACTGACACGTAACAAATCCCCCTTCTACTTCCTTGAGGTTTAATTCCGAAGGAATTAAATCTCACAACGAGACGCGAAAAAGGAAGAAGAATAGTCGCTCACGAGAAATATAGAATTGTATTGCACTTAAACAACAAGAACTGGAAGTGAATTAAGAGGTAAGAAAGAACAAAACATATATTATATCAATGGAACCATAATTAAAATAAATTATTTGCATCTTCTGCAGAGTTTCGATCTGGCCCAGGCTTTAAATCTTTCACATGCCAAGTCCCACATAAACTTCCGTCGTTATCCTCCAGTTCATAAACGTAATTCGAGACTTTCTTACGCACTTTAAAAGGTCCAACGTATTTAGCTGCAAGCTTACTTGCATAGTTCTCGGCAGCATTTGATAATTTAAAGTTCCTTCGCCAGACGACCTGTCCTACAACATATTCCACGGGTCGACGTCGAAGATCATAACGGACTTTACTTCGAGCGTGAGCCTGATCTAAACGTTTTCGTATTTCGGTGCAGATCTTGACTAACTGAGCAGGCTTTTTCTCTTTCACATCGCCGCGGTCTACATCGATCGTGCCATCCTGATTCACGGCGTCTATCACGTAATCCGTGCCTGTCAAAATTTGCTCTCGTCCGAAATTGGCAAAGTAAGGGGTGCAACCGGTAGCTTCATGTACTTGGGTGCGTATGGCGCAGCTAACCGAAGGCAAGTATAGATCCCACTTTTTTTGGTTTTCATTAACGTAAGACGACAGCATTGTTTTTACCACCCTATTTACCCGTTCCGTGGGGTTGTTCTGCGCGTGGTACAGAGCATTAAACAATATGGTAACTCCATACTTTGCACACATCTGACGGAAAACTTCACTCCGATATTGCACTCCATTGTCGCAGATTAGATATTGTGGAACGCCAAATAAAAGGAAAACATCATTTTCGATGCGTTGGATAACTGCTTGACTAGTGGCACTCCGCAAAGGAAAGGTAAGCACGAATTTGCTAAAATAATCGCAAACTAATAAGATATACCGAAAATTTTTAGAACTGGGAGGAAGTGGACCAATTAAATCCGTGCTAATTAATTGAAATGGCCGGAAAACTCGAGGACGTGAACCCATCAAACCCGGAGTACTTTTCTGCTCAACTTTATGTTCCGCGCACACCACACAACGGTTTACATAAGCCTTCACGTCGTCCATCATTTTCGGCCAATAATAACGTGTACGCAGCCTGTGGTAGGTTTTATTTATTCCAGGGTGACCGGAAACTGGTGAATCATGGACTATTTTTAGGATTTGACGCCGTTGCTCTTGAGGAATGATACGTTTCCATGAATCTTGTTCGTCCATTAAATTTGAAGCAGAAGAACGAACATACTTAAACAACACGTTACCTTCGACTCTCCAAGCAGGAAATTTGTGTGGCTTGTCTACCACATGACTCAACATCTTGTTGTACCAGGTGTCGGTGACAGTTTGGGCTGCCAAAGGGGCAATGAAAGCACTTTCAACAGATGGAACGGATCTGGATAGGCAATCAGGTACGACATTTTCTTTACCTCTTCTATGCACTATGTCAAACTCATATTGTTGCAGCTTGACGCTCCAACGGCACAGTCTGCCTGACGGATCCTTTAAGTTGTTGAGCCATACTAAAGAGTGGTGATCCGTCACTACCGTAAAATGCGTGCCTTCTAAATATGGACGCAGTTTATCCAGGGCCCACACAACTGCCAAGCATTCCCTTTCTGTCGTCGTATAGTTCTTTTCATTTCTTGTCAACGATCTGCTGAGAAAACACACGACTCGCTCGCCATCATCGAAGACTTGCGAGAGAACGGCTCCTAACCCAAAACCACTGGCGTCGGTTTGGACGGTAAATGGACGAGAAAAGTCAGGACATGACAAAATAGGAGCCGTAACCAGACACTCTTTTAATCTATTAAAAGCTTCCTGACATTCTCCAGTCCAATGCCATTTATTTTTCCGTTTCAACAAACTAGTGAGTGGAGAACTTATAGAAGAGAAGTCCTTCACAAACCGACGGTACCATGATGCCATCCCCAAGAAGCTTCTCACGTCAGATACACAGGTGGGTGTCGGGATATTTAATATCGCACTCACCTTATCCGGGTCTACCCTTAATCCCTGCTTATCAACCACATAACCCAAGTAACGTAATTCAGGGCGGCAGAACTTACATTTCTCCCGACTTAAGGTGAGGCCCGCAGCCGAAACACGTTCAAAAATCTTTTTCAAAACGTCTAAATGGTGTTCAAAACTGTCTGAGATGACGATGACGTCATCTAAATAAACAAAAACATAAGGTTCAAGGTCGGGCCCTAACACGCGATCAATGAGTCTTTGCCACGTAGCCGGCGCGTTCGTAAGGCCAAATGGCATACGTTTAAACTGAAAGAGACCTCTATTTGGCACTGTAAAAGCTGTATATTCACGGCTACTTTCACTCATCGGTATTTGCCAATATGCCGATTTAATATCCAGCGAGCTCAAAAACTTGGCACCTCGCAACCGATCTAAAATACTTGACACGTATGGAATCGGGTATGCATCTTTTTTCGTAACTTTGTTGACTTTTCTAAAGTCAACGCAGAACCGAAAGTCGCCATCTTTTTTTGGAACCATGAGTATTGGGGAAGCCCATGGGCTTGAAGAAGGTTCAATAATATCATCTGCCAGCATTTGATCTAGTTCCTTGTCAATATGACGTTGCATGGCCGGAGAAACAGGGTAGTAACGCTGTTTGATCGGTTCCGAATCTGTCACAATTTTGTGTTCGACCAAGGTGGTGCACCCGATTTTTCTACTAGTCGTATTCCAATAACTCTCTATCAGGACACTTAACTGTTTCTGCTGCTCTGACGACAACTCTGACATCATACCGTTTTCAATGTTCACCGAAGATACTGCCGAAAAATTCCACACATCGTTACGAAGATCGGGCACGATGCCCATCGTACACCAAAAATCCATACCCAAAATAATAGACGTGGTGACGTTTGGAACAACTAAAAACTTAATCAATTTAATTTGATTCATCAGACGAACTGGCACCGTTATAGACCCTAAGCTGGAACATTCTTTACCATCCGCTACTCTGCAAACAGGAGCATCTTTTTCGTCAAGTGTTAATCCCATGAGCATCAAAATTTCCCAACCATTCTTACCTAAGATTGACCTACTAGCTCCCGAATCAAGAAGACCTAAAAACTTATGCTCGAATATTGAAATTTGCAGGTATGGACGTTGATCATCACCCAAGTGCGAAATGATGAAATTGACAACTGCTAAATTCCGCTCATACTCGACTTGTTTGGCCGAAAGAGGAGTAACGGAAGACACAACCCGGCCATCTAGTGCCTCCCTTGACCGTTTCCCGAGCACCGTGGGCAGTTTCGCAAAATAACGCCAGCTCTACCACAACCAAAACAATGCTGACGAAAAGGTTCGGTGCATTCTTGTGCCTTATGACCTACACAGCGACAATTCCAACAAGTAAAGACTCTTTTTGGAGCCGAAGAAGAGGGAACTTCAGTGGCATGGACTGGGGCTGCTCGAGCACGTCCATGATAGGCTAAATCTGGTTCTAATAAATTTTTCCGATTACTTGGCGGAGGAGTAAACTTTTCAGCCATCAGTCGGTTAACTTCCAGCTGTTTACAGACACGAAGAAGCTTCTCAACAGACTCAACTGGTTCCAATCCAATGCCCTGGATTAAATATGGCAGAATGTTGCGACGCAATACTTGCAACTTCTCATTTTCCGATGGTGATGCTGGTAGTCTGCTAAAAAGATTAGCCATGCAGGACACATAAGTGCCGATGGGTTCGTCTGCGCCCTGCGTACGATTACGAATCTCGTTCCAAAGGTCCGCCTCATAGTCAAAAGGCTCATATTCCTCACGCACCAGCTTCACAAAATCCCTCCAATTTTTAATTTGACTACGTACTGACCTATACCAAATGAGAGCTCGACCTTTCAGCAGTTCAATAATGGAATCACATAATTCGCTCTCAGACGCCATGCGAGATATCCGATAGTCTTCAATACGTTCGAGAAATGCATTGACGCTTATCTCACCCTCCCCAGAGAAAGATATATCCCATCTTGCTATTGGAATTTGTTTTCTAGCTACTACTGGCTCTGGAGGTACTTCATGTTTAGGTTCTTTGAGTTGATCATCAGCTGTGTCGGCGATCTCCATAAGTTTATCTTCCGCTTCCTGAATGCGATTCTGTAACTGCGCAACAGCTGCTGTAACGTCGGCATTATCACTATGAATTCTAGCCAATCTAGAGATAAGATGTTGCATTTTAGTGGTAATCTTAAGAAAGGCAACACTTGTCGACGTGCCGGAAAACTCGTCAATTAGTCCCTGCAATAAAATAATCTTTTCCGTACATATATCCACTTCGGTGTTAGAATCAAGTGGGATAGCCGGAGTATTCGGAAGGTCTTCTATATCCTCGGTGGCAAGCCGTTTCAGCAGTTCTTTCCGTAGGCTCATAACCGTCTGACGATTACTATTAGCAACTCCTCGAACCCTAAGTTCGTATTCTAGTTCGTCTTTCAATAAGCGGTTTGGTTCCATAATAAAGACAAGAGAAAATAAAGCATAAAAACAAAAATTTATTATAACAATCCAAGACAATCTATGTATCTACCCTAATATTTATCAACAGAAAAGAGAAGTAAAAACAGGCCTCGTAGTTGGTCGTCAAATTTGTTAGGTTGTCCCACGTTTAGGGCGCCAATTTGTTACCCTGTAAAACCGTGGTGGTTATGCAGGTGTAACTTTGCTCCTTGATGGAGGCAGCTAGCTAAATAGATCAGTGGAGATGAGTGTGGGTCGATTTTTGGTTCTAGGAAATCGATAACAACGGTAATATTAGAGAGGGCGCCACGCGGTCGCTTTACAGCCAGCGGTACCCAACCGCGAAGGTACCAGGAGCAGAAACAATAATCTAGGCGCGCAGGAAGGTAACGGATACAGCGTAAGGAAATGTGGTGTACGAGGAGTGCATCCGCTGCGCAACCGTCAGCAGCAACCAAGATGTTGGAGACCTGTTCAAATAAAAACACGACAAAACAAATAACACTAAATAAATATATATAACAATACCAGCGTGCTCAGTAACTCATCATACTTACCGTGATTTGTGTATCACAGAACGAGATAATAATGATAAAGTAACACTCACTTTGTCACCACTGATTGATTGGGTAGGTTGGGTAAGTTTCCTTACATTCAAACACAGAAAAGTTAAAGTAAAAATATTTACTGCGTTGATGAAAATGTAATAAACAAAAAATAAACAAAAGAAACTACGCACTGTGTAGGGGTGACGCGAGGAAGAACAGCCAATGCTGCTTTGAGTAAATGACGTGAATGAAATACCGTAACGTTTATACACTGCCCGCAAATAAAGTACAAAAGTTCTAAAACATAAGACCCTAGGTCGATCGACGTCGGTTTACAACAATGGGGTTGAGCGTATAAGACGTATAAGAACAATAAAACAATTCTCGGATTACCCCAGACAAGGCGTTGCGAAATCAACAGTAAATAATAATTGAAATTATAATAATTGAAATTACAATAATTTATAAATGAAAATGTTTAATTTACATAAAGCAACATGTAATAATATTAATAACTAAACCAATCAAAGTGTTTCTGATAATAATTAAAACTGATAGAATAAATGAGACAACAATCGTAAAAACTGACCAATCTCCATCGGCAACAATGAGATGGCAAATGGTTGCACAAATACACAAAATCAGGGCGATAAAATTCGCGGGAGAAATAACAAGTAGCTAACAGTTATAATAATTCACTTAGCTGTACGACGAGCCACTACTGGCCGCTGGAGTACCCCTTGCCCCTCGCTCCGCGCTCTTATGGGCCGCCAATATCTGGATCACTGGATCTGGCTCGCGGCGGGTGCACTTTGGCGGTCTGGGCTGAGACGCAGGACACCGAAGGCTGTTGGTCGGGTACCAAGGAAGCTAGGTATGCGCTGCCTGAGTTTGAGCGCACTCACGAGGCGTGAAGGTGGAACAATGGCGGTCGCCGACCGTTTATTTTAAATCCTCAACAACTGAGCTATTCCGGAGAATGCAAACGAAATATCACACAAACACTGCTCCCGAAACTACGTTTGGTGATTACCCAAGATCCCCAAAACTGGGTATTGCAGAAACAATATTAGTAAACAACCAAAACTTATAAACGACGGTACGACTTCAACTGTTCTCGCTTCGTGTCTTTCTTTCTCAACTTCCCACTGACTTGTGTAAAATTTTTAATTTTAAGAAAGAGAGTCATGGACAAGGACAGCTATACGAATTTAAGAAGAAAACAAAGAAAGTGTCAGAACACTAGCGACAAACAATAAAAACAGCAACTAAAGGCATGTATACAATGCATAATCTCGCAGAAAAGGCAGGCAAACAAGGGAATTAAATGTGAAAGGTAGTTTAAGGGTTATTATTAATAATCGAGGATGTACTGTAGTTTATGTTTATAACGAGAATAAAGGTCTAAATATTTAAACTAAGTTTTATCAAATACGCAGCGCTATAGCTGCGCCTTTACACACTAATAACGCCTGCGCGTTTAAACAATTCTAAAGTGTCAACAAGATATCAACAAATAAGTCCTTGGAGGGAAAAAGGGAAATAATTCTAATATGTGGCAACTAAAGCACGGCAATAAATCAAATTTAACTATGTAAATCATTACAGGTAAGTGTAAAATCAGAAATTATTAAGTTACATTGATCAATTCTTTAACTACACAATTTTTCTTTTAGGTTAGTAGAGGAAAGGAAACCAATAAATTAATGAGAAAGGATCTAAGGATATGAACAAAAAAAAGGAATGGGATACGAAACTGACACGTAACAAAGTGTCATTGTGCCATCCGAAAGGGGTTTTAAGTAATTCCACTAACTTCCAAGTCTTCCCTAATTGAGTCACAGGTACTTTGACGTGGATGATGATCTTCCTTGAACTGATACCGCAATCTACAATAGGTAACTTGTCGTCTTGGAATAGCTAGTTGGAGTCCATATTCCTTTAAAAGATGTTCTAATTTATCTAGATCGGCGGCTAAAATGCCTGGGGTGAGCAGTGCAGTTGGTATGTTGTGGTCTTTGCACGCACTCAAAATGTCATTCTAACGCATCATCCTCAACATATACACGGATCGTTTTAATGCCTCAAAATCACTCCGGTATAGCCGGCTCAGGGCGGACTGGATATGTTCTACTTTTTCGATTAAAACAGTATCCTCGGTCTCAATCAGCTGAATTCGTTTGGTTAGCGTCGCGAAAGCTTCGGTCATTTGTTTATCATAATTTTCAAAGTTGCTCGTGATTAAAGTTAGGTGTTTATATTCCTCGTGAATGCCCGTCTGTAATTGCTCCACTTTCTTGGCCAATTTTTTTTCGTTCATAACGAATGATCCCATCTTGGTCTCGGTCATAACCCCACAACACCAGTTAAACGCGTCACCAATGAAACCTAACGCCCTCACAAATCTATGGCGCGGGGGGGCCTGCGTTGTCTCTGGTAGCGGCTGTATACTGCTATCTAAATGTTGCTCGAGTTGGCTGGAACGCATCTTCTCTAACTCGATAAAGTATTCTGGGTCCAATGAAGCATCTAATTTGTCAAAAAGGTGGCGATGTTACTGTTTCTTGTGTCATTATCGCACTCGTAGATGTGTTGGACCGAGCGCTCCGTAGTATATCACTCCACCCACTCAGCTTCGTACGTCAGTGGTATCGTAGCCTCGTAGGTTATCGTATCCGGAAGTTCCTTCCAATACGCCCCCGCTGATATGCGTACAGGGACGGCGATGCTGGATCGGCCTTGGCTTATCATTGAGGCCCTGAAGATAATACTGACCCTGTAACAAATGGCTAATTGGTGTACCCCCCTATACCCTCCGTTCATTGGTCCCAATAGATGCATAAAGTAAAAAGAATTTTAGTTACAAAAATATATTTTAAATTTATTTTTAATTATTTAAGGAACACAAAAGGTAATCTTACTTAATTAAAAATTATATGTAGTATATTTAAAAATGTATATATAGTATATCACGAGGTTCTTTAACGCATAATAAACTAATCAGTCTTATAAAAATCAGGAGATTTATGCTATTATTTATATTCTATCTTAAAACGAGAGTAATTAAATAAGTGAATTCACCTAAGACTAGAAAAATTTACATTTTAATTATTTTTTTTTTGTTTTTTTTTCTTTTTAACTCCTTTAAGGACTATCAAATACTCAGGACCCTAGCTATCTAAGGTGGACCTCGCCCTCTTCCGATCTCGATGCAAAAGATCGGGATGGTAGAGTTCGACGGCTGCCTGCATTTGCCGGGTCCTGGTCAGCGTACAGACGCCGAACGAGTAGTGCTGGTTATGGCTAGGGCAAGCTCCCCGCTCAGAGATGTCGAAGATGCGTGGCTCATTGGGGACGACAACAATGTCCCCCTCGTAATGCTCGGCCACGAACAGTTTTGCCTCTATGTACCCCTCCATTATCAGCACCACCGGTTGTCGCCTAGTCACCTGGCGTATGAGGGCGCCCACTTCGTCCTCGGTCGCATCCCCGGTGTGCCACGAGATCGCGTGCGTCGGGAAGGCTCTCATCCTCCACCGCTGTTCGCGGTCGAGTTCCGCCCACTTGCAAGGGGGCCTTATAATTAAGGTCACCTCACGAGTCGGCGTAACGATGGTTACCTCCTTCGGCAAGTAACCATGTGGCCACCGGTAGCCCGACACGAAGATATATACCGGACCCTCACTAGACAGGGCCGGCTCCGCGACTGTCGCTTCGGGGAATTCTACATCATTTATTAATAAAGGGGTCGGGGCAGGGGCAGGTGGTGAGGTGGACACTGCGGCGGATGGTGTAGGGTTGGTCTCGTCATCGCTAGCGCCATACAGTGACCACATGTCGACGTCCCGGACTGGGCTTCGGGGGAGAGTTGCCTCATCCTCGGTCTCGGAGGGCGCTGGGCTGTAACCGGGGGACGCTGGCTCGTACGTGGGGGACTCGGCCTGGCGGCTGGCGGAGGATGCGGGCGGACTGAATTCAGGGGACGCGGATTCATATTCATAGCCGGGCGAGGCCGCATGGTTGTACTCCGGGCTGGTGAATCCGCACCGGGCGATACCGCTGCAGGATTCGAACGGAGTAGCGAACCCGTAGTCGACCTCGTCATAACTAATTAATGCATCCGGGATGCACCGCATGTCGACGCCAAAGGACTTGGCGTCAAACTTCGGCACCGCCCCCTCCTGGTCCAACAACCGCAGCGTCGCCTGCAGATCAAAATCCGCCGCCATGCCGCGCCTCTGACGGAAGTCCGAGTAGAACTCCCGCAAGACGGCCCGAGCCCTATCGGTGCCCCAGTCGGAGTAGAGAAGGGTGTCGAGGATCTCCCCCGCTACCATCATTTCTTCTAGTTTCCTCACCTTCCGGTGGAGCCGCTCCAACACCTCCTCGTCGGTCCCCATGAACTGGAGGTTCATGAAGAGCCACTGCTCTACCCCGTAAATCATTGGCAGCACCAATCCCCTAATTACGGCGATGAGGAAGTCCGCCGCCTGGTTTCCGGCCTTAGCTTTGATGGCCGCCGTTGCCCGGTCCCGTAGCCGGAGGCACTTGAATACCACACGGCTTTTCAGCTCGTCGAGGGGGCTAGAGGGGGAGGGTATTGGTTTGGTCTAGAAATTGAATTTTTAAAATGAAACCCCACCCCCGCAAATGGCTAGAAATTTCTGCTATAACAACAATAAGAATGGTGACATCTGTGTCGTGTCCTGCCGCGCGGTATTGTACGCGAATGTTACGTGCGGCAAATATTCGTCCCAGGCCGTCTGTGCAGTGTTAGTATAAACGCTGAGCATGTCTGCAATAGTTTTGTTTAGTCGCTCGGTCAGTCCGTTTGTTTGTGGCCGATAAGCAGTAGTGAAACGCGCTTCTGATCCCATTATTCTTAATAATTCAGCTAATAGTTGGGATTGAAAGACTTACCTCTATCACTCAACAATATTCGTGGTGATCCGTGGCGGCATATGATTTGCTCAAGTATGAATTGAGCTACGGGCTCGGATTTACCGCTAGGCAAGGCTTTTGTTTCTGCCCAGCGTGTGGCATAGACAGAGGCGATGATTATAAAATTTTTTCCTTTCCTACTTTTTCGAAATGGACCTAAGAGGTCAATGCCTACGCGATCAAATGGCAGTCCGATGGATAATGGGTGTAATAATCCCGCTGGCTTGCAGTTTGCCGTTCCTTTTCTTGCTTGACAATCATTACAACCTTTTACATATTTTTCTACATCTTTTCGCATATTTTCCCAAAAATAACGGCTACTAATGCGATGAAATGTTTTAGCAAATCCCAAGTGGCCTGCTAATGGTTCATCATGATTACTATAAAGAATTTCTCCGACTAAACCCTTTGGAATCACGAGTAACTTCATTTCACCGTGGGGAGATGGATTGCGTTTATATAGTATTCCGTCTTCGTTTAATTAAAAATTTTTAGCTCGGCGCTGCAATAAGGCAGTGCCGTACTCTTCGCATGCCTGACGCAAGATATCAACATCGGATATACAATATTCGACTATCTCTTGTTCCATTTTAATAACAACATTATTATGTGTCTGATTTGCATGCCATTCTAGAAAATCTTTCCGTGTATTCGTATTCATATTGTCTGCATCATAATATTCAATAGCCGGTAGGGGTCCAATGGAAAATCTGTTCCCGTAGGTGTTAAACAGATGCGGAAAGAAACCTTTTTTCCAGGATGTCGGTAAATCAATTGCTTTAGGCAGGGCTGACAAAGACATTGATAAATAATTGATTGAATCGATAAATCGTATTTTATAATTAATATCCATAATAATTTTTTTGTACCGTTTAAAATTAATTTAGGTTTTAACATTAATTTTTCAGTTAAATACTTTAACATAAATTGAGCGTCAAAACTTTTTGCATTATGTGCAATACATGTTATTTTATCAAACATAGGCCGCGGACTACAAACGTATTGTATAAAAGAAGCAAGCGGGTCTTGTTTTAATATATATTGACAAATACCACATGCACTACAGGATAAATTTAAATTCGGAATAGAGGAACAAGAGGAACATGATTGTTGTGTCACACATAAGTTCACTTTGTGAATCTTATAATTAGACTTAGTTTCTACTTGCATAATAAATAAATAACGACTTTTTATCTTTTTTCGGTTTTCTGTCTATGGTTATGTTACACTGGTGTACCGGCGGTTTATAATCTGAACATAGTTTACAAAATATTTCACCACATATATGTGTTCTCTGAGCGGCATAACTATATAGTTTAAAACAGTTCACGCATTTTTTCGTATTATAACATACACTTCCCGTGTGATTATCGAGACATTGTTTTCCACGGAAATGTCTGTTACACTTGATACATAAGAAAGATTCATTAGCAGGCGAACATTGCGGTGTATGATGACAATAAGCACATAGATTAGCATAGCGATGTTTACCGCGAGTATTATACGGTTTATGACATGGTTCGATAAGTATGCAGTGGAAAAAGCTGCAGTTAAGCTTATAATTACATTATAGTGATTATTATATTATTTCAAATTAAGTCGTGGTAGTAATATTATAATTTGATAAACATCTTTGGAACTCTTTAAGTTTATGTATGCTTGCTCAATCATTTGGTATCACCACATTAGCTTTTGAAATTAGTACATGTGCCTTTACTGTTTGTATAAACATAAATTATCAATATTTGTTATTTCAATTATACCATGTTTACGTCTGCATAATTCAGCAAAGCTTAACCCCTTGCCGTTGAGGTTTTTACCTTGGCCTACAGGCATAGATACTCTTGTCAATTCTACTTCGAATTCTCCGTTAACGAATATATTTGCATTGCTCTGCATAATGTTACTTATTGCATTGTAATTGATTCACATGTCTAAAGCTAACCCATACGGGACCCTTCTCAAGTGTAGGCGTGTGTAAAATTAATTCAACGAAATCGGATCCTGGAATTGATTCAGTAATGTATTTCACTAGATTCTTCAAACTATTTTTAAACCATTTTACAGGATTCTTATCTAATGGAGGATCAATAAAACGAAATGTTGTTCGTCTGCCTGTTAGATTAAACCGTCGTACACGGTTCTCTGTATTTGAAATGATGGAAAAGTACTTTTCATAATCTTCTTCAATGATATTATTTTCAGACGTTAACGCACCGTGTCCATTTTGTGATGTCGACTGTTGTGGCTGATTGCTGATTGCACGAAACATTGATTATGTTTTCACAAATATTGAAAAAATGTTTTACATTCTCTTCTTCATCTATTTCTCTTTGAATTATTTCATCACAAATATTCTGTATAGATATTAGATTATTAATTTCATTATCGTTAATATTGGACATATTTTTTTTTACTGAATTGTATTACTGCACGTAGACTAAACCACACTGTTTTAAACCACTCGTATTTTCTCTTATAGTATACAGATAAACAAATGTACTAGAGATTATTTTACGTAACCGTCTTATAAATCCGTTGGCAGGAATCGTCCTCACTCTTTCCGTTACAGGGTATCCTCCCCTATTAAGACTTTATCATACATGTTATATTAATCGAAATAATACACAATTAATAAGGTTTAAGCACACCTGCTTTATTGTTATTAATATTATAATTCATTACAATTGTACAAATTCTACAAGCTTTGCCTTTTTATTTTTCCCAAATTCTTTAACACCCATATACTTTAAACTCTTATTACTAATATGTTTCCTTAAACTTGATATTTCTTCATTCGATATGTCGTCAAATCGTGCTGGTAAAAAGGTTAAAAGATCTTCGCATACTGCAATAATTTTTCTACCCAACGCTGGTATTGACTCTTCGTAAATCAATTAACTTATTCGGTTTATTGATTTCTAATTCGTTGATTTTCTTCATTGTTTTGTCAACCTTTAGCATCCCTCTTTTGTTTGACAAGACGAAATCCATTTCTGTAAAATAGAATAATAATAATAATAACACATATTTGTGATAATAAACTAACACACAGATAGACTTACTTAATACGTTGTTTCCAGGCTGAAGACTTCTTTTACAATGATTGAACTAAATATCAATATTCCTTTTATACAGTATTCCATGAAAAATAATTAAAAACATAACTGTATATGCCAGCCACATCTGTGCCTTAAGCGGCCCAAGTCAAAGCCGCTAAGATATCAAAAACACCGGCAATAATATCAGCACCCTAGCTCATAAACAAAACAAACTGAACACCCTAGTGCAGAAACACCTGTCACGCAAATATTAAATCAAAGCACCATCTACAACGTTCCCACGCTATTTGGAAATTAACATTTTTCGTCAAAATTTAACAAACCAATTAAAACATTATCCACGGATACTTAACACACCCTAAAACGCCGACAAAAGGACCGCTACATAATTCACAAACAAAACATCGCCCTAAAACGACACCAAAACACCTGCCACACATAAACCCAATCAAAGCATCCCAACTAATAAAAAAAACACTCAGCCTAAAGTCCCCCCATCATTCTTCTTATGGATACTGACTAAATTTTGGCTCCTATTGTTACTACAATAAAATGAATACATTTTGTTTATGCCTAAGTCTGGTGCAAGATATTTGTGGTTCAATGATTTATGTAAAGAATAGTGCCTCTAATGAGTCGGAAATTTGTCTATAAATTACTTAACTTCATCGATTTTTTCAAACGGTATTTTGTTTGCTGATAGTGCAAGACCTCTTCTATCAGTCGAAGGAACAGGGTTTTTTGGAAAAGCTTTTACATACTTTGATTTCTCTTCCGTCTTCAGCACCAATCTACCATTAAACACTAATGCCCGTTTGCACCAGTATCACTTAAGCATTAAGTAGCGCTTAAGTAACTAAATTCATTTGCACCGCGATGTTAAGTGACACTCAATTTTATATATTTATATTATTATCGTCAGAATTTCATAAATGATTTACATTTACATAGTAATTTTTGTTTCATATTATTAACTTGAATAGTTTAAATTTGATAAGATCTGATGTTGGACTATAGAACAAAAGTTTTATTTAAAAAATTCTGAACTGAAAATATGAAAAGCATGGAGGAATCAGTAAGGATAAACAAAATATAAAAATAAAAATTAGAAATAAGAAATAAACTAGATTTTATTTTATACTTACAATTTGATTCTAATACACTCCCCAGTGAAATGAGCGTACTCAAAGAACGTACGTAAATATTGTGCGTATAACGCAGTACGTAGAGCAAAAATAATACGTAAAATAAAAAGCCTAAAAACAACGATGACGTTAGTGTGCGGAACCGTAGAAATCAAAATAGGTAGGTACAGCGTGTTGAAAAATCTCACCTGAGATGTTGTGCGGCTAAAAGTGTGCTTTGTTTTGCAGGAGTGTGTAAAATATATCCCGAATCAATCGGAAGGACAACAACAGTCCCGGAACAATAGTCGACGTAGGACAAATCCCTCAGTAAGGAAAATATGCGAAGAATACGAAACTTTACTCAAAATACGAGATTTTACGTCCGACTCCACATGCTGCTGACTAAGCAAAAAAACGTTAAAACGAAGATTTTCCAAAAATATCTGACGAGCGTGTTTAAACTTTCCCCGAAGGCGTCGGCCGAGTTCGTTCAACTCTCCTTGGAAGTGGGTCAGCAGGTCACGATAACTCACTACAGGAAAGTCGTCAGGGTTGCATAAAGGGGGGGCGTAAGAAAAATCATAATGTAACAACCCCACCGTTACCTCCCGAGGAAATTTTCATGAAAATTTCCGAAGACTGTACCCCGAGCACTAACAAACAGCCATAAGAAATTAACAGTAAAAAAAAACTTATAACAACCTAAATCTAAACCATGTTCATAGCGAGAAGGGTCGGCAAACAACAGAGGGTGAGTACTAAACGAGATGACGATATTTACGGTGGTTCATGATCATCCGGGTGTGCTTTCAGGTCCTTACTGCTCCAAGTGCCTCGCAAAACGTTATCCTTGAGCTGGTACGTGTCCGTGGAGAGTCTCTTGTGGATCATAAATGGCCCAATATATTTATCCGCGAGTTTGGCAGTATAATATTGCGCGGCGTTCGACAACACGTAGTTCTTCCTCCATACCAACTGATTCGGGTAATATGATACTTCCCTGTGACGTAAATTGTATCTGGTCTTTGCTTTTATGTATGATTTTTGCAGGCGGGTTTTGACATCTTGGTAGAGCTTCCTGAAATTGCAGGCCCTACTGAGAAGCTTGTCCTTGTCCCTGTCGTACCCAACAGTCTCTTCCGGGTTCACGTCCGTGGAGTCGTCACCCATCAATACCGCTTCGCGTCCGAAATTTACAAAATAGGGCGTAAGACCCGTAACTTCATGTTTCGCCGTCCGTAACGCACAAGCTACTTTAGGTAGGTAAGTGTCCCACACCCGATGATTATCTGACACGTATGATATCAGCATTGTTTTCAGAACGCGGTTGATTCGTTCGGTGGGATTAGCCTGGGGGTGGTACAGCGACGTATACGAGGGCTTGATACGGTACGACTCGAGCATCTTGGTGTATTCGTGCGAGCGAAATTGCACACCGTTATCCGTGATGAGTGTCCTTGGAGCCCCAAACATCAAAATTACGTCGTTCTCCAAGTGACGCACGATGCTCTGACTGGTGGCCTTCCTCAGGGGGAAACACAGACAAAACTTATTGAAGCAATCAGCTACTACTAATATATAATTATACCCACGTGATGATCTCGGTAGTGGTCCTACGATGTCAGCACAAATTACCTCCCACGGTCGGGATATCATCGTATGACCGCCCATACGCCCAGGAGGCGCTTTCTGTACAGGTTTGGCTTTAATGCACGACACGCAACAACGTACATACTTCAAGATATCAGCGCGCATCTTCGGCCAATAATACTGCTGAGCCACACGATGAAAGGTCTTGAATCCACCTAGATGTCCACTAGTGGGGGCGTCATGACATTGCGACATAATCATTTTTCTGTTGTCACGAGGCACAACCAGCTTCCACTGATGTTCTCCACCCGATAATTCTGACCAATTTTGTTTTACGAATTTGTAAAGTTTGCCATTGGTGACACGGAAATCAGGTAATTTTGCCGGATCCTGTAAAACAGTTTCGCAAATTTTCTTGTACCAACTATCCTTGGTTTCAGACGCCTCGATACAGTCTAACTGCGGTACGGAACGAGATAGGGCATCTGGAACCACATGTTCTTTACCAGGTCTGTGAATTATCGTGAAGTCATATTGTTGTAATCGGACTGACCAGCGAGCGAGGCGACCGGTAGGATTTTGAAGACTTGAAAGCCATTTCAAAGAAGCGTGATCGGTAATGACAGTAAAATGGCCTCCTTCGATATAAGGGCGCAACTTCTCACCGGATCGACGTGAAGTCCCAACTTATTTATGACGTAACCGAGGTATTTAAGTTCGTCACGGCAGAAGTTGCACTTTTCTCTACTTAAGGTAAGTCCCGCGTCCATAAGTCGCTTGATTACAGTCTCTAATAGCTCTAAATGTCTTTCGTAGGTGTCCGATATAATGATGATGTCGTCTAGGTACACGAACACATATGGCTGTAGATCGTGGCCTAGAACACCGTCAATAAAACGTTGCCATGTAGCCGGGGCGTTGTGTAACCCAAACGGAAGTCTCTTGAATTGGAATAGGCCTCGGTTGGGCACTGTGAAGGCGGTATAATGACGAGAATCTTTGTCGAGCGGTATTTGCCAATAAGCTGACTTGATGTCGAGCGACGATAAGAACCTAGCGTCCCTCAGCTTGTCCAACGTTTCGCTGACATATGGTAAAGGGTAAGCATCACGAGTGGTCACACTGTTCAACTTGCGATAATCTATGCAAAATCTGTAGCTGCCGTCTTTTTTTGGTACCAGGAGAATCGGTGAAGACCATGGACTCTTTGAGCGCTCTACGATGTCATGTTTCAGCATCTCCTCCAATTCCTGGTCCACAATCTTCTGCATAGCCGGCGATATGGGATAGTACCGTTGCTTAATAGGGGGGCTATCAGTACGGATGACATGGGACACCAAGTTCGTGCAACCAATCTGATCTGGCTGTGTGTTGCAGAACATCTTTTCAATGAGCGAACTTAGCTGTTGTTCTTGTGCTGAATTTAAAGCAGAGCGTGGCGTAACTACTTCCGATAAGACAGCGGGAGGCCCGGCTAGCTCAGTCGGTAGAGCATGAGACTCTTAATCTCAGGGTCGTGGGTTCGGGCCCCACGTTGGGCGCCAATTTTTGTTACAAATGTCCTCGATGGGCGGACCCGTGTAAGCGGCTTGAGAGAGAGGTAACCCAGTGGTAGAGTTAGGGTGTGGGGAAAGTTCTTCTTGTTGAGGGCGCCAGGTGAATGTTTTTCGCTTCTCAAGATAACGTGATTCACCCCACGATACGGGAAGGACGATATAGAAGGGATGGCGGTAGTGTGCGACAAATAGAATGCCAAAATATAACAATAACAAATATTTAATCGTCGTACGTGGTACAAAATAATGTGTAGTGCCGTTCGCGGCGCAATTTGAATATAACAGGATAGTACAGTAGAGCTACGCATATACTGGGCGGCGCTGGAGGCGATAGTGAAATGTCACTGAGTTCGAAGGTCACGCGCGGATTGATCAAACGCGATGTGAAATCAATAAAATTGAGGTTAGCTCCAACCAATATTCGCCGCAGGGGTATACTGTAGCTGTGATGAGAATTAACAATGTAATGCGCCCGCGGATTAGCTGAATATTCGGCGATGTACATATAATTATGGTAAGTACGGACGATTGACAATATAATACAATAAATGATAGAAATAATACCAAAACTTATTCCCTAGGGTTGAACCACAACAGTATATTGTAAATACTAATATGACTGACACACGGAGAGGCCGTGGTCTAAATAGAACGTGCAAGAATATAGTGCTTCAAGTTCTTATCTGGTTGGCGGCCTCAGAGAGGAACAGCTCGAACAGGCGGCGTCCGGAAGGATCCGCAGTGGCGGTCGGCAGTTGTGGGCACTCGGGCAGGGCCGGAGTCCGGCGCCGGGAACTGGTACGTCGTCGGACCGCCCTAGGCTCAAGCGAAGTGCGTGCGCCTTGGAAGTCGAACTCGTTTCACGTCTCTTATCTCCAATGTGTGTTATTCACTCCCCAGTGAAATGAGCGTACTCAAAGAACGTACGTAAATATTGTGCGTATAACGCAGTACGTAGAGCAAAAATAATACGTAAAATAAAAAGCCTAAAAACAACGATGACGTTAGTGTGCGGAACCGTAGAAATCAAAATAGGTAGGTACAGCGTGTTGAAAAATCTCACCTGAGATGTTGTGCGGCTAAAAGTGTGCTTTGTTTTGCAGGAGTGTGTAAAATATATCCCGAATCAATCGGAAGGACAACAACAGTCCCGGAACAATAGTCGACGTAGGACAAATCCCTCAGTAAGGAAAATATGCGAAAAATACGAAACTTTACTCAAAATACGAGATTTTACGTCCGACT
The DNA here is from genome assembly GCA_963942605.1 of Poecilus cupreus. Classification (NCBI taxonomy): domain Eukaryota; kingdom Metazoa; phylum Arthropoda; class Insecta; order Coleoptera; family Carabidae; genus Poecilus; species Poecilus cupreus. The sequence goes on along the minus strand of OZ012729.1, from coordinate 2,113,064 downwards.
CCACATGCTGCTGACTAAGCAAAAAAACGTTAAAACGAAGATTTTCCAAAAATATCTGACGAGCGTGTTTAAACTTTCCCCGAAGGCGTCGGCCGAGTTCGTTCAACTCTCCTTGGAAGTGGGTCAGCAGGTCACGATAACTCACTACAGGAAAGTCGTCAGGGTTGCATAAAGGGGGGGCGTAAGAAAAATCATAATGTAACAATATATAAATAAAAAATTATAAATACTAAATAAACGAGGTTTTTGTTTTGCACTTACAAATAATTAATCTAAACAGAACATTAAACTACATAAACTACCTATACATACAAATACTAAATTATATAATTTTAAAATTAGAAATACTAAATAAATTATAAAGTTGGTTTTATTTTACAATTACAAATAATTAATTTAGAGGTACATTAAAGCACTAAAATTACACCTTTTTTTCTTTAACTCGGCCCAACGTCGTCGCTCACCTTCACGAAGCTTTTGTTTTACAGTCTTGGTGAGTTTATACCCGCTTACGGGTTTAATTACTATTTTCGTTTTCGCACTCTACTTTGCAATGTGGGATAATTAGAAGTGTCCCAATTCTCACTGCACTGCACTGTCACACTTACGGAGAATATAGCTTCTTCTTCTTCGTAGCCCTTCACTTCTTCACCTCAGTTTTCGTTGTACCGCAAGGATGAAGATTCTTCTTCAGCTTCATTTTCATTATTCTTTTTCGCACTGATGTCTTCCTCTTCCTCGTCCCAATTTTCACTGCAGCTTACCCAGCACGGCTGTACCGGGTATCTCCGTAGCGCTTCCTTGAACACAAGTTCCTCGGCTTACTCGAAACTCGAACTCAGACATTTTATAAATGATTCTGATCAAGAAACAGATACAGGAGAGCTGAAGAGATGCTTCGTGTTTTATACTATCTTATGAGAATGATCTGTACCAATCATATGCATGTGAAACACACCTTCTACCCTGGATACAAAGTAGGGGTAGACCGTCTATATGCCTCTAGCCATTGATCTCCCCTCCTTACCTGGAAATTGAACGTGTTCCAATTGAAACACATCGGCTTATTGTATAGTATAAACATTTTTATTAAACACTCAAATAAAAAACCGAAAGTACAATAACAAATTAACAATTGAGGAGCTTAATTTCAAAAGGGGCATTATCCATTTTTCAATATTTGGAGAAAAAGAGGTTTTTATAAAAAAAAAATAGATGGTTTTTAAATTTATAATACAAGACTATACTTTGCTCATAGCACAGAAATAAATTTTAACATTTGAAGCTTTATCTTAATTGATTAATTTGGATAAAATATTTTCTGAATCTAGAACAAGGTAAAAACCTATTTGAATAAAAAGTTTTGGATAATATTCTTTTTGAAGACACCAGGATTTAATTTTTTTTTAAATAAAAAAGAATAAGAATAAAATAATTGAACGTAAAATAAATTTTATTATGAAAATGAATAATACATTTAAAGAAGAAGACCACCAAGTTCAGCTACTTCCTCTATAATTTCTTTAAAAAACTTGAACTGTTCTTCTTGCATCCATTTTTCATCAAACAGTAATAATAATGTTTTAAGATCTTATATTTTCTCTTTCTTGATGGGATTTTTTAATAATTTTTCTTTTGGTTTTAAAGTTCGTAGATTTTTTCTTTTTTTTTTTGTTATAATTTAAAAATTTTTTGATAAGTCGTCGTTTCTATAAAATTGCACCTACTATAGGTCAAAGCAAAATACTTCTGAATTTTCTTCATTCCGGTTCATTATGAAGTGAAATTGTTTCGCTCGGAGTTTGTGAAGTCTTAATTCTGCAATTAGGTCAACTTTTTGTTTGTCATTAGTACATTTTTTAAGTGTGTGTTTCTTATTGAAGCAGAAACTGCACACATCCGAAGCTGGAGATCCAAAACCGATATTGAATTCGCTTGAAAAAATATTCTTAAAAAAAACCGTGCTTTACTTTGAGAACTTCTGCAACATTGGAATTATATATTTTCCATAGTTTTGTTATATTTAAGTGTGTCGGCAAATAATTTACTCTAGGTCTCTTAAAACCATAAGGTACAGAAAAATTATTATCTTAAACGACGTTTCATAAATTTTACATCAAATACTTTACTTTACTTTACAGGTAATTACGTCATGATCTAGAGTATTTTTTATATTGTTAGATATAATAACAGCAGGATTACAATTTTCATAGTCGTATAAAACGTCATATAAAACTCTTTTTTCGGCATCGTTTCTGAGATACTGTATATTTTTAACTGGTATCCGGGAATTGAATTTAGCGCTATATCCTCTCCACTGGACCAGCAACTTCTTTCTGCTACCCTGTCCTTTGTTTCAATTATTTTATCTATTTTAAAAGTATCGTCAGAATTTTCTATCATAAATTATTTACATTTACATATTAATTCTTGTTTTATATTATTAGCTTGAATAGTTCAATTTGATAAGATATGACGTTGCACTATAGAACAAAAGTTTTATTTAAAAATTTCTGAACTGAAAATATTAAAAGCATGGAGGAATCAGTAAGGGTAAACAAAATATAAATAAAAATTAGAAATACTAAATAAACTATATTTTATTTATATACTTATATACTTATTTTATACTTATTAAATTAATTCTAATACATATATAAACAAACAATTAAACTGCATAAACTACTTATACATAAAATACTAAATTATACTATTTTAAAATTAGAAATACTAAATAAATTATAAACTAGGTTTTATTTTACACTTACGAATAATTAACTTACAGGTATACAAAAAACATAAAAACACTAAAATTACACAGTTTTTTTTTCTTTAATTCGGCCCAACGTCGTCGCTCACCTTCATGAAACTTGTTCTTGTCTGATTTGGTAAGTTTATACCCACTTACGGGTATTATTACCATTTTTGTGTTCGCTATTTCTCGTGCTTTATACGTGGGATAGTTACACTCGTCCCAATTCTCACTACACTTCACCGTCACTGCTACGTAGAATTCTTCGTCTTCTTTTTCCTTGCACGCCAAGGATGAAGATTCTTCTTCATTCTTCTTCTTCACACTGGCTTCCTCTTCCTCATCCCAATTCTGGCTGCAACTTACCCAATACGGCTGTACTGGGTATCTCCGTTGCCGTTCTTTCAACGCAAGTTCCTCCACATACTTGTCATAATTGAACTCGGACGACATTGTAATTTTCAAAAATTTTCTGATCTAAATACAGATACTGGAGAGCTGAAGAGATGCTTCGTGTTTTATACTAAAAATACAAAAACACCCCTACCATAACTGATGTTAAAATCTCATGAGAAAGATCTGTACCAATCTTATGCCTGTGAAACACAATATCCTCCTACCCTGGATACAAAGTAGGGGTAGCCCGTCTATATGTCTCTAGCCATTGATCTCCCCTCCTTGTCTGGAAACTGAGCGTGGACCAATTGAAACTCATCGGTTTAATGTATAGTATAAACATTTTTATTAAGCATTAAAATAAAAACCAAAAGTTTACTCTAGGTCTCTTAAAACCATAAGGTACAGAAAAATTATTATCAATTAAACGACGTTTCGTAAATTTTACATCAAAAACTTTATTTTCTGTACAGGTAATTACGTCATGGTCTAGAGTATTTCTTATATTATTAGATGTAATTACAGCAGGATTACAATTTTCATAGTCTTCTTTAAGAATCATACTTTTTAAACAATCAAAGTTAATTACTTGAGAGTTTTTGTAATGTAAAGTGAAACCTTTAACTTTACAAACTGGTTTAGTTTCATGACTGACAGGATTATATACTTTATAAGCGTAAGTTTTCGGTCCGTCGGAAACAAATTCAGTGATATAACTACCTCGACCGAAACTGCTTAATTCATCGGTCATATCTCCTAGAAAATCAGTATCATTGTATAAAAACGTTGGTATCTAACTGGTGAAGATATGTGTGTAAATATAATCTAGCTTGTGTAGGCTGCAATTACAACGTTTACAGTTTTAAGTTGATCGATGGCTTCCCAGTTGACATACATCATACGTTCGCCGGCAGCGAGGATCCTATTAACTGAGATCGCAGTGTTAGCCAGTAGTTCGTATAATTCTTCATCCGATGATATTATTGTTGTACGTGGTCTATTCTCGGCTTCAGCGAATTTCCCTGTTTCAAATTTGAAATTAAATACATTTAAACAATGTTAATATTAATAATAAATTAATAATTACCCCAGAATGAATTGAGCATTAATTTAGCAGCCGATCTTCTCCCAGAGTTTTCTTGGATATTTTGAGGATCCAGTGAAACGCCCTCTTTATGTAAATGGTTTTCGATTGAGTTTTACTGATATCGTCGATACAGCCTGGAGGGTATCCTGACGCTTCTTGTTTCATTTTAACGAAATTATTTATATATTTTACAAATAAACCACCAGATTTAGTGTCTTTGTTATATACCGCTATATTATACTGACAAATTTCATATACTTGTAAAATTTTATAACCGTGTTTTACTGCTCGCTGAAGTTCAACTAAATTGTCTTTCTTCATTGGTATGTGAACAATCGTTTTGATTCAGAGTATCACAACATGTACGACACAATGAAAACATTAATTTACTATGAACTTTACGCAGAAACACAGCCTGTTCGCCCTACGAAAAACGAATCACGCGGTCTTAATGGTAAATAATTTATTAACGGGTGATTTTCTAATAGTTGACGATCTTCCTTATTCATAACTTAATGGGGTATGTGACCAATTTTTTTTTCTGACATTACATGATACTAGATACAAAAATAAAATACCCGTATTTTTTTAAATCAATTAATTGTTTATTGTTAACGAGAAATTAATTTTTAAAGATTTGGAGAGGGGATGTGAGACGTCACTGTGTCTTCTGAATAGGTATGGTGCCAGAAAAAGACAGAGATACTGTAAAGGAAAGAAATAGATATAGATCAGCGGGCCAAGCGTACAGCGCAGTACAATATTTTCCTCGGCCACAGTGACGTCACATATCCCTTCTCCAAAACACAAAATTGCTAATAACATTATTATTACAAAATAATGTAAAGGTTTTATTGTTGTAATAAGAAACTACAATGAAGAACATTCATATGCTATGGCGTATACATTGAAATTCGATTATGGTCACATACCCCATTGAGTCCTAAACTGACATTCCCAGATTTCAATCACATTATAACGTAACTGTCTTAGAATTCGTAGTTTTTCTTCTGTCCTCTGAAACCGTGCATTCAAACTTTCTTTAGAATTATTGTAAATTTTTTCACTGTTGCGATTTGTTTTGTAACACAATTTACAACCGTGATAAAAGCATCCCATAAATTCAAATACTAAACGGTCAGGAGCATAATAGCCGTCAACTTTCAAATTATATCCCAAAATAATTTCTTTCCCATGGCCTGCATGCTCTATAGGTATTTTTCGTAAAATTTCCTCTGTAATAAGCCATTGTAATGCAATTTTTGATTGGTTCTCCTTGAGTCTGTAACCCCCTGTAGTTATTATGCCGATGGTATTAGCTTGTACAGCCAAGTCTTTAACGAAGACCTTGAATACGCCAGATTCATTATTTTGTTAGAGTAAAATGACTAAACTATCCACACCTTCAGGATGTAGAAAACTAAAGGGGACTGGTCTCTCCTACGCCGAATTTTTTAATAAAATAAGTGGTGTAGACATAATTAATAAAGACGTTTTGTGTTTATCTCGTGCACTTATTGTAGCAGAATCGTTGGTAAAAAATAAGCATGTTTTAAGAATGTGATGAGTGACAAAGCGGGATACACATTTCAAGTCGAGCAATTATTATTAAATGCTGGTGTGAAAATAAATAATAATGTTGATGGTGTTCTTGAACTTAAAAATTCCAACGTTATTTTACTCAATAAAACATTTGTGTATATGAGTACAATGGTAAAGGAAGTGTAATATTTGAAGGTGTAAAAGGAAAAAATCTTTCGGGACTGATTTTTCTTGTATCATAAAAATCTTTACACTATAATTTAAAGTTTAACAGCAACATTATCATGCCTGCATTTTTACGAGCGGTGTCCGTTAGACTCCTCACTCCTGTGAAAATATCTGTTCGTACTGTAAACATTCTCTGGCGTGCTTGCCCACCCGAAAAATGACAGATTGTGACCGAACAAAATAAAAACACATTCTCGTAAATATTAAAAAACATTTTAAATAGTAAATATAAGTGACTTAAATTAACCCTCTATTGCATACTGTTCCCGATCGGGAACATAAAATTTAAAATTCTTCTTTTCTTTTCTTATGCAGTTTACATTTATGGCAATAATTTGGGAACATTATACAGGGTGTTCATTTTAAGTGGTACACTATTGCTATTTCGAGAATTATAAGAGATACGAGGGTAATGTAACATTAGATACATTCAGAATATTATTGTTTTCATTTAGTGTATTGCTTAACGTATTGCTATCTTCCTTTGGTATGGAATGACTCTTATCTGACGGTATCGTATCGCTGCTTTCTGCCGTTTCTATGTTGACAATCTCCACTCTCTATCACAGTTAGTACAGCTTCGAAATTGGTAATGTTTTCTATAACAGGTATACTTTCTAAAACAATTTCACTACTTATTATTAAGTTGTTTTGGTTGACTACAAATTGATCACCCAGAACTGTGCCTGTTTGCCTATTTTCTGATAAATCAATATCGTTATCTGCTTCCTTGTCCTGTTCTATTATTGTTACATTCTTGTCTTTTTCCAATGCTGTCTTCAACTGGATTAAGTGCCTTAGTTTAGCGTGGTACCTGGCATTACCTTGATCGGATATTAAGGTAGCTAGCGATTTTAATAACATCCAAGCTTTATTAAACTTCTGGTGTTGGTTTAACGTGACTGGTGATTTTACTACAGTGTGGCTATTATTTGGGATATGTAACTAATAAAGATCTTGATCAATAAGTGAATTACTATCTATGACAAATAACCGCTGCGCTGGTTGCTGTAGTAGTGTTTTCTTGTCCAACATTCATGGCACAAACTTTCTTCGTACATATCAATACCAAACTCCTCACGTCTTTTAAAAATGTACCGACAAGGCAATAACAGTGAAGTACGAGATCCACAGTTACAAGATTCGGTTGTACTTTCATAGTTTATATTTGAGCTGGTTTTTCTATTCAAAAATTGTTTTTTTTTTTTTACAAACACAAATGAATAATTTGCTAAGAATCTTTAGTACTTATCTAATATGCTGTCCTTTTCGTAGAAGCATACGGGGACTTTGTATATTAAATTAGCGGCTTTGTGGTCTTGTTCATCATTCATAACCATAATTAACTTGAAAAAAAAAAATCATTAATAAAATTACTACTATTGACTTAATTTTTGCGTTTAGGGATTCGAGTCGGTTATTTGTTGTTTTTAAAAAGTTTGCTTGTTGAAATTTTGGGCCAAGAATCCATTCATCTTTAATATGGCGCCAGTTTTTATTAAAATATTCAATAACCACTAATGGACAATTTTTTAATAAATGTTCATTTAAAGTATTGTATGTGGCTTGATCACGAGAATACAGCATTTTTTGTAAGATTTCCAAAGGCATTTGTCCTTGGGCTAGTGTTATACCTAAGTTATTGGTAGATATTTCTCTATTGAAAGTCCTCATTGCATGAAAAATGCATATTAAAACATTTGCACTTGGAAAATTTTCCTTGAGTAAGCGTCTCTCACTCGGTCTCTCATTTAAATCTTTGTCAGCCATTGTCGACTTTATTTCTGTCCATCTTGGATTATTGTCTTTCAACTTAGAAAAAAACCACTGCATGGTGTCTGTGGTTTCTACTACTAGTATATCTACAGCTATGATTTCCGAAAGCCCATTTACACCTTTATTAATAATGATCAGTACAGTATATATAATATATAATTTTTACCATATTTAGTTTGCAATTTTTCAATATTAGTTTGCAAAGTCATGTCTGTTCCTTTAGATTTCGCTCCCTTTCTAGCCAAGTTATGAATGTCTTTTAGAAGAACGATTTTATTACAGTTTTCTTCTATGTTATATTGTATTTCTTTTCTTTTAGTCTTTAACTTTGTTAGGTGAATAATTTATGGTTGTATATCCTCTGGTAATCGTCTTTGCTGTGATAAATGATTATAAAATTGCTGTAAATAAAATTACTTAATAAATGACAGACATATACTTAACAATAATTTGCGATTATCTACCTTGCTGATTTGATGATGACTCTCTTTATATGTACTGAAAATAATTTAAAACACTTAATATTATATAATTAATCTTATATTTTAAATTTCGAATCCAACGTTCACCTAGTATTTCTATTTCCGCTAACTGATGATTTAAATTTTTTACCACCTTTAACACATGCATATTTGAGATGGTAATATTTTAGTCGTGGGTTGATATACCGTTCAGTTTTCTTCTTTGCACCTGAGATGGTTCTAGCTTCTCTTTTATAAAATGATACATATTCATTATTACTATAACTATTCAGAGCTTCCGCAAATTCTTCGTAGGATTCGAAATTTCACCTAGTTTTATGTCTTTTATTTTTTCCATTTTCCTAGTAAATATCTTCAAGATAATAACTGTACGCAGCACTTGAGTTTACAAGTAAATGTAGGTTATGTTTATGACGGAATAAAGCAAAATTCCGCCGGACTGCGGATATCATCGAAAATATTAACGATTCCGCCGCGCATGCGTAAAATATTTTGTTTACCAACGGAAATCTTACTGAAATTCTAACAAGTCCTTCGGGCGGCGGAATTACTACCTTGAATATGGAATACCGCCGGCGGACATGTAGCTACTACGAACAATTAATCATATTCTGACTATTTGCCTTCTTATAGGATACACAGTTCTTCTATAACATTTCAATACCCGGCGTTATATTTAGAGAATCAGTGTCATCCATCTCAACCCCTTGGGACCTGACACACGGCTGGAAAAGATGCTGGTGAAAACTCTTCCAAAGCCTTGGTCATCAAGATATCTACCATATAGATATCTACCACGAATGGCAGAGGAACCGCTGAAGATTCGTCCAGAGCTGGCGTACCCTGTCAAAGAATTACGTTCTGCTGAATCTTTACCCTGTTAGAAGACTTCAGAATCACAGCGGTCACTTTGACCCATAGCACATGTGACGTACTCTCGTATGTCGCAAGGTGTTTGGCGTATGTTGCTCGGTCCGGATAGCGGGATCGCGATAGTCCAGGGTTTAAATGACAAAAATAGTGTTGAAGTGTGATGTTGTAGCTTATTTAAATGTATATTTTGTCGTCTACAGATGCGAATCACAATGAGGATGCGTAACAGGTCCCTAACTTCCCTACAATCGTAGTAAAAGCGAAGTTTCGGTGCAGTTACGGTCACGGTGTCAACCTGCAAATAACGCACCATAGTGCGGCGTTCTGACTTCGGGATCGATCATTGTGAATCAAGCTTTCTTTTATCGGCTGTAAAAAGAAAAGCTCAGATGTCACGGCCATCATAGCAGTTTCCTGCTGTGCAGAGGTCATGTTCACAACGACGTTGTCAAGTCGTGTATCTTAAAAATTGTTAGATCTGACAAATATTCAGATATCGTCACTAACAATGGGATATGTATCCCTGTCTTTCCAAAATTTGGAAAATAATTCTCTTCAACACCATTATCCAAAAAGAAGTTCTTCGCCTCCGTGCGACGATGCGTTATGCGTGCATAACCTTGAAGGTTCGTGGTCGCCGACGTGTGCGCAGGAATTACAACGGGATCATAGTGTGGCACAACTTCATCAGCAATTGAGTGAAGTATTCTTTCTACCCCTATTCCCGGTGCGGGATACTCCTCATATAGAGTGTGGTTCTCCCTTGTTATCTTTCCCCAAGTGCCGACTACTTGAGTTGTTATAGCAGGAAAAGTCGGAGTTAGTATTTCTCCGCTTTTTGTTGTCGTCTTGCCAAGTGCTCTCAAATGTAAGAACAACGGCTGTGGGAGGTTGAACGTCTTTTCTCCGCTGCAGTAAGGAGAGACTCCTCAATAGGCGTGAGTTCTTGTACGTTCTTTCTCTTAAGCTCAAGTGTTCTGAGCCAGAAATGACAAGTTGAGTAATAAAAATAAGTTTCCAAAGGAAACTCCTTTACTACTGATTTTGGGCCGTTCTTTATTTCTTCGTAGCTGTTTTGCGCTACGGGAATGACACCAGCTCCCGATACGTTAAACAGAATCTCTCGTTTCACTGGAACTTTCTAATAACCAAAAAAACTTAACTAACTTAACTAATACTTCACTAAAACTTAATTAAACTTAACTAACTTAACTATGGAAAAGTTTTTGTCCGTGCGCACTGGGGGGGGGGGGTGACCGGTACTCCGGAAACGGGGCGGGGAAGGCTGCTTCTCCGCAACAGTGTCGTACCGGAAGGGGCCGCTCATTGGTCCGCTGGGATTGTAACCCAACTGCCGTTGGGGCCACGGATGCGACACCGTCGCGTCTTCGGGGCTGTCCTGGATCTCAGCAGCTGGAGAATCCCCCAGAGGCGGGTGGCCACTTCTCCCGCGTTGCTGAACGCCACGGCATTGCGCGTTTCACGCGCTGGGCCTCGGTGGGATTGCCGGGGTGCAGGGATCCAGTGGCGAGACGGACGACGACGTCCTGGATGACCTTGTTGGCGGGTCTGGCGGCTGTCGGACGAGGTGCTGGTGAGGCGGAGTAGACCTGCTGCAGCCTCGGAAACGGTATCTGACTCCGTCGAGGAGTCCGGGGACAGGCTGGCAAGCAAATCTTCTAATTCTGCCCTCGCCTTCACCAACTCGCTGCCTCCTCCGCCGGGGTTGGTCGCGGGTCCTGGCAGGTCCTAATCTTCGGACGACCGTAGAGACGTCGTCAGGTTGATGACGTCTCCATCCGGATATGGTCCGAAGCGGTCGACCAGGGCCTGCCGTTGGACGTCATCTCCCTGGCCGGGTGTCCAGGGAGTCGGGGTCTTCTTGGCCCTTAATGGGGGCGTGGTGGCCCACGCTGGTGACCGGAACAGCGGCACGAGGGCTGGGCGGATCTTCGGCCTGGGCGAGAGACCACTCTCTCGCCCTGCCCGTGCCCCACCACCCACCCGGGCGGGTCGGGTACGATGCAGGATCCACGGAGCGTCCTGGCTACTCAACATTATCCTGGGGATCATTACAGGGTTTTAAATCCTTAACATGGATTCGTGGAAGATTCCGTCCTCGACCGTCCCGTAGGTCGTTTACGTTTGTGGACCGTTTCCGTATTATCACCCAGGGGGCCGAATCCTTTTGCAGCGACATATAGTGGGTGTTCGCGTCGCATTGCCCGGTCCTACCTTACCTTGCCAGGGACGATGGCGCAAGCTATACCGCCGACATTGGTTCTGCGACGCCGTGGTAATTTTGTTATTGGCCAACTGCCGGAGCTCCCGCAATTTCGCCAGCCGCTTCTCGAGCTCGGCCGGTATTTGTTTGTCCGTCGCTGGTTCTGTTTCCCCTCGGCCCACTTCCTGGTACAGGCCCGGCATGATGGGCTCGCGGCCATAGTTCGTGCCGACTGGTGTTGATGGCCATTGTCAGCTCTGGTAAAGTGAGTGTCCCATTCACGGTGGTTGGTCTGACAATACTGGGCGATCATGGTTTTGAGCCCTCGGTTTACACGTTCGACGGGGTTTGCCTGCGGAGTATATGGAGGCGTCTACGTGTGCCGGATCTTCAGTGCTTCCAGTGATCGGGTTCTCGATTAATTATAAGAGCACTGCGGCTCACCTCAGCAAATCGATAAAACTGGGTGTTAATCTTTCATCCCTGTATATTTTATACAGATTTTTTTGTAATCTATTATTTCTCTGACTGATAAATTATCGAATCGTTCTGGAAGATACGTAATAAATTATTCGCATTCGTCAATGACTTTTCTTCCAAATCCGGTGTTGATATCCATTATATCCCTCTTAAAAGAGTTCAAAATAAGAAAGGGATTCTGTCAAGACTACATCCGGAACTAACTTACATGATCTTTATTTAAACCAGTGGTTCCCAAACTCTTGGCCCATGGACACCTTTTCATAGTCAAAACTTTCCCACGGGCCCTGTGTAAAAAATTTAATTTTGATGTCTTGATTGGGGACGTAAAAATAAAATATAAATAAAACATTTTGTTGAATGTATTTATATCCGGCTCAATCTTTGTGAGTAGCAACCGTAAATTCCTACGAGTACTAATTTCTAGTCGGTTTCTTTTTTTTTGTGACGCAGCTCATAACGGCACTAAATCCACGTCCTACCAAATAGGAATACGGAAAAGCAATCAACAGCTTCTGTACAATAACCTAATGCTGGATATAAAATTGGGATCTGTTTTTGTAACTAGAATTTGTCGTATCCCTGTTTAAACATTGGTTTCAGCTCCTCATTTGAGGATTATTCAATAAGTTACACCTGTATTTGTATGTATTCATCTGCATATGTGCTTTGAGTTTGACTACTTTCAAAAAGGTTTAACACCCAGTCGGGAATATCCAAATGAAGAATGTCGGCAAATTTTTGGTTAAGGACAATAAGCAAACAAATCTTCATCTTTATTTTGCAATTTTGAATAATTTGGAAACATAACATTCTCCTCATCCCAAATTTTGTTTGTAAAGCAAAAGTTTTGCAGCAAAGGCAGATATTACGCTTTTAGTTTTGATTCAATTTAATGTGTCTTCTTGTAGTTTCAAATTAGTCTCGTTAAATCTGGCAAAAAAATCAGTCATATAAGCGATGTCATTTTTTGAGATAATTAAATTGTGCCGCAATTCATTGTCTTTACTCTCCAGGAATTCCAACACTGAAGCAAAGAGCGCATAGAAGTTATCATCAGTTTTTAAACAAAGTTGAGCAAATAATCTCTCATTTAAGGCATCTCCTTTTGATTTTATTAACTGCTCTAATGACATAACGTAGTGATTTGTAATGTTCTCCCAGTGTTCCTCCAAACACCTACCTTGAACACCACAAAAAAACCTAGGCTAGGGTAGTGTTGCGGCGCTGGGTCGTGGGTTCAGGGCGCCGCTCAATTCTGAAAAAGGGAAATGGAAAGAGAAGGGACACTAGGGAGCTGAGACCTAGGTATAGAGTAATACACCACACGAAAAATAAACTACTTATACATAAAATACTAAATTATACAATTTTAAAATTAGAAATACTAAATAAATTATAAACTAGGTTTTATTGTACACTTACGAATAATTAACTTAGAGGTATACAAAAAAAAAACATAAAAACACTAAAATTCACAGTTTTTTTTTTCTTTAATTCGGCCCAACTTCGTCGCTCACCTCCTTGAAACATTTTCTTGTCTGATTTGGTAACTTTATACCCACTTAGAGGTATTATTACCATTTTTGAGTTCGCTATTTCTCGTGCTTTATACGTGGGATAGTTACACTCGTCCCAATTCTCACTACACTTCACCGTCACTGCTACGTACAATTCTTCGTCTTCTTTTTCCTTGGACGCCAAGGATGAAGATTCTTCTTCATTCTTCTTCTTCACACTGGTTTCTTCTTTCTCATCCCAATTCTCGCTGCAACTTACCCAATACGGCTGTACTGGATATTTCCGTTGCCCTTCTTTCAACGCAAGTTCGTCCACATACTCGTCATAATTGAACTCGGACTCAGACATTGTAATTTTAAAAAAATTTTCTGATCGTAATACAGATACTGGAGAGCTGAAGAGATGCTTCGTGTTTTATACTAAAAATACAAAAACACCCCCTACCATAACTGATGTTAAAAATCTTATGAGAAAGATCTGTACCAATCATATGCCTTTTTTTTATATATGGGTAGTAGAGAATGCTCATGCACACCAAGTATGATGCCGAAGCAGCGCATACCCCCCGAAGCGTAAAGGTAGTGTGGGACTTTAGACATCCACTCACTTTCCTACCCACTAAACTCTCCCGTCCCCTAGCCCAATAGAATGTGGTACCGCTTCCTAGAATTTCTTCACCATTCTTTGTTGTCTTACTCTTTCTCATTGTCCTTGTGCTCCAGCTTCAATGTCCCGTTCATCGTTTTCTTTGGTACGCATAATAGTTCTTACCAACTCACATACTTCTTCCTAATTGTCATCATTAATTAGCATGGTGTTAATTATGTTTCCTACTGTTAGTTTAGTCTTTACTGCTACTTCTGTTCTTTCTCTTATGTCCTTCCATGTTTGACATTCAAACACTGTGTGTTCTGGTGTATCTGCCATATTTCTACAGTAGTTACATATCTCGTCATCTACTTATCCTATCTTCTTCAAATAGTTCTGATAGCAACCCTGACCGCTAATAAATTGACTTAGGTGGTAGTCTACTTTACCATGTTGCCTTCTTAACCAAACACAAACATCCGGTATTAATATGTGTGCCCATTTGTTTCCTTCATCAATTGCCCATATCTCCTGCCATTTATCTGGTCTTGCCAGTCTAATAGCATTTTTCTCTACTTTGCTCTTTCCTTGCCCAAGAACTCGCTCTTCTATAATGATGTTTATTGGTGCCAATCTCGTGAGGACTTGTGCCACCTCCGTGGATACTGTTCGGTAGGCTCGGCAAATCCCAATTGCAATCTTCCTGTTTAGTGTATTTAGCATCTTCAGAAAGTTTTTGTATTTCAACGCTGGTGCCCATATTGGAGCAGCATATAATACAGTTGCCTGTATTACTGCCGCCAGCAGTCTCCTATTTTCCTCGCTTGGCCTTCTTATTCTGGGGAACAGTCTTCTTAACGCACTTGCGTTTTTGTTTGCCTTGTCTATAACCACCCTAACATGTAGTATGAAGGTGCACCCCTTGTCGAAGTATGTCCCAAGATACTTTATTTTAGCCTTAGGTTTTATTACCGTTTTTTGAACTGTAAATTCTATGTCTTTATGGGTTTTCCTACCGATTAGTAGAATCGCCTCTGTTTTTTCTGGGGCAATAGCCATATCCTTGTCTTCTATCCATTGTGTCACCTCGTCGAGTGTGACATTTACTGTATTTTTTAGTTTAGCCTCATCTTTTTCTACAGCCAACACCGCCAAATCATCGGCGAAAGCTATTAACTGAGCATTATGGGGAATACTTAATCTTAGTACCCCGTCGTAAAATATATTAAATAATAATGGCCCCAGTATTGAGCCTTGGTGAACTCCACAGCTCATACGATAGTCTCTTCCATTGTAAACTAGTTTCCTACTGCTTAGAAAGGACCCTACTATATTCAATAGATAGTTGGGTAGCTCTTTAGTTTGCATTGCTTCCATGATTCTATACCATGGTACAGTGTTGAATGCATTTCTTATATCTAATGTGCAGAGGGCGCATAATCCCCAAGCCTTACCCTTTTCCATTTCATCCTTGGCCTTTTTCCTGATGACTTCTATCGGCTGAAGTGTGGATCTGCCCTTGCGGAACCCATACTGGTTTTCCGATAGTGGAATATTATCATCCATACACTTATTTATTTTTATGGCTATAATGTGCTCAAATAATTTTCCTACAGTGCCAAGAAGGCAAAGCGGTCTATAGCTTCTTGGCGCCTTTTTGTCGGACTTTCCTGGCTTAGGGATTAGTATTAATGTCCCGTGTTTCCAGGCTTCTGGAAAAGAGCTAACATACAGGGTGTTAATTTAAAAATGGGCCATAGGTGTTTAACATGTAAAATCAGTTTTTCCTTGCGCAAAAGTCTCCATATTATTTTAGGCAAAAAAGCTTCAAATAAAAGTTATAAAGAATTAAATTCTGCATCTGACTTAATTAACAGATTTTATTTATGACATTTTATAACCGAGAAAAACTATTTTAAAGTTATTTGAAAATTGCTTGTTTATAGTGTTAGCCTTGGAACTCAAACAAAATTGCAAACAACTGTATGACATTTTAACTGTCAGAAAAAGGTTATATTTTACAGTTTCACCGCAATAACACATATTTTTGGTAAAATGGAAAATTTTGCTAACGAAGAAAAGCTACAAATTATAATATGGTTTTATTCGGGACAAAGCTTGAGAAAAAATCGAGATTAAATAAGTGTAGTCTGGCCACTCCGCCGAATTCCGAGAACATCTACAATAAAGAGATTCATTAAAAAATTTGATGAGACTGGTACATTTAATTTTAAGAAGCAAGAAAATTCAAATATTTCCTTTAATCATGAAGAGAACGTATTGGCTTTAATAGAAGCAAACCCTACACTAAGTTTTTAGAGAAGTTGCTTCAGAAATTGGAATTAGCCACGTTTCTGTTTATAACATTTTTAATAAGTACAAATATTTCCCATATAAATTCCACTTCCACTAGAAGATTTTGAAAATCGCGCAACTTTTTGTGAAATTGTAATGGAGAAGGCAAATGCGGACAGAAATTTTTAAAGAAATTTTTGTTTTAGAGACGAATGCACTTTTGTATTGAACAAGAAGCCAAATTTAAATAATTACCGTTACTGGTTACAGGTTAATCCCCACAAAACTTTGGAAACGAATACACAATACATCCAGAAAGTAAATGTGTGGGCCGGTATACTTGGTTCCAACATTATTAGGTCATTTTTTATTGAAAATATTAATGCTGACAAATACTTGGAACTTCTAATAGAAAAAGTAGGGCCTGAGATAGAAAATTTAAATATTGAAAATGTGTGGTTTCAACACGATGGCTGTCCGGCTCATTATGCTCGAGAAGTACGAGAGTTTTTAGATTATGTATTCCCGAATCATTGGATTGGTAGAGGAGGAAGTATTAATTGGCCTACGAGATCACCGGATTTAACCCCATGCGACTTTTTTTGTGGGGTCATTTGAAGAATATTATTAATAGACAGAGATTTGAGAGTGTTAATGAAATGAAAAATGCAATATCAAATGAGTGCAGAAATATAAATGCCAGGCAACTAAATAATGTTAGGGAGTGCTTTTACAATAGAATAGGATATTGTTTGGCACAAAATGGTGGAATATTCGAGCATTTAATTTAAATATATTAATATAAATTTTGTTATTTAATTGTTCAATAAATTCTTAATTATTGTCCTAATTTCTGTTATTTGAATTAATTTATATTACGAATATTTATTATTGAAGTGAAATTATAAAATATAAACTTTTTTCTAACTGTTAAGTGCCCAGTTATACAAACGTTAATCAAAGTTATTTTATCATTGATGATCCGCTAACAGTCAATTATTCAAATTGATTAACCGTTAACGGACAATCAAAATTTTATGGAATAATAATAATATGTCAATATATGCAATTTTTTTGTCCCTAGAACTCATTAAAATAGAGTTTGATTTTTAGGTTGCTTGAGATTTAAATTTTTTAAATATAATAATTAGTTCATTGTAGTAATTGGTGTTTTGTTGTAATCAATACAAGTTCATCGTTGAAATCAATACGAATATATTGTTGTAATCAATACGAGTTCATTGTTGTAATCAAGATGAGTATATTGTTGCAATCAATACGAGTACATTGTTGTAATCAATAAGAGTACATTGTTGTAATCAAAACGAGTGGATTGTTGTAATCAATACATTATACACTCATATTCTGTACATTATTATAATCAATCATTATTCTTAAAATTATTATTAATGATAGTGAAAACAAATAATATATTTTAATATGGAAAATAAAACACCTAGTTTAGAAAACGTGTCGTGTTGTGTTCCGCAGTGTAAAAACAGTTACAGAAACATTAATAATGAGGTTAAGTATTTCTACAATTTTTTTTTTTTTTGTATTTAAAGTGAAATTGTGTTTTTTTTTATAACTTGAAAATTATTAAATTTGATTAGAATTTCATGGAATGGAAATGCTAATATGTGGAGCCTGATCTGGTTGTTTTCTTGTAGAATGATCTGTTTTAGATTTGGTGGGAATAGATTCAGATAACAATTTCGCAAAAGTTTGCGCGATTTTCAAACTCTCCTAGTACAAGTTCTTGATGACAGTGGAATTTATATGGGAAATATCTGTATTGTATTGTAAACAGAAACATGGCAAATTCCAATTTCCGAAGCAACTTCATTTAAACAGTGTAGGGTTTGCTTCAATTAAAGCAAATATATTCTCTTCACGATTAAAGGAAATATTTGAATTTTTGCTTCTTAAAATTAAATGTACCAGTTTCTTCAAATTTTTTAATAAATCTCTCTATTGTAGATTTACTCGGTATTCGGCGGTGTGCCCAGACAACACTTATTAAATCTCGAATTTTCCTCAAGCTTTGTCCCGAATAAAACCATTTTATAATTTGTAGCTTTTCTTCGTGAGCAAAATTTTCCATTTTATCAAAAATATATGTTATTGCGGTGAAGCTGAAAAATATAACCTTTCTCTGACAGTTAAAATGTCATACAATTGTTTGCAATTTTGTTTGAGTTCCAAGGCTAACACTATAAATAAGCAATTTTCAAATAACTTTAAAATAGTTTTTCTCGGTAATAAAATGTCAGAAATAAAATCTGTTTATTAACTCAGATGCAGAATTAAATTCTTTAAAATTTTATTTGAAGCTTTTTTGCCTAAAATAATATGGAGACTTTTGCACAAGGAAAAACTGATTTTACATGTTAAACGCCTATGGCCCATTTTTTAGTTAACACCCTGTATAATAGGTGGTGTAAGACCAGAGTAAAAAACTCAGGCCTCTCCTTCGCTATCTGTTTTACAATTTCGGGCGGCACTCCGTCAGGTCCCGGAGCTTTACGTATCTTCATTTTGTTTGCTGCTATAATTACATCGTTGTCTGTTAAAAGAGGCGGCGTCTCCATTGGTAACTGTGTCCATGTGGATTTTGGCTTGTCTGGAAAGAGCGATCTTATTATTTACTCTGAAGTTTCTCGGTCCGGTTCTATCGGTATCGCTAGGCCTGTACGTTTCATGACCAGTTGGAATGGTCTACCCCATGGGTCGTGTTCTATCGTATCTATTAATTCATCCCATTTTTTACTCTTTTCTGCTCGAATTTCAAGGCTTAGCCTCTTTTTTAAGGTTTTGTATTCCTTAGTCGCCTGTTCTATTGTACTAGCATTTGCGTTTCGGGCTCTACCTCTTTGGAGCCTTCTCCGGCTTTGCTGACATTCCTTGCGTAGTTGAGCAATTTTTTCGAAGGTCTCTTTCGTACAATTCGGGCTAATGTAGCAGACGATGATGAGGAGATTTCGTATGTCGACCTAAGTCGCGAATTTTGTTGAGTGAAAATTATTGACTGGATTTAAGTTCACGTCTAGGATCCTAATTGCAGTATTATTCTGTCTTAGTTGAGCTTGTAATCCAACCTCGTTGGTTACAAGCTATGTTGATGTTCGGTTCCGAAGCAAGGATTATACTCGTTTGGTTTCTCTAGCTGTCCATTCAGTGATATTATGGGCATCCTTACTTCGGTTTAAATTAGCCTGAATAACTCTAAGTGCCATTGTCGGGTATCTGGGAAGAACTCAAGGGCCTCCGACAGCCCATATTTCTCTTGCTACGTTCTTTAATCATATTCCTAAATACTGGATTGTGATTTTGTTCGCCATTACACGTAAAACATACGTGTTTATTGGCGGTGCAATTCTTTGCAAGGTGGTCACTTTGGCCACAGTTGCTACACAAGTTTCTTCTGTCTATTCCGGTGCAATTTGCTTGCACATGGTCGATTCCGAGGCATTTAAAGCAGCGTTGTATGCTAACTCTTTCCCGTATCCAACAAGTGTTATACCCAATTCGTAGTTTACCTTCAATTAACAGTTTGCTGTGTGGTATTCTACCTTTATTGTGGTACTTTTATACTTACCTCTTGTGTCCCTTATTGGAGTAACTTCTATATGTTCTTCTAGTGCTCCTGTTTTCCAGTTTGTTTGATCCCTTTTTTTAGGACAACAACCATGTCCCCTTTAAGAGATTGTCTCACAGCATCTATCTCTATTTCTTTCTCTATTAGGTTGTTCTTCATATCTCTCATCCCAATAAACACAGATACGTTTATAAAACGTTTTTATTGCAGAAACACCGTTCAGCAAAATACGGGTCTCTAATACGTACATTCAACTTTAAAATGTCGCGGTTTCTAACGTTGCAGAACACCAATATATAAACGTGTTATTTTAATACCTAGAACACGTTAATTAAACGTGTTAAAATCTTTAACTCTTTTGGTTATAATATAACGTTATTTTTTAATATGGATTAAACGTTAATTTAATGTTAAACATGTTTAAGTTAGAAACGTATAATGGTAACGTCTCTTATACGTATAGAAAACCCTATTTTATTTATATTTTACTATTTTACTTATAAAATTAAAAAAAGTAAAACACATTACTTATTATTTCTTGTTGTTTTATATTTATTTTAATAAAAATAACATTCTGTTTCGTTTATAAAATATAATGTTTAATATACAATATATACATATATATATATATATATATATATATATATATATATATATATATATATATATATATATATATATATATATATATATATATATTATATTATATAAACGAAACACAAACAATAGGTGGCCAGTAGCATCTTCTCTCATTTTTAATAAGCCATGTCAGGCATTAGGTATCCTTTGCAATATATTTCTTCGTAGGTAAAAGAGACTGCATTTTGTTCATTAAATGCTTTGCAGAAATAAATATTTAATTTTGAAGAAAGTAACGGAATCGAATACAAATCGAACGTAGCAGTACTGAGTCCCTCAAAATTTATTATATTATCAATTACATGAATTTGCTTTATCCAATAGACTTTTTTAGACTTTGTTAGTACAGAACTATCAGGCAAATTATTTGACAATTCATAGTTAGTAAAGCTTATTTTTCGGCAGTTATAAGATATTACTTGACAAGTAATAATATCATAAACTTCATTATAGATATATTTAGATTTAAAGTATTGCATGTCCTTCAAAATATTTTTTTCCGCAAAACTATGTCTTTTACAATGGTATCTCTCTAAAAGTCTATGGTGTACTTGTTGTAATACATGTTTATTTGCACGTACTTTTCTCTTTAGACATGCTAGGTAATTTTCAAATGGAAAACAAGAATAAGCTGTTATTGGGCCATATTTGCGAACGTCTTCTACTAGGTGTATAAGGCTGTGAACATTGTAAACGACAAAATCTTCTCCTAATATATTTGGTGCTGTTGCTACAAATTGTTTTAGAAATGACTCAGCTATATTAATATATTCTGCAATGAGATATTCATTTGACAAAATGGTTATTTAACAATGCAATAACAAAAAATGTTCGAATTGTTCCTTCTTTAGCCCTTCATGTAATACTACAACCCCATGATACAATAAAAAGTTTCTATATTCAGTGGCTTTCCATCGTTTTATTTCACAAAATGATCTACATTTTCGGGAAAATTCGGGTGGTTGAAATGGCTTTATTTGAGAGATTTTAGAATTCATTAAATTAATTAGTTTTCGAGAAAGTTTATTGGGTGGTTTACCTTCAATGTAATAATTCAAAAGAATTCGTTTTACTACCCTTAAAAATACTAAATGCATCGGATCAAGTGGGAACTAGGTGACCAATTTGATACCAATTTCTGAAAGTGGGGATTTATACTTAATGAAGGGCTTGTTTTGTGTTTTAAAATCTTCATCAGAAATGGGTGAATAAACATGATCTTGTACAAAAGTAATACGGTGACTTTGATACCGACCAACAATATTTACTGGTGTGCCCAACAATACCCTTTAAATAAGACCTAGCTGGTGCATCACATATAAAGAAGTTTATGTCAATTTCGTAATGTTTGTTACCAAAATCAAACCCAGTTAATTGTATTGTTTTAAATTCTCTTATAAAAGGTTCTAAAAACATTTCTAGCGGCTGAGGTTTACCCGTTCCAGAAAAACAAGCTATTGTAAACGGAGTATCATTATTAAAATCGGGACATAGACCTAGAATAGGATATAATTCGATACTAAAGGTTACATTTGTTTTCAAACCATCAACCAACCTAATGAACATTTGATCAAGAATTCCTAAATAAAACATTTTTCCATTGTTGAGAGATATAGCTTGAGAATTTCGAGGTGTTTTAACTAAACTACGAAAATCTTTGGGTAGAGATTTAAAACGAGATCTCCAAATATTTAAAAGTTGAGTTACTGACGTTCCAGTTATATTATTTGAACAAGCCCATTCTCTTAATTCATCTGCTAAAGAATTCGGATAATTCTCAAAATTATTGTCTAAAGAACTAGAACTATTACAATCTCCAGAATCAAATAAATAAGATATATTTTCTCCATAATTTGGTGGATTAGTTGAAAATGAATCAAGTGAATTACTCTGCGTGGATGACGATATGGCAGGTGAAGTCGGAGTAAGAGATACTAAAGAAAATTGGAAAAATGATGAGTGAGGAACAGTTTCAGATTTTTTCTCACTATTTCTCAACAAACAACTATTTTTTAATACATTAGTTTGTTTTTTAATTTTTCTTTACATTTGACGTTTCGATAAAATTTTGAAGGATGGCATAGTGTATTTACCCTGCAAAATCAGAAATATGACATAAAATACTAGGATTCAATTTCTAAGTATTTAGTTTTTGGTTAGTTTAGTACGCACTTAAATATATAAATTTATAACATAACTTTCTACTTATTTAAACGGTGTATTTTTAAACAAACAATAAAAATATTGAATATTAATATAAAATATATTTATATTATTTGATATTGGAATATAGGAAAGCTAAATTGATGTGTGTGTGTGTGACGTCACAGAAAATGTTCCAAAAAAAAAAAAACACGTGGTATTTGGTGCTTTCTGAAAATGATATTTGTGGTTATTAAGACATTCCTGATAGGTATAGTTACCGTCTAATAATTATGGACTGAGGATTTCTACACTGTTGTCTAAACGGACAGAGTGCGGAGAAAGGAAAAAGTTATGCATCGGTCCATACTTATGTAGATGTTGTCACTATACTTATTTTCAATCAATTTAAGATATGTCAGTTGTTAAATACTACTTATTTGTGTGACTAAAGTCAATATTTACAAATTTAATAACCTCTAAAAAGTTATCATCTCACAGCTGGCTATATAAATACTAATATTAATTTTACAATAATATAAATAGTTTGCTTTTATCGGAAAGTTACAACACTTACCAGGACTTCTAATTTAAAATTTATTTCCACTGAATCTTTTACCCAAAATGCGTTGTCAGTACGAATTTCATGCGAACTTAACTGACTTTTACCACGTGCTTCTGTTTGGAAACATTGCTTCGCCCTTTCTACGTCGTCACTTAAATAGTGAATTGTAATGTATGACTATTTGAATAACCTAATTTCTTGTATTCTGGTTTTAGCGCTAAATGATACATAACCAAATTATATTCCATGTTCTTTATATTATCTTTTACGTAAATAAGTACATTAACGTTACGTGCATACTTTTCTCTTCTATACGCCTTTTTAATAAATTTGGTGTACTGCACGTGTACAGCCTAGTAATATCAAATTTCATTGTAGTTTAACTCAGATGAACATTTTTACATGTTGCATATA
Source organism: Poecilus cupreus (assembly GCA_963942605.1). Classification (NCBI taxonomy): domain Eukaryota; kingdom Metazoa; phylum Arthropoda; class Insecta; order Coleoptera; family Carabidae; genus Poecilus; species Poecilus cupreus. The sequence goes on along the minus strand of OZ012729.1, from coordinate 2,089,462 downwards.
AGTTTAAGTAAAATTCAAAAATATGTACTTACCTGAAACACACGAACACAAATAATAAACAACACACCAGCAGTAATGTTGCTTCTTTGTGTAACGTACACGGAATGCAGAATTGCTCACAACGCTGTCACGTGATCTTCCCTTAACCAATCAGATTCTTCCGTGCTGTACAAAACGTTTAGCAACACGTATGCATAAACGTTTCAAAAACGTTAATTTCATTTTTTTTACAACGAATCCAAAAACTAAACGCTACAACTACATTTATTTAGCAATTTGCGTAAAATTGAATTTATGATTTACTAATAAACTCGGCGGTTGAAAATATTTTCCTTATTCTATAATATTGAAGTTTAATATTACATTAATTGGCTTTCAAACCATCTTAATACATTTTGTTTAACATCTATGGATGCGACTGGTAAATTATTATGCTAGATATCATGTCATGCATGCCGTATTACGATATTATACATGTCCAAAATAAGACTGTTGTAAAATCAATATCAACATTTCTTTAATGTAAAATATGAATGTTAAAAACACGGCTTTAATTTAACCTTATTTAAAAAAATCGTTAAATGACAGGTTATTATAACATTATTTGTAATGGTGTATATAACTTACAAATAACGTTATCTTAACGTTAGAATATAATATGAATATGAATAACATGATCAAAGCCATCCCAGTAAAAACACATACGTTTTTTAAACGTATTATTAACGTGTCATTGGTTGATAAAACGTTGTACGTTGAAAATTATATATATATATATATATATATATATATATATATATATATATATATATATATATATATATATATACAGGGTATTTCAGGACTAGTGTAACAAACTTTAACAGCTTATTCCTGAGGTCATTTTGAGCCAAAAATGTCATATGAACATATGTCCTATTCCTTCTAGTTACCAAAATACAGGAGGTTGAAGTTCTACCAATAACACTAAATTTTCTAATTTTTGTAATCAAGGTACTTTCGGAAAACAAGAGTTTTATTGGAAAGTCATACCTTATTTGTCTTAATTAATTTTATTTATTAATATAAACGAATATAATTTAGAGAGCAAAACACACAATGACACAACTAAATAGACAAATAAATAAATTCGAAACACAGAACAACATAACAACAACATGGGAAGGTTGGCGTCTGATTGGGTATCTGTGTTGGTATTCTCTAGACGCGTAACGAGTATTACTATTCAGCAGTACTATAACCATCCATTATGAAACAAAAATACAATCAAAAGTACAACAGTTTTTAATTAAGACAAATTAGGTATGACTTTTCAATAAAACTCTTGTTTTCCGAAAGTACCTTGATTACAGAAATTAGAAAATTTCGTGTTATTTATAGAACTTCAACCTCTTGTATTTTGGTAACTAGAAGGAATAAGACCTATATTCATATTACATTTTTGGCTCAAAATGACCTCAAGAATAAGCTGTTAAAGTTTGTTACACTAGTCCTGAAACACCCTATATATATATATATATATATATATATATATATATATATAATTTTCAACGTACAACGTTTTATCAACCAATGACACGTTAATAATACGTTTAAAAAACGTATGTGTTTTTACTGGGATGGCTTTGATCATGTCAGCGTATGTTCTTTCTTTGTTGGCAGTAATGACTATTGCTTCTGTTTGTAGGGTTGTAGTTAACGCGGCTACCTCTACGTTTAGTTTTCTTCTCTGTGTAAAGCTTTACGACAATGTCGCTATTGTGTAGTTATACAGCTTAGTAGTTTTTTTATCTTCGTTTCCTTTTCGGGATTTCCCACTACCACTGCAATATCTTTCACGTTCGCAGAACTCATGCTTTGTATGCTATTACTCATGCATTTGTATAATTTTTCCCAATCCTTCATTTCCATTTCATTTGTGGTGATCTTTATGCTATATATTGTGATGTCCTTGCGGTCTGCGGCGGCTCTGGAGGACGTCACGTTGGCGACGGAGGATGCTCGGGCGCCAACTGATTGCTCGGATTTCTCAGTGAAGCGGGGTTAGGGTTTTTGTACAAAAAAAGACGTATTTGTTCACTAGATGTAGGTTGATATTTATTGAAAATAATATGAATTATGTACAGATGGAAACGTGATAAAAATAGGTTAACGAACGATGTAAGGCAGGCAAACAGGTTTCGCGAAATTAGAGCGCGTACGCGGATCAATCGCGAGTAAACAAGGCGAAGTCGGCGGTGTATGGCCGAACGCGAGGTATAAAGCGGGGAAGAGTCAGCACACACTGCCTACGAATTGGGTCGGGGTAGGTAGAGGCTAGCCAGCGCTCACTGACTAACCGGAAGTGTCTCAGCACTCACTGATATACTAAGGTACGAGCGCAGGTCAGCACACACTGACCGACCGGGACGGACGTTGGTCAGCACACACTGACCAACAGGTAACAGACGTTGGTCAGCACACACTGACCAACAGGAAGCGGGCGTCGATCAGCACACACTGACCAACAAGAACGGTAACGACTCAGCACTCACTGAGTCGACAATGGTACGGGATACGGACCGGAAATTAACTTGCACTACCCACCAGCAGTAATTCTTCTTTTCTGGAGCTATCGGCACTTACCAGGCAAGAGGAGTCAAGCTAGAAGGCACACACCTTCTGACTGTTTGCTCGCCAGCTCTCGTATTTATACCCAGAATCCTCCCACGAAAACAAAGAATTAAATGTTCGCGTACGAACCCCAAAAATTTGCAAAAAGATCGTTAAAAATACGAAAGACGATTCAAAATTGATTTTTATGAATTTATTTGATAGGTTGGCGACTAGTCACGTGACCTGCTTTAATTTTAAAATTAATAAAGTGTAGCCCGACCGGGGTTTGAACTGCGGACCGTCCGCGCACCAAGCGAACACTGCTGAACTGAATAAATAGCTTTATTCAATAATTACTTATATTTAATACAAATAACTTAATTTATATTGTGTGTGTGTGCATTGTGAGAGTGTAGATACCTGTTTATAACAAAAACTTAACTCTACAGTGTGATTGTTTATGAATGAACTTTAAATAATGTATTTGTGTATGTGATGTGTTGGTGTGCTTATCTTTACTTATTTTATTTACTATTGGTTTAATATATATATACAAAAGAGCAAGTTACTCGTAGTATTTTAAACAATGAAATACTTAAATCTAAACTTACAAACTAATTTGGAACTTAAAAACCTAAAATGGCACGTGCCTGATGTAAGTGTAAAAAATTTAAAGTAATGATTTAATTCATTTGTAAAACTGTAAAACTTATTAAATAGTCAACAAAAAGGTATTTAAAAAGATAACAATAACAAATAAATATTTAGTACTTTTCGTAGGTATGGTTGATAAAATTTTTACAAATATTCAAATTACTCCTGGAACTCCTCTTGGAAAATAGGTAAGGTTTGATATGGCAGTTTGTGTTTTAATTTAATTTCCGTGTTGTTGTGTCTGATTCTTGTGATGTTTCTTGTTAGTTCACTGACGGAGTCGTATGTTTGTGTAGTGTAGAATTTTTGTGCTAATTTACTAATGTATTCGTGAATGTAGGGTATTTTGGTTTGTTCATGTAGATGTGTAATTCGTGTGTATCTGTCGTGTCCTGTTACAAGCCTCAACATTTTGTTTTGCAATCGTTGAATAGGTTTCAATGCAGTTTCTGATAAGTGCGAACACGCTGTCCGCTCGGCCACCGACTCACATACATTACGGACATGTCCAGGCGCATAAATCGTGACATCGTCACAATATATTCATATAGGTATTCGATTCCTCACCTTCCATAGTGAGACTACTTGCCACGTTTAGATTTGCCATATTGGTGTCTTTATTCTTTCTCTCTATGAGGGTCTGGCCACCCGGACATTTTTCAATAATATATCTTATTGTATTCGATTTGGTGTTGTCTTCATCCCAGTATGCTATTAATATATTGTTTTCTTTTTGTTTGCACGGATTGCCTACACAATCCTTCATCTGTTGGTATGCGATGGGTGGCCACTCTTCTTCATAAAGTTCCAGATCTTTTCAAAGTCTGCATCTTCCTCCCGTATTACTCTGATCTGTTCTTTCCATGTGGTGTCCTTATCAATCCTTGCTACTTGTGCGTAGTTTCGCACCTGTTTGGCTATATTCTCTTCCAGTTTTTTTGTCTGAGCTTGTAGTTTTTGAATCACAATATCATTTTTGTCCTTTAATTCCTGCTTTATATCTTGAAGTTCTTGTTCTTTTTGGGCTTTTAGTTCTGTTTTATATTTTTCCATTTCTTCCCTGAGCGTTCTCTCGTAGTCGCTCCTACTCTCGTGCATACGCGCTACTTGTCTTTCGAGATCTATAATGCGCGCAGTTATTTCATGTCCACCCTTTTCCTGTTACGTTTTAATGTTAAAAACGAAGTGTGTATTTTGGTGACAATATTTTTAATTGGTCTTGCTGTATTTATAAATTTTACTAAGTTGTCGAGGTCGAACAATAGGGCGCCTAGTTCTTGTGGATCATCTTCTTGCTTGAGTTTCTTGATATCTTGCCCAAGGGTGGAGTTCGGGCTGTTCTTTTCTCTCTCTCTTTTGGCGTTCCCCGATTCAGGAAGTGGGTCCTCCATGGTACTATTTATAGTTATTACGTGCTCTTTCTCGTCCCCCCTTTCTATTGCTATATTGGGGGATATAATTGTAGCATATACATTGGTTGGCGCTATTGATTCAATGCTAGAGTCGAACGCTTTTTGTCTATCAGTTTCCGTACTTATGTCTTTAGATGTATTTGCCAATGGGCTTGACTCGTATGGGAGTGCTTCTTTATGGAGTAATTGTTCTTGTGCGAACTCTGTGGACCTAGCTAGTAGATTGTCGAGGATGGTAATGTGGCTCGACTCTACCGTGCCAGTGCTAGTGTCCGTCTCACTTCCCTCTATACTTTTCTCGCCTTAGTGAGTTTCTTTTGCTTCCTTGGTCATATTATTGGGTCTTACTTCTTCTTCCTCGCTTTGTATGTCCTGGCCTACTATGTCAGGTGAAGTTCTTGATAGTGACTTCCCCTTGAATTCCGAAGGTATATCCTGTTTTTGTCGGTTAAGGCATCTTTTTTCCCGAACAACACTCTTGCTGCGGGAGGATTTCTTGGCATGGGGAAAAAAGGTTCCCCGGAAGAGTCTCGCCCAGTACTCCTTCTCCTTGTTATTTCTTTGAAGAATTCCCGTAGCGGTCCCTCTGTTCTCTCTGGGGTACTCATAGTTCTGCATCGGGGGCCGTGTAGGGTCACATAGGGCTGTAGATCTGATGTGTTACTATTACTACTACTACAAGTCGGTTCCGTAGCTTCGCTGTCTCGTTTCCTCCTTTCCCTCTCTTCTCTTTTTTCCTTTTTGCTCTTTCTCTTTACTTCAATGAAACCACTACCATCCGCCTGTTGTGTTTGTGGCTTGTTCATGTCCTTTTCGCTGCCAGTGTCCATAACCGTTCTATACATCCTAGTATTCTTACTCATTTGTCCTTGTCTACCGCCTCTTGTCGTCGTCGTAATCATCGTCCTGCTTGCGATATTTGCCCCCCCCCCCCCCCCTCCGTAACCTGTGGGGCAGCACCAGCGGAAGCCGGTGGCGGGATTCCCTCCGCATGAGGACCCGCCCGGGGATTTTTTTTTCCATATCGCTCACCTCCATGTTTCTCATGTCCTGCATTTTATACCTCCTGCCAGGTGTAGTCGGGTCGTCGTACTTGTATCCGGGCAACCATATATGTCCAAAGCTTTATCCGTGTCCGCTGCTGGGTCATCGTAATGCCCTCTCTATCCTGTCTGGTTAGAGGAAGGCAAAGCCTTCCAGTCGTCGATCGAGGCCATCGATCCAATACTGAAAGGCTCAAATCATATGCCTGTGAAACACAATATCCCCTTACCCTGGATACAAAGTAGGGGTAGCCCGTCTATATGTTTCTAGCCATTGATCTCTCCGCCTTACCTGCAAACTGAGCGCGGTCCAATTGAAACACATTAGCTTATTGTCTAGTATAAACATTTTTATTAAGCACTCAAATAAAAATCCGAAAGTACAATAACAAATTAACAATTATGGTTTAATTATAATTTGCTCTAGGTCTCTTAAAACCATAAGGTACAGAAAAATTATTATCAATTAAACGACGTTTCATAAATTTTACATCAAATACTTTACTTTCTGTACAGGTAATTACGTCATGATCTAGAGTTTTTCTTATATTATTAGTTATAATAACAGCAGGATTACAATTTTCATAGTTTTCTTTAAGAATCATACTTTTTAAACAATCAAAGTTAATTACTTGAGAATTTTTGTAATTTGAAGAGAAACCTTTCAACTTTACAGACTTGTTTAGTTTCGTAACTGACAGGATTTTATATTTTATAAGCGTAAGTTTTCGGTCCATCGGAAACAAATTCAGTGATATAGCTACATGGACTATAGCTATTTAATTCATCGGCCATCTCTCCTAGAAAATTACCTTTGGGAGACTCATATATAGCTGGTAAATGATAATAAATAATTGAGTCTGCGTCATAGTATAAAACGATTCGTTGCAGTCGTCCTAGCATTCTGTTGTTTTTACTTGCATTTCTCGAGGGTCTATAAATACCGAATCGTTAAATTTTATGTTATTTATGCTCCTTCGCTAATTCGAATACTGGTAGGAACTGAAGCAGAAGGTCTATTTTTAGACGTAGATGATCGCAAGTAATGACCTACGATATATCGTTGGAATGCTAGAAGATCCATGCTATTACCATTAGCAATTTGGTAGATCCTCCAGGCATTTACTACTGCCAAATTGATCATATATACTATGATTACTATCGTCCCGATGAGAGGAGACGCTGAGTTTTTATACACATTTTAGTTAACAAGACAGCATTTCTGGCGTCCCCACTCACAAGAACGTGTCTTTTCTTAAATAAAAGCAATAATTTGAGAACAGGTGTATGAGCAAATATAATTCCTTGAATTTGTCAACAATTATTTGTCCTATAGTTCCTGAGTTCATACACGTGTTTGCAAATTATGCTGAGGATATAACACCATCCCCCTAGGAAAGAATGAGTTACATATCTATTGTAATTCATTCATCCTATTCTTAATTTTGTCGGAGCGCCTAGGTTGTGGTTGAGGTAGGTTAATATCTAATTATTCAAACTCTGGAGCATGACTAACACTTGTGTTAGGACTAACATTTGGTTCATTATGATTATTAAAAGTTATACATAAATTTGTTAAACAACCACAATTTCGTCGTCCGGTTCCCCTTATAAATTTATACTACATTTTAATAAAAACATACAAACTAATAATTACAAATAAAACATACATAATATAATATAACACTGAATAACTATAAGAAACATTTTTACTCTCTTAGATTTTATCGGCAGTTTGCGTAATTTGGGAAAGCTTATGACTTGCAGAACTTAATTCATCTATATTTAAAGTAGAGGGTCCATATATGTGATCTAAAACGATTTCAGATACATTTATTTTTCTTTCATTTTGTTCAATACAGTCATCTAAATTTAAATTAATTGGCGGTATGTGTTCATTATTAATTTTTGAGTTAAATAATCGTTTTGAAACTAAAACTGTTGACGAAGAATATGCCGTGTAACTTTGTATCTTGAGGTTGTGCATCGACCTTGCAATTTATAGTGAAGGTTTCAGGTTCATAATTATTTAAACTATCATTTAATTGCTTTTTGTGCGGGAGAGTATCTTCCTGTAATCTATCAAACGAGTCCATATTTTTATAAGGAAAAACTCTCTTTCTCGGAAGCAATTTAAACTGCTCGTCATGTGGAAAAAAATTCTAACTTCCATATACTGCCCATTTGTTAAATTTTTAGCTAGCTTATCTAACGAACTTGCCATAAATCGTACCGAGTATACAAATTAGAGATGAACGGATATCCGACAACTATCCGGCCTATTTTTACTATTCGGCCGGATACTGGATAGTAGGTTAATATCAGGATTTCTAATGAATTATGATAATTTCATAAAATAAATTTTATTTAATTAACATCTAAATACAAACAAAAATATATTCAATCAAAACAAGGTTTATTATTATTTTTAACAAGAAAGAAAAAAATTAATACTCGTAGTTAACAAGAGGCAGATTATAGTGAATGAATACCAATTTTTCAGCATTGAGAGGTAGTAGGCGGTTTCGCTTGTCTTTATAAACAAGACCAGCTTCAGACAAAAACACTACTGCACGGCGCGGAAAGATAAATTCTGGCAAACTTGGTCAAGTTAGAAAACTGTGTCGCAATAGTATATAAATACTAATAGTTTACTAATTGCTTACAATCACATGTATTTGTGGGGGACTTTTGTGCTTCATCAGCTATCTTATATGCCACGGCGACGAGTGCAACCCAGGCTTTTCTAGCAAATAGTTATTCATTATCTGCAAACAGAATAATTAAATCACTTTGATAACATACATTCAACTTTTCGTACCTGATAAAACGGCCTGCTATCATTGCCAGACTTGTTATTGTGGTCTTTCACAGATTTATATGTCTTCTTCAAGCTGCGTAGCTTCGCAACACATTGCGGTCCTGATGTTATGCTTCTTTTGTAATAGCATGGCAGATACCTCCTCCCACTCTTTCTTCTGCGACTGTTTGCCATTTGTAAATTTCTCTTCTTTTTTTTTATAAATTTCCAGCAAAAGTAAGACGCATGGTGTTGTCCACCTGTAGACTGAACCTGAATAAAACAGTACACAGCAGTTGGAAATAATTCATTCGCTTATAAACTAAATTTTACATACCTTTCTCACCATCGTCTATAATTTGTGTGTCTATCTCTTCATGTACATCCTCTTCCTCTTTAATAGGTCCGAAGAAAAATGACAAGGGTAGGTTAGATTATTTAAAACGAAGAATCTTAATTTCAGGATAACATTTACCATATATATACATGTATGAGATATATTTACCTTTTTTTGCTCTTCTTTATTAAAGTATCTGTTTTTGGATTGTAGAACGTTCCGTAGCCATTTTGCACGCTTTAAACATAAACACCAAAACAGAAATGGCGCGCAAAAATGCCAAATGATCGCTCAGACCTCAGGCACATCTGTTTGGGATGAGCGTGGTGGTCGCTGCGCGGTCGTTGTTAATGAAGTCATCAATGACGTTTTGGGACGCAAAGATAGCGACCGCGGCTAATGCACAGATTACAACTATATTTTATTTATCAAGAGAATAATTATGTTAAGATAAAATGTTTCTTTTTCTTAAGAGTCAGTTGTACATTCTGCGTTTAGGGAAAATTTAACTCAAGATTAGTAAAAATATATTAAAATCTATAGATTTAAAGTGTACAACCAGTTTATATGAATATTTTTTTAGAATATACAAATACAACACAATCATGAATATAAAGTTTTTATTATGATAAATAATACCTTGATAATATTGATAATTTAAGTAAAATAAGTACTTACCGACACCAACACAATTTCTAACACAACAACCTTTACTATTTTTATTATTATTATAGAAGACATTTTTCAATAAAAAATAAATTGAAAAATAACTTTAAAAGAGCACAAGAGAACACAAAACAAAGTATTAACAGTAAACGCTAAATTGAAAGTGACCGTTTGGTTTTGAACAGACCCTTCATATTTCGAATGTGGTGATTTCCACGATACCACCGCCACCTGTTTTCCACATTTTGTAACTCGAAGCACCATCTAAGAGGTGAACTTCAAACTATTAACGATGGTTCCATCTGGGTACATTCAAGTCTCTGCTGCCTGGTGGAACGAATTTGCGAGCATTGTGGGCACCAAATGGAACGTTTCCATGGTGCTCTAAGAGTGAGTTTGTTAATGCAAGCAGTGTACTCGTACTCAAACAGAGCTTTCGGCACCCTGGAACTGTATAGTAGTGGGCGGGATCAAGTTTATGAGTTTTCATATACACATTACGAAATTGTTCAAAAATATCTGTGAACAGTAATACATCTGTTTTACAATACAAATCAGAATTAAACGCGTTCCATGTAGTTTTCGCATGGGTTTATTCATTTTCTAATATGTTATAATTATTTAAATTATCATTAAATTGCTTTTTATGTGGTAGAGTTTCTTCCTGTAATCTGTAAAATTTTTAGCTAGTATCTAACGAACTTGCCATAAATCATAGCAAGTCTACAAATTTCAATGTCATAAAAAAAAATTTGCACTCATTTTATTTTTATATTCTCCCACAGATACATTTTAAAGGAGTAAAGTAAAGGAAATATATTTCTATTATTTTGAAAAATATCAATGCATTCCTCATCACATCCAAATTCTTTGATAAACATGTGGGCGTCAAAGTTCGATAAATAATGAAAAAAATAAATCTAAATTATTTACTATCACCCATCACAAAATCTATTATTTTTTTTACATTTTCATTTCTACATATTCAAAATCTAGAAAAATTCGATCTTCATCAACTTCTCTTTCAGATAATGTCTGCAGTTTTTTTTTTAACCCTAGACCACTAAACATATGTAAAAGTTACTTAGAAACTAAACACTCATAAACTTTACGAATTTTTTTTTTATTTATTTATTGTTAAAAACAATACAAATATAAAATATTTTTATGAAACAAAAATTTAAAAACAAAAGTGACGCTTCCTATATTCTAAAATGTATATAACGTAAATAAAAGTTAATATTACACTGCACAATTCAGGCAACAACAGGCCCGGTGTTCTCCGCAGAAAGCGAAGACGAGACGGATAAAAAGCGCAAACTGTAGGCATAGCTGGGCACCGTTAATCAAATAGTTAACTTCGTTAATCGTTAATCCGCTACAAAAAAATTTAGCTTCGTTAAACGTTAAAGCGTTACATTTTGGAAGAATTAACGCAAGTTAACATTAATCGTTAATCCGTTAATATGTGTAAAATTGCATCTTTATATCGTTGCGTTAGTAAACTTATAAAACCTGTTGGTTTGGGTGCTGGCAGTTAACAGGTTAGGAACAAAACAAAATACTTGTATAATTCAAATGTGTGATTTAATCGTCGGGCATAAGGTGCATATTCCCCTTCATGAACATTAACATGTTGAAGTGCTCGTCTGAAAGAGGCTTGTTTTGGTGTTAAAATGTCTTTACCCGTGGAAAAAAGACGTTCAACTGCAGCGCTTGAGGGTATAGCAGTATTGTATTTAATGCCGTACGGTAACTATTACGCATTAGATTAACGATTAACGGACTTCTGCATATTAACGGAAGTTTACGTGTCCGTTAACATTTTTAAAAGTTAACTTAAAAGTTAATACGTTAATCAAAATGTTAATTTCGTTAACTAACGATTAACGGATTAACGAGTAATGCCCAGCTATGACTGTAGGTCTGACAATTAATCCAAAATTCATTACATTTAGACTGTAAATATAATGAGTTGCAATAAATACAGGCTACATCATCATCATCATCATCATATTGGTTTTCGATTTCGATTTCATTATTATTTTCACTGTCTGTATCGTCTTCATTGATACATATTTTTCTTTTTATTTCCCTTGTAGATTTTCGCAAAATTTTTTCATTACATTTTACCCTGTTTAATTTATTGTCATCAGCATCAAATGAAACATTTCTTTTAACTTTTTCAACACATTTCTTTGTAAGCTTCTTATTTTTTCTGTTCTTATAATCTTCTTCAATAGAAAGTTTTTCTGGTGTATCCGTCAAAATTCGAGATTTTCCTGGTTTTCTTCCCCCTTTCTTTTGCCTTGGTGGTGCTTTGGGATAAGGCCGAACTTGTACTGGGCTTCGAAATACAAGTGAAGAAGTACTTTGTGTTTGCGGTGTAACTGGTGGATCATTTTCGGGCAAATTTTCCGTGGATGGAGTTACCTTTCCGCTTGCAGGAAGATCATTTGCTGCAAAAGAAGGCAAAGGTCTGTTTGTAACTTCAGCACTTAAAAAGTTTGTTTCGTCAAACCTGTGAGGATCATAGGGAAATATTCCTGCGGTAGAAAATCCCTTTATAATATTTGTTGATATAAATGCTCGGGAAAATGCTTTGTTGTCGAACACGGGGGAAAATGAAGAATGGTGGAACAGAATTTCCCAGAGCATTAACCGCACAACAAACAGTGAGTAAAGTACCACGTTCAGCAGAAGTCGCTTTAGAAACCTGTTTTTGTCCTTTGCGACCAATAATTTTCAATGGTTTATGGGCTGTGGTTACCCCTGTTTCATCTACGTTGTAAATAGACTCTGGGCTAAGATTTTTCTTTTCATATATAGTTCGTAGATTATTATAAAACAGAGACACATTATGTTGATTGAATGCTGTTGCTCTACCTAAACTTGTTGCTTCAGGTGTACGAAGTGACAAATGCGAATTACGAGACATAAAGCCTTTCAACCAATCATAAGAAGCTGCTTGATTTTTAGCCCAATTTTCAGGAATTTTTTTGCTGTTTTCTTTTGCAAACAAAGATGCAAACTGTCTAGTCTGAATAGGAGTTAAACCATAATTAAGATCTGCGGATTTTAATAAATATTCCGACAGCAACTTTTCTTCTTCATCTGTAAATATTTGCGAAGAAACAAAATTTGGTGAAAAAACTGTATTTTTGTCTTCTCTATATTTTTTTATGTATCTAGAGAGTGTCATTTTGTCAATATTAAAGGTTTTTGAAGTTGTTCTAATTTTTGCGTTATTATTGACAACCTCTAACACAGCATCTCTGATATCTTCAGGCACATTTTTTTTTCGACCCTTTGATTTCCATTTAAACGGCATCTGTACAAATATTCAAGATATATTTAGTAATGATAAATTAAAACAAAACATACATTTGTAAAACAACTTACGGGAGGTTTGATACATGTATCAAGTCTCCCTGACTAAAATGTATTAAACCTCCCCAAATAAAAAAAATTTAAACAACATGCTTAACAAACCTAACCTGACATTTTAAGCTTCGCAAATCGAAGAGCACACACTATTTGCAATTGACTTTTATGGGAAATAATACATTATGCACAAAACTTATACTATAAAAATTAAAACACTATAAATGTTAGTCAAATACTTACGTTTTTAGGCACAAAAGTACACTTTAATATACAAATCTACTGTAGATCATCGGAGGTCTTCAAAATTTTATCTATACACTGCCATCTACTAGATGATAGTATAATAAAAGAGGCAACTCCTCACTACCTTCTAGGCGGAAAATATGAGAAGGTATCAATCCTCCCTACGTATCAATCCTCCCCAGTCTCCCCTACGCTTCTTTTCCTCTTGGACGGGTCTTTCAGAAAACATATCAATATTTAAAATATTGCATATATCTTGCCGAATTGGGCGATGCAAAGTAGGGATGTTAATTCGTATTTGCAACCATGGTCTCACTAACTCGTCCTTCAAATCAAGCATAAATGTCATTCTAGGCAAAGATTTTCCTCCAGCTCTGATTCTATTCGAGTTATATATGATGAATTAATGAATTGCAGCAATATTTATCATGTCATAAAATACGCACATAGGCCATCTTCTGGTTTTTCGACCACAATTCATATTGGAGCACATTTGATCAAATTTAGTTTCATTGTAAAAGTGTATTATTTCTGGTTTTTTTGTTATCTCGTTTAGATTTCTATTGGAATGAACCGTTGAAAGTAGAATAACTAGCTTCTTATTTTTTGTCTTTGATAAATATGATACTAGTGTTTTTTGTTTATCAAAACAAAAAATTGATGTTCCGGCCTGTCTTTGACTAGTTTCCAATAAAGCTGGCGGAATTTCAGCTTTATTCTTCCGCAGTGTTCCAACAAGAGTCAGTTTGTAAGGAGCTTGTAGAATCTCTTCAGCAACATTTACTGAAGTGAACCAATTATCCATAGTTACATATTTGTTACTACCATGGATGCTCTTTGTCAATTGCTTATGTAATAAGTACTTAGAGGCAATCTATTTGTTTTAGTTCCTTTTCCTAAATACGATTTAGCATCAATCATGTATTTTGTTGCCACATCACATAACATAACTAGCTTGATGCCATATTTGGCTGGTTTATTTGTCTTCCTCTAAACGCCAAAAGTTGTTCATCCAAAGTCGTAAAGCTAGATGGAGTATATGAGGAACGACAGATAACGATAAACTCCTCCCAGATGTATCGTATTGGAGCAAATGGGTCAATTTTTTTCGGTCAATTCTTGTTTGTTTATCATCGAAACGTAAGCAATCTAATAAAAATAAGAATCGATCACAACTCATTGTAGCCCTGTATATGTTTCCCGATATTATAGGGTCAAACATTTGTTTAGCATTTAGGTGGTTGTTTTTCATTGCTCCAGAAAAAATTAAAAGACCAATTAATGCCGTTACTTCCTCTTTGCATGTTTCGGAAATTGTCAAAGTTTTCTCAGTATAAGAAACCGATTTTATATTGATTTGCTCATTTGTATAAAGAACAATTGTATCTAGTATATTATCTGTGAAAAAATGCTTGAAGCCACTCGCTGGTGTCAGCAAATGTGAAGCAGGTCCTTTGCTGCCAGGTACAAAATGGATTATGTTCCGAGCAGGAACTCTTTTTTGTCTTTCTGATTCTATTGTTGACCATCTGTGACCATTTTTTCCCTTTATTGAAGGATTTTTGGGAACAATAATATGCTTCAGGTTGCCAGCAATTGAAGACAATGGCACGTTATCATCAGATTCGTCGCTGCTATCTAAAATAGACATAGCCCCAGTTGCAGCTTAATTGTGTTGTGTTGCTTGATTTATTGATTGATTTGAATGAATTGTTGTCGTTACTTCATTCATACTTTTTGAAACTAGGATATTGTCATCTTCGGAATTTTCATCATTATCTGAATCAAGCACATCAATTTCCACAATATCTTCTTCATCTTCGCTACCTGATCTTTGGATTTGATCTTCATCAGTATCTTCTCCTTCCATAATTTTATTTGCTTCGGCTTCTAATTCGATTTGTGTCAACCATTTTTTGGACATGGCTTGGATAATTAATTAATTGTCCTGCTAAAAACTAAAATTTAATATTTTCTTGATCAAAATGATAATAATTTGAAATTTACCTTATGTACTAAAACACTAAATATTCGTAAAATACACGACGTAAAAAATTACATTAATCATAAACACTCGTAAAATTAACGACGAACACGTAGTAACTTCACAAAGAATGACCATATCTCAAATTCCCCATAGATACTAATAAATTCAAATAAAAGATGCAGCTACTATAGCCTACACGTCGATCGCACTAACGGAAATATTGTAATCGAATCCCTCATGAGTCGTTGTAAATTTTACGATTGTTTAGTGTTGTAGGGTTAATAATCATTTCTCGGAATTAAACTTCATCTGAAATACTATTGGCTCTATTAAGATAATTTTTAATTTGCTAAAATAATAATTCATTTTATTGGTTGGCGTTACTCTTAGTAAAAAAATAAAAACTATATGAAATATATTACACTATATTTTCAGTGAAATGTGTAAACCATGTGGGCTGCGTACGTTACTCCTATTAATGTCATAGATCATGAACAAAGTCTAGAACAACGTTGCTATTATTTGGCAAAGGATTACGATCACGAAATAGTGTACAAGAAAACGTATTTGAACAAGGAGTACGAAGAGGAACTTGATAAATTCTACAGAGAACCAGTAGGTTTTTATACTGAAGGAGAAAATATATGTGCGAGTTACCTCAATAGTGACATTAATATTGTTCAATTTCCCACTAGTTTATAAATATTTCTTTTTGAAATAAATATTTTGTTAATATTTTGCTATTTTTTTTGTTTTACTTTGCACATTTTATTGCATAAAAAAAAGCTTTTTAGTTACTCGACACATTATGCAAGAGCGAAATATTTATTTATTAAATTTCCAATAAAATTATACCTCTGATTACGTTGTCTGGACCAACAGCGGTAGCAGCGGTAAATACTAAATAGTAGCATTAAACCTCTGAAGAAGACTTCCAAAACTTCAAATAAAACCACTATTGATAACACAAACCAAGCACAAATCACATTAACAACACCTTACACAGCTGATTTTAGAAAATTTTACAATCACAATAGTCATTGATCTTTTTAATAGCAAACAAAAATATAAAAAGCCATATTCTATTGCGAGTATTAAAATAATCAAAATAACACACACACACACACACACACACACACACACACACACACACACACACGCGCGCACACGCACACACGCACACACACACGCACACGCACACACGCACACACACACGAAAGCGAGCAGTTCACCTTTGACAATGGACGAGGTAAAAGCAATATTGACTTAACTATAACCAGTCACCATCTGACAAATAAAGTTCTTAACTGAAAAATTGAATTGGAAGAAAGCTGTTCAGACCATCGATTTTTGACATACGATATTAAATTAGGGAAACAAAATAGAAAATTTTTATTGCATAATAGGTTCAAGTATATTGTTAATCCGGAAAATTGGGACACATTTGATAAATATATAAAAGAGGAATTCCAGAAAATAATAAATATTGAAAGCCATGTTGTTACAATGGAAAAATTAGATGAAATCCTGGTTGGTAAATGGACCAAAGGGGAAGTGGATTTTAAAAGTTTTTTTAAAAAGTATTTTGAAGCCCTAAAGACAGCTTGCTCAAAATCATTCAAGACTTCAAGAGCTAAAAAATTCGAAAATAAAGGGAAAACAGTTCCTTGATGGACGAATGAACTTACTGTCATGCGAAAAAATGTTAATGCTTTAAGAAGAACCAAAAATGATTTAGTTCTTAGGGAGGAAAGGAAGAGACAGTATATGGAACATAAATTTAACTACACGTTACAAATTAAGGAAGCAAAGTACAAATCGTGGAAAGAATATTGCAATATTTGTAGTAAAAACAACCCATGGAATTCGGTGTATAAATTAGCTGCCGGCAAAACTAAGCGTACAACATTACTGACTACTATTCAAAAAGAAAATGGAGAAAGTACACTTTATCGTATGATGGAAGAATTTATTTTAGAAGACAATGATTCTGATGATAATGAGTACCACAAACAGGTTCGAGAAGATATTCAAAATCCAATTGATTCGGAAGACGATGAAAAATTTAATGTAGAAGAAATTGAACAAGCACTTAAAAATATGAACCCAAAGAAAGCTCCTGGAATGGATGGAATATCAAGTGACATACTTTTTAAAAATTTTAAAAATATTCCCACTATGTTTCACAGAAATTTATAATCAATTTTTGTTACGGGCTTACTTTCCAAAAGAGTGGAAATCATCTACAATAATACCAATAGTAAAACCAGGGAAGGAAAATTCACAAGATGTAGGTAAATTTCGTCCAATAAGCTTAATAAATGTGGGTGGGAAAGTTTTAGAAAAATTAATGATAAATAGAATAATGAAATTTATGTACGTAAATAACTTGATGAACAAAAACCAGTTTGGTTTTATTCCAAATTCAGGGACAACGGAAGCCATAATGGAAGTCAAAAAATTTGTTACGCTCGCGAGATATTGCGAGGCAAACTGCAACTGCCGCTGACCCCAGAGAACATCGTTGGAGAGATGCTTATACGTATCTCAAATCACTTGGAATGAAGTATCACAATTTGCAGCCATAGTTATGAAGGAGCTTAGACGTGCTGATAATATGAGAAGAGGCCAACCTGTAGCTTAGAAGAAGAGGATAAACCACCAACAGCAGGGCGCATATTGCCAGTTCACCCTCTGCGAAGTAATGCCTGACGGCGGTCCCGTGGAGCGATGGGTTGCAACGGGAGGTGGTTTTAGTGGGTAGAAATCCCACACACCGTGGAGCACGGGCTTCACGGCGTCTTTTGAAGATTTCCACCTACCCACGTAAAAAAAAAACACACACACACACTACACTCTTAACCGACTCTGCAACTGTGACTGAATGCTCAAGCCAGATAATTTTAAAACATAAAATTGTTTTAATAATTAAATGAAGTTATATTACTTTTCACATGAGTACAATCCATAGACGTCGGTATAACATTGATTTTTAATGCGAACTAAATAAACATATAACGCCTGGATGCAATGCGTTAATCACGGCACGGCAATAATCACATTATTTAGCTAAGAAAGAGACGCTTTTGGTGTGATAAATAAAACATTTGATAACAGTGTTATTACTAGCACTAGTTTGAAATGCGTGGGGTGTCTGTTTGACACGAAATACTAGCTTGAATTTTATAAAGTTATGTTGAATTTTTAT
Source organism: Poecilus cupreus (assembly GCA_963942605.1). Taxonomy (NCBI): domain Eukaryota; kingdom Metazoa; phylum Arthropoda; class Insecta; order Coleoptera; family Carabidae; genus Poecilus; species Poecilus cupreus. The sequence goes on along the minus strand of OZ012729.1, from coordinate 2,071,130 downwards.
ATAAGTAAAACACAATTATAATTTACTTGATAAGGTTTATTTCAAAAATATAAAACTATTTTTCTTTATAAGTGTACACATTATTTAAACGCTACGTATAATGTTTCATTATTGCGACCTAGTCGCATTCTTATAAACCGTTCGTTAATATACCCCTAAAAATTTCTTTGTAATTATCAATGGGGGTAGCAGCAAGCAGTACATGTGTTATTTGCTAAAATACAAGAAAATTTAATAATTGTATATTTAAACAAAAAATATTATACAGGGTGTGGCAGAGGAACCGGGAGTTTTGCAATTAACAATAAAAAATACCAAAAATCATACAAAACAAATTTTTAATACACCAAGATGAAGGTAATATGTTGCCATTTTACATATTCGGAAATTATGTTTTGAAGATAACGTCAGATAGATGGTGTGCATTCTGTCTCACGAACAGACCGATCCGAGATTTGAAGCGCTGCAGCTTGGCGCCGAGCAGAACGCTGTGGACTCGTAGTGACTGCCTCTCTCACTCTCTCTATGTTTTCTGGGGTGCGTGCACTCCGAGGGAGGCCAGGAGGTTTTTTTTTTTCATTACAGAACCAGTTGTACGGAATGCATGGACCCACCTTAATATCGTATCTCGCTTGGGAACACTTCCATGGCGGTCGGTGTTGAAGTGTTGACGGAAAAGCCGTTGAACCTGTATCACAATTGTTCAACTGCGAACGTACGATGTTCTAAACTTCAGCGCTCCATTGTAACTAAAACTGCATCCCTTTATGAAGGTATTGCGCGCGGATAGAGATCTCAGATCCCCACCATTTTCGAGTACTTCCCATTTCAAAAACACCCGGTTCCTCTGCCGGACCCTGTACTTACATAGTTGGGTGCTATTATTCTCGCTATTTGTCGGAATTCGTCTAAAATTATGTTAATTAATAATTAAAAGCAATACACTTATTTAAAAATGCAAACTTACCAGTTGTAAGGGGCAGCATTGTATTAAAAGCCTCCCAAATTTCTTGATTACCTACATATAAATAATAATATAATATTAGAAATAACGTTAAAAATAAAAAACTATGACTTACTTCCAGCCCCCGCCATAAGAAGTGTATCGGTCTGCGTGCGTAGTGGTTATAGTTGATGGGTAATAAACAATAAAGTAATATATACACTGACGGGGTATTTTGCGTGTATATTTTATTTGATATTTAAATGAATAATCAAGTTGAAGAGAACTGGTCGAGAGCTTAGAAAATGTCTCCAGAATGTTAGATATTTCAAGAAAAATAGCGTACACATGCTGGAGCTAGAGAGTCATCACATATTATCGGTGACAGTAAATGTGAGACACACCAGATGTTAAAAAGGTCTTAAGCGGAGTACAATGAAAATGAACATAATTATACTAACATATACGAAAAATATATATTTTAGATTATTTCAAATAGTTATTTATTTATTAAAATACATATATGTATATATACTTATATTATTTTCAATAAAACATTTTTTCTTTATTCAAACGGGCCATACGCTCCCTCTGCTGAGCGTAAAAAATCTTCTTCTGCGTAGGAATCATTTTATAACCCGACAGAGGTACAAGAACAGCATTATTATGCCGATACTCTGCCTGATTATACGACGATTCATTGCAGTCGTCCCTGCATTTTGCTGTTTCTACTTCATAACTACGGCTGTCAGAGTCTGCGAAAAAGCATGGTTGTACTTTATATGACTTAATGAATCGGTAAAATTGAAATCATTATTATCCATACCTGTTTCCGGCGTCTCGGTGGCTGTCTCGATGCTGCTGGACACGCTGGTGACTACTTCATTATCCCAATTCTCTGCACACGCCACAAAGTAATATTGAATTATTCGAGGGTCCATAAATACCGAGTCGTTAAATGTTATGTTATTCATGCTCATATAAATTATTCTTTCTAGCTAGAACATTTAAAGAATCGTCAAAATACTGAGTACTCTTTAGAATATTTTTTTTTTTGCTGCATACCTTACATCTCTTCCTTTGCGTTCTGCTAAGCTTACTCGGAAAATTCAGAAACTGTGGGTTTATGGGACAAAAGTGTTTTTATTACGTCTAATCGGTAATCATCAAAGCTCATTTTCGGCTGCGTAGCCTTTTTGAAAAGGAAGAAACTGTTGAGTAGCATTATAGATAGCAAATGTGTTGGATAATATTTGTTAAAAAGGCAATAAAACTTGTTAAAAACGCAGAGCTCAAATATACTTTTCATGAGATCGACACAACTGTTCTATGTATTTTTGGCGGCAACAGTTGGCTTCAGCGCCACCACACATATTAGTTACAAAAAAATATTCCCGCTAGATATCACTAGTTGTATTATACATTGTTTATTAATAATTTCCTTTGAGCTATAAACAACACTCCCACTAGATCAAAAGACAATTTTAAAAAACAATGAAGCTTACAAAACCTTAACTACGCCCAATTGTTTAATAAATTTATCATGTTTATTAAAACTCAAGCTTTTTGTCAGAATATCTGCAGACATGTTTTCTGTTTCTAAATATTTAAGTTCTACTTGATTTTTAGCAACAACTTCTTTAACAAAATGATGCTTAACACCTATATGTTTTGTTCTCTTATGAAAAATGGGATTAAGCGTTAATTTTTGTGCACCCATATTGTCAATAAATAACGTTACACACTTATCAATGCCTGTCAATTCGAACAATAAGCTTTTTAAATAAATTGCTTTTTTGGCGGCTTTGGTAACCGCCATATATTCAGCCTCGGTGGTCGAAAGACTTTCCCAAGCTACAGGGCCACAGGAGAGTCGAAAACAGAAACCTGTGTATGATTTTCTATCGAACGTATTACTTGCCCAATCGGCATCAACAAAGCATTCCAATGACATGTCATCTTTAACGAACTTTAGTCCATAATCTTTCGTTCTTTCTAAATATCTCAAGAGACGTTTTGCATTCTTCCATTCTTTATTATGACAATTATTAAATTGACTTAGGTAGCTTACAGAGAACGATATATCAGGTCTCGTCAAAATAGAAAAATACATTCAGCTTCCTATGAGCTGCTGATAAGGATGTTGAATTTTACTATTTCCTTCATCATCATTATTTCTATTTAAATTTAAACCTACCTCCATTGGAGTATTTACTGCTTTTGAATCTAACATGTAAAATCGTTTTAGTAACTGATTTACAAATTTCTTTTGATCAAGCGTTATAATACCATTTTTCTTATCTATATTTACTTGCATACCTAGACAATTTTTCATTTCTCCTAAGTTTTTCATCTTAAAAACTTTACTTAATTTTAATTTTAAATTATCTGATTCATGTTTGTCATTAGTAAATATTAAAAAAATCATCTACGTAGATAGCAACATATGTTTTTAAGTTATCTTTCATATTTGTGTACAAACAGGGTTCCAAATAAGATTTTTTGTAATTTAATTTTTTTTAGAAAATTATCTACTTTTTCATACCAAGATCTGGACGACTGCTTAGGGCCATAAATAGCTTTCTTAAGTTTTAAAACTTTATTATTAGAATCATGTACTTCCAAACCTACAGGTATCATAATAAATACATTCTCTTTTAAATCACCATTTAACCGCTTAATGCACACCTCCGTGACATATACGGGCAACGTTTACCGCAAAAATGTGCATTAAGGGGTTAAGAACGCTGTTGTCACATCAAGATGAAAAATATCAAAATCTAATTCAGCAGAAAGAGCAATTAAAAGTCTTAAAGTGCAATGTCTGACTACAGGTCAAAAAGTCTCGTTGTAGTCAACGCCTTATTTTTAAGTGAATCCCTTAGCAACAAGTCTAGCACGATATCTCACATTTTTTGCACTCTCAAACTTCCGCTAACACCCACTTGCACTTTACTACTGTGCCACTTTCAGGAACATCTGCTAACTCCCATGCTGCGTTATCCTCGAATGACTGCAACTCTTCCTTCATGGCTGTTGTCCACTGGTCTCGATCAGGCCTAGACATGGCATCTTCCACAGAAACTGTATCATTTTCTAGGTCGTTGTTGTCCGCGGATAGGTAGCTAACGTAATCTTCAAATTTTTTTGGCTTTGGTGTCCTTTTTGATATCCTGATAGTTTCAGGAACCTCATCTGAAATATCTAGAACAAAATCACTATCTACATTACTGTTACTGACATTTGTTTCCCCAGAAACACTTAACGTGTCCGAAAGAGTTGTCATTAAAATTTTCATTAGAGTCTCCCACTGAATGTGTTGATTCTGGTTCTAGTTGCCTGTCATTTATGACCACACTAACTTCACTGTGTTTTTCATTCACAATTATGTCTCTGCTTATCACAACATATTTTAGTTTCAGATCGTAAAGTCTATAGCCTTTGACGTTCTCACAATATCCAACTAAAAAAGTCTTCTTCGATTTCTTGTCCCATTTACGACGTTTTTGTTTGGGTATGTGCATCATAACCTCACTTCCAAAAATTCGTAAATTGCTGATGTCTGGTTTTTTGTTTGTCCATACTTCGATCGGGGTTTTATCAAGTCCTGTAACAATTGAACGATTCCTTAGATAAACAGCAGTGTTTACTGCTTCAGCCCAAAAAGTGTTGTCAAGTTTCCCATCAAAAAGTAAACATCTTGCTTTCTCTACTACTGATCGGTTCAGCTATTCTGCAGTTCCATTTTGTTGCGGGGAATATGCGTTTGATTTCTGATGTACGATTCCATTCCTTGTCAAGAATTTTTCAAACTCATAACTACAAAATTCTCCATCTCCATCAGTACGGAAAAATTTTATTTTGACTCCTTTTTGATTATTTCAAAAGTTTCATCTTTGTTTTTCAGAAAGTAAACAAAGCTCATTTTACTATAATCATCTTGAAGAACCAGAAAATATCTTGAACCTCCCAAGGATGCTACTTCCATGGGACCACAGAGATCTCCATGAATAATTTCTAATAATGCGGAAGCTCTGTGACCTTTGTGGTTGAAAGGAAGCCTGGCTTGTTTCCCTTCACAACATATTTCACATACCACATTTCTATTTAATTTTCCTTTGCATTCTATCCCTTCAACTACGGCATTTTTCATTAAATTTAAATCTTTATAATTTATATGGCCCATCCTTCGGTGCCAAGTTTCACCTGTAACTGCAGTTGCTGCTGGTGACGAATGCTGCTGAGAAGTGTAGTTTTATTTGCCACAGTTATTTCTTTTAGTTCATGCTCATCGCGAATATTTTTTAGCCAATCTTTTCTAGCAGTTAAGTATATACTACAGCCGGAATCAGTGAAAAAAACCGTGTTGTTAAATTTTCCACTTAAAAATACTGCACTGAATGCATTGCTACCACCTTTTGGTTTCTCTTTGTCATTCTCTTTGTTTGGGCATTTATTCATAAAATGTCCTTTCTTTTTGCATCGAAAACAAATAACATTACTTCTATCGTTATTTACATTACTTGTACTAACGTTTAAATCCAGTCGAATTTGTTTCTTCAAATTTCCCTTCATAGCGAAAGCGCCTCCTGCTTTATCCTCAACCTCTATGTGCATATCTAGTAGTTTCGACTTGATTTCATCAGTTTTAATATCAATCCCTGAGTGCTCGATAGCTAATATCATAGGCATGAATTTTTCTGGGAGTTCTGCAAGAAGAAGTGAACCAACCCAAGCATCATCAATTTTAAAAACTGTACGATTTAATTTTTGAGCAGTTTCAATGACATGATTAACATATGACTCCATTGAATCACAAGTTTCCAGTATTAAAGATATGAGAGTACGAAGTAATCCGATTTTTCTTGTTGTTCCAGTATCATCATAAAGTTTCCTAAGCGTGTCCCAAACATCCTTAGCTGTTTTTGCTTCTGTAACAGTGCTGTGGCCGAGCTGATATGTGTAAATTACTGAAACACATTTTACTGGTGATAACAAAGGTTACTTTAATATAATATTACTATATTTAAATTGAGCAAAATTTACAAACAAATACAAATATTAAAATTGACGCAAACGTATAATTATGTTACCTAGTTACAGTTACCAATATTTTAAATAGACGATATTTCTTTATGGCTACATCTTGTAGCGCTGTTTGACTCTCAAAACGTTACTGTCTGTACTCCCCAGTACTCTACAGTACTCTCTCTCGGACTGTCAAAAACTGTCCTTTTAAACAGCTAAAAGTATGTCATCAAGTTGATCGTGTCATCATTATCTGTGTCTGCAAATATCAAAGGAATGTCTTTGCACACGCAATAGAAACCTACTTGTGCATTAATTCCAATTGATATTTGCAATATTCGTACAAGCGCGGTTATTGAACTATAAAATGCTGAGTAAACAATTTGGAAGAACGCGCTTGTTACACTACCCTCCTCTTAACAAATGACACGGTCAACTTGATACTAAACAAAGTGATATACAATAATTATCTACTAATACAACCAATGCAAAACAATATAAAATATTCTTAATACCATTATAAAACAATATAACATGAATTTAAAAATGTATCAGCACAAAAATCTACAAGGTGTCATGCTGTGCAAGTGAACTAATACAATACAAATATCTTATTCAGAACCAAATAAACTAACCATCATAACTCAAACCTATACTTACACACAAAAACCAAATATATACTTTAGAATAAATCTTAATTTATTACAAACAAAAATACAAAAATAAAAATATATTTGTCCAAAGGCGTGTAGCTTGGGGAACGTGTATAGACTTTGGTACGTGACCACGGGGTGTAGGAACACTCAGCTGGAGGGCGTAATGACCACTACACAACACTACCACTGTCACTACCACGGCACTGGGTGGCAAGGGACGATGAGGGGGTGGCGGCTCCTCGCAGAACAAGGGTCGAAGACACTTGACGACAATCAGCTGACGACGGTAACACCAGCTGATTCTTCGATGTGGACTTGACGACCACTCCTTGCTGGGGCGCAACAGAAGGCGACCTCTCACCTGGCGTATCCTGGTGGAGATGGACTGCTGCTGTTGGTTTCCACCGACTGAAACCATGCTGGTGTAGCTGCTAGAGCTACGCGTACGGTTCACCGAGTGTGAACCCTGTTCACTGATTGTGAACAGCTCTTCTTTCGGTAGATCGATCTTCTCTACCTGCTCAGTGCTGCTGGTATAAATGCACGTTTCCGGTTGTTCTTCTCTTCTACCTCCCTGGGTATTCCTTTCTGGTTCCTTCACTGCCATGTCGTTTACCTTAATTTCGGCTGTCTCCATTTTCCCAAAAACAACAGCAACCTCGCGCTCAGCACGTAGCAATGACTCAAAATCAGCCGCGCTGATTTGTGCTACCTCCGGCTGAGATGGAATTCGGTTGTGGAGGTTAAACCCATAACTGTGGGATGGTACTAGGTACGCTGTAGTACTATCCACCGCTGCTCCACCACTCATCGAATTCCCTGTGACCGTCATCGGTCTTGGTTGCTGCTGTTGTTGCTCAGCCGATCTCCACGACATCGGAGCTGGTGATGGACGGCCGTTCCGCCAAAAACGACATGGTGCACAACCCAACGGAAAGGGCAAATACCTGTCATACCCAGGCAAGGTATGATCCAACTCGTAACCGAGATTTGGAAACATGGTTACGAGCGGATGTGGCGGCACAACAACACTTGAACCCGCGTACATTTTTACTAACACACTGAACTACTATACGCTGAATTTAATATTTTTAGTAACTGAACCAACATATTAGTACGTTGCGTCACTGAACACGGAAAAACCGAAAATACAAAACTATTTAAAACAAAACAAATGAGTCGAAACTAAAGACAACGAAACTTACAATGACACAACGAATCAACACAAAATGACTTAACAATACATAAAGTGACTTAAACACAAAATGACTTAAACAAAAGGACTGCGCCAGTAATCTCGATTGATTACACTAAACCCTTATAATCGCGAACAAAACACTTTAACTGAACGAACGGGAACGCAAGAACTTTTTATATGTCATGTGTAGCCGCCGCGAGTAGACGTGTTTTGTTGTTTCTCCGTGGTAAAAAATTGTCAAATTTGTGCTACGTGAATATATTTTTTATATCTATATTTTTGCACCAAAAATCCACAATATGGCTCATTCAAACCGGCAAATTAATATTATAGTTGCCGACGTCCTCTCCAAACTACTTTCCGACGATACCTTTATAACAAAAATCGTTGATAAAGTAGTAGATGGACTTAACAAAAAACTGCAAGAGCAAAAAGATTATTATGAAGGCGTAATAAGTGACATGAGCAGCGACTACAAAGCACTTGAGGACAAATTGGATCAACTGGAGCAGTACAGCCGCCGCAATTGTGTTCGAGTCTTCGGAGTTCCAGAGGTACGTGACGAAAACACCGAGGACGTTATCCGAAAAGTGTTTAGTGAAAATTTGTCCTTAAATATTGCCCCCAATCTTATTGATCAATGTCACCGTACTGGCCCTAAAAAACCTGTGTCACCTTCCGCGAAACCTCGACCGATAATTGTTAAATTCGTATCCTATAAAACTCGCGCGCAAGTTATAAATAATCGCAAAAAACTGAAGGGTACAAAAATATCGATAAAGGAGGACTTAACGCGTAATAGACTAGAACGATTGACCATCGCCTCCAAAAAATATGGATTCAAGAACGTTTGGTCAAATGATGGTGTTATTTATTGTAAAGTTGATAACGTTATAAAGAGATTTGATGCATTCGATGTATAATTTTTCTTTCTTTCATGGTATACTAATACGGAGTTATAACAATTTATGATCTATATTGATTATTTGTACAACATTTATATTATTTTTTGTAAATATCTCTATATTTAATTTTTTATTCACTTGTAAACTGAGTAGCAGCTGTTTCTTAGTTTTTGTCGAATCATAATTTTTATCAACGCACGTTTGTACTTATTCATTTACTTAAAATTAATAGTTTTTGCTTAGACAAAGTCAAGGTTCAATATTAAACAAACACTGAGTACGCTTATATTGCACTTACTTTTATTTTTTGTTAATACCAAGTACGTTTATATTGGCATTTCCTATTTTATTTATTTCGGAAAATGAATATTTACTATCAAAATACCAGAGGACTTAACACGAAATTAGAGCAATTTTATAATAACTGCTGTTCATCAGACTACGTTATAGTTGCACTTACTGAGACTTAATTCTGAATTATTTAATTCATCATATAATGTTTTTCAGAAAAGATAGAGGTACAACGGTAAGTGGTAAAGTAAGTGGAGGTGGTGTGCTGTGTGCCATAAATAATAAATTTAAATCTACTTTCATTCCCATTGAACTTCATCCTGATTGTCTGTCTGATATTGTATGTGCTAAAGTATTTTTGTCATCAAATAGGTTTATATATGTGTTTGTGATATATAGTCCTCCTCCCTCTTGCTTAGATCAAGTAAATTATTTGTTTGACTTCTTGGAAACTTTTTTGCCTTTATTCGATAATTACATTATTATTGGAGACCTAAATATTGCCAAACTTTACGAATCCCTCACTGGTGACTTTAGTAATGGTATTATCTGTAGGAGCTTCATGGAAGCATCGCAGTATAACACAGTAACTAATACCCGTGGTGCCGATCTCGGTGGCGTAGTGGCTATGTCACTAGCCTAGCACGCCAGTGGTCGTGGGTTCGAATCCCACTGAAGAGCATGGTCGTTTGTGTTGTTTACATAAATTCACAATCATCCTCTCATGAGGCGGCATATGACCATAGTAGTTAGTCCGCCTCCCATCTTCGTAATAAAAAAAAAAAAAAAAATACCCTTGGTCGTATAATAGATGTTGTGATATCTAATAAGCCATGTTCTGTTTCTCGTAATCTTGATCCTCTTGTTCATGAGGATAATCATCATCCTTCTCTTATTCTATTCTATCCCTTTCCAATTTCTTCTAATGTTCCTAATTCTTCTATAAATAATGTTCCTTCATACAATTTTAGTAGAGCCGACTTTGAACAACTCTATTATTTATTAGCTAATACTAATTGGGAAAGTTTATTGCAATTCAATGATATTAATTCTGCTTTTCATGAATTTTACACCATACTTTACACCGTCTTTGATAAATGTGTTCCCAAAACTCAAACAAAATATAAGAAATCGTCACAATACCCTCCATGGTTCACAAAAAATATCATCAGTAACATTAAACTGAAATCCACCTACCGCAAATTATACTTCACTCATAATACAGATTATTACCATTCTGAATTTAAGCGCTTACGAACTCTTATAAAAAAAGAAATTAAGGTTGAATATGATAAATATTTATTAGACATGGAGAATAATATATCGAGTAATCCTTCAAAAATCTGGAACTTTGTTAATAACAAAAAGAAAAAATCACGTATTCCAGGTACTATGTATTTACATGACCAAGAACTAACTAATACCCCTGATATTGTCCGAAGTTTTGCTGATTTTTTCTCTAGTGTCTACACACATGATAATAATGAACCTATTTTACCTGTAAAATACGCTAATGACAGTAGCCAAACATTAATTTCAGATATATCCGAGAATGATATCATTGAAGCAATAAACAAACTAAAACCTTCTCGTAATCCTGGCCCGGACTATTTCCCTGCTTATATTTTAAAAGGATGCAGTCATTTATTTCTTAGACCACTTTATATTCTTTTCAATCTTTCTCTTTCTACTAACACTTTTCCGCTTTGCCTCAAAACTTCACATATTACTCCTATTTTTAAATCTGGTAATAATTCAAGCATCACTAATTACAGACCAATAGCAATCCTCTCTAACATTTCTAAAATCTATGAAACTATACTATATAAGTATATTTACAATGCCACTAAACAATTTATCAAGATTCAGCAACATGGCTTTATTAAAGGAAGATCAACATCTACAAATTTAATGAACTTCACTGAATATACTGTTCAAGCACTCCATGATAATGTACAAATAGATGTAGTCTACACAGATTTTACCAAAGCTTTTGATACCATTGATCATAAAGTTCTCTTACACAAACTTGAGCACAATTTTAACTTTTCTACTGATCTTCTTCAACTAATTTCATCATATTTAGATTTTCGTAAAATGTTTGTTCACTACAATAGTTTCCTCTCGAATCCCTACAACGCTACTTCCGGTGTGCCTCAAGGTTCAAATTTAGGGCCTTTATTGTTTAATTTATTTATTAATGATATTGTTGATTGTGTGAAAGATTCAGAAGTGTTACTATATGCTGATGATATGAAAATATTTAAAATAATTAATTCCCTTGAAGATTGTATGAAATTTCAAAATGATTTAAATAATGTTCTAATTTGGTCTAAGTCCTCTAGATTACATTTTAATCTTACAAAATGCAAAATTATGATTTTTCATGTTAAAAAAATCTATATTAGATTTCACATATTACATAGACACCCACACCTTGGATCGAGTTCACCAATATAAAGATCTCGGTGTTTTATTTGATGAAAATTTAACTTTTAACCAGCATGTAAATGAAATAGTGAAAATGTCATATAAAAATCTTGGATTTATTATACGCAACACTCAGTCATTTAAAACCATTTCTTCACTAAAATCCTTGTACTTTGCACTTGTGCGTACAAAACTGGAATACGCTCTTCAAATATGGAATCCGATTTATAGCAAATATTGTCACACGATTGAAACAATTCAGCGCAAATTTGTTAAGTACTGCAGTTTTAAAATTTCTGGAATTTATCCAGGACATGATTATTCTTATGACGACTTTCTATCAAATTTTTGCTTCATATCCCTACATAATCGTAGAAAAATTCAATCTTGTCAATATTTATATAAATTATTTGATGACTCAAACACATTATCACATATTCCATTTTTTGTACCACGCACATCTTCACGAAATAAAGTAATGTTTAAGTGTACTCTTGCTCGAAGAAATTATGAAATGAAATCTCCTATCCGTCAATTATGTACTATTTTCAATGATGTAACTGCTAAAATCGATATAGATATATTTGCAGACTGTTTTTCTAAATTTATACGATTGTTAGTTACTATTTTTTTGCCAGCTGTATCTCACTTGTAATTTAATATTGTATTGCAATAACTTTGTTTTGATATTGTAATTCATTTAGTTATGTTTTGTAAAAGTGTTTTCTTTTTCATTGTTGTTTTCTTACTGTATATTTGTTTTATTAGGTATTTTTAAATATCTTATTTGTGTCTACGCAATAAATTTGTAATGCTTTTTGTTTCCATCCCCCTGTAATTGGGACTTTTGTCCTGTTGGGAGGATTATAAATAAATAAAAAATAAATAAATATCGCGCGAATTTTAAATAAAACAAAAATTAAAATTCTTTAACGCAGTATCCTACCGGCTGCACCAATGTAACAGTGCGTGGCCAAGCTGTAAATGTGTTAATACTGAAACACATTTTACTGGTGATGACAAAGGTTGCTTTAATGAAATATTACTATATTTAAATTGAGCAAAATTTACAACAAAATTCAAATTGACGCAAACGTATAATTATGTTACCTAGTTACAGTTACCAAAATATTGAACGATCTTACTTTATAACTACATCTTGTAGCGGTGTAGCTCTTTCGACTTTACTCCACAGTACTTTTTTAGTACTCCCTCTTTTGACTGCCAAAAAAAACTGTCCTTTTAAACAGCTAAAAGTATGTCATCAATTTGATCGTGTCATCATTAGCTGTGTCCGCAAATATCAAAAGAATTTATATGCACACGCAATAGAAACCTACTTGTGCACTAATTCCAATTGATATTTGCAATATTCGTACAAGCGCGGTTATTGAACTATAAAATGCTGCATAAACAATTTGGAAGAACGCGCTTGTTACACTACCCTCCTCTTAACAAATGACACGGTCAACTTGAAACTAACACAAAGTGATATACAATAATTACCTACTAATACAAGCAAAAACTAAACAATATAAAATATTCTTAATACCACTATGAAAACAATAAAACAACTAATAAATGACAAAATAACACAAATCTGTTAATAATTGAAAAATCAAATGAACCAAAGGAATTAACCACAATTCCTACACAATCAAAGCTTTCAAACTAACCATTAAACTAACATTATTAAACCTATCGTTATACAAACTAAATAAACATAATCGGAAAATGCTTGAAAAGTTGTTATCCAACGAAAATATACATCTTAATGTAAATATAAATAAAAATACAATTGTCCGTAGAAGTCGTAACACTTCGCAGGTAGTTTGAGGTACGTGTCCGCGGGGTGTAGGAACACTCAGCTGGAGGGCATAATGACCACTACACAACACTACCACTGTCACTACCATGGCACTGGTAGGCAAGGGGCGATAAGGGGGTGGCGGCTCCTCGCAGAACAAGGGTCGAAGACACTTGACGACAATCAGCTGACGACGGTAACACCAGCTGATTCTTCGATGTGGACTTGACGACCACTCCTTGCTGGGGCGCAACAGAAGACGACCTCTCACCTGGCGTATCCTGGTGGAGATGGACTGCTGCTGCTGGTTTCCACCGACTGAAACCAAGCTGGTGTAGCTGCCAGAGCTACGCGGTCGGTTCACCGAGTGTGAACCCTGTTCACTGGCTGTGAACAGCTCTTCTTTCGGTAGATCGATCTTCTCTACCTGCTCAGTGCTGCTGGTATAAATGCACGTTTCCGGTTGTTCTTCTCTTCTACCTCCCTGGGTATTCCTTTCTGGTTCCTTCACTGCCATGTCGTTTACCTTAATTTCGGCTGTCTCCATTTTCCCAAAAACAACAGCAACCTCGCGCTCAGCACGTAGCAATGACTCAAAATCAGCCGCGCTGATTTGTGCTACCTCCGGCTGAGATGGAATTCGGTTGTGGAGGTTAAACCCATAACTGTGGGATGGTACTAGGTACGCTGTAGTACCATCCACCGCTGCTCCACCACTCATCGAATTCCCTGTGACCGTCATCGGTCTTGGTTGCTGCTGTTGTTGCTCAGCCGAACTCCACGACATCGGAGCTGGTGATGGACGGCCGTTCCGCCAAAAACGACATGGTGCACAACCCAACGGAAAGGGCAAATACCTGTCATACCCAGGCAAGGTATGATCCAACTCGTAACCGAGATTTGGAAACATGGTTACGAGCGGATGTGGCGGCACAACAACACTTGAACCCGCGTACATTTTTACTAACACACTGAACTACTATACGCTGAATTTAATATTTTTAGTAACTGAACCAACATATTAGTACGTTGCGTCGCTGAACACGAAAAAACGAACAAAACAAAATTATTTAAACGCCAAAAGAATCAAAACTAAATGGCTGAACAATACCTAAAGTGACTTATACAATTAATATATGTTAATTCAAAAACAGACTTTTTAAAAACAACTTTATTTCACAAGAGACGACTTAACTCGTTGAGAGCTGAGTTCAGAGTGTCTTACTCTTTACAATGATTATACAAAGTATAATAGTGAGGTTTACAATCACTACTAAGAATTATTTAAGAACAAAGGAATATTATCAGGCTGAGTAAGGGTTCTTATGATTACTTATATCTTATCTACTAATATATCATATAAATCCTCCCCTATTATATATGAGCATCACCTGGAAGATCCATTTCTTGCAGGGGATTGCGAACTAAATAGTTCTTATTAAAATTACAATAATTACATTTCTTTTTAATTAATATAAAAACTAATATAATAATGATTATTATTATCATAACATATTTTACAATATTATGATTATTTATATGAGGAATTTCCTTTACAGTTTCTAATGTATGGCGAATTATTTTCATTTCTTTAATGTTTTGCAATTCTATTTCGGAATCAATCTTTTTACTTTTACTAATATTGAATCTATAGTTTGATACAATAATTGGTTCTCCATTAATAACATTATTTATTAATTGTTTGTTATTTATCTTACACTCATTATTTTTTAATAAGTAAATTCCCTTTAAAATTTTATATTCCTCATTTTCATTTCTACATTTTAAACTTATTTTTTTATTATTCAAATAACATAATATAAACTGATTAGTATTACTTATTTCTAACAAATTAACTATATTGTTAGTAATTTTAATATAATTACAATTTATTATATCTAGATTAAATATAACTTGATAGTCACAATCGGTTTTAGCAATAATGTCATTATTCATATGGTTACAGAAATATTGCTTATTTATTTTTCTGCAATCACTTTGCACTAGGTATAACTTGTCACTTTCTTTTAGCAGTAGATGTTCATTTCTAAATATGGTTAGCACTTCACTATGTTGAATAGTAGGTACAGGAGTGTACTGAAGCAATTCTAACTCTTTGTCAAGGTATAATGGCACCAAGATTAAATAATCTATTTCATAATTTTCTAATTTACAATGAGTTGAAATTAACTGTTTCATCTCATTAAATTTTAATTCATCTGGAAACTCAAATTCTTTATGTTTATTTATTTTAAAAAGATTTTCTTTTAACAAATTTTGTGGAATTATACTTTCATGTAATTGTCCCATATTACAGAAACTAAGAGAGATAATTATATCATTTAATGTATTCTGAATAATTTTATATAAATGAATAATTTGATTTATTACTTCTTTAACAAACAAATGATCAATTAATGTAGCTTTTTTACTCATATAGGACTGCATCTTAAGGATTCTGGATTTCAGGATTTGTTGATTGTGTTTAATGTTTTCCATTGTTTCATTAAATTGTTTAATCATTTGTGTATTAGTATTATAATTTTCTAAAATGTTTCTTTCTAATACGTATTGATTTTCTTTCAAATTTTTAATTAATTCGTCATATCTTTGGGCATCTTCGTTATCTAGGTTTCCAGTAATACTTTTAAATACTGTGCCTATACCGTTTATTAATCCTCTTTTAGATCTTTTTTCTGATTTAATCTCTAAATTTTGAAATTTCATAGATATATCATTTTGATGATAGTCTAGTAATTTAATATGATTGTTAAATTCTTCAAATGTTTCCGTTCTATTAGTTTTATTTATCTCTGCTTTTACTAACTCGGTTTGTTTATTTAAATCGAGATATTCGTCGTATATATTTTTAAAGTTATAATTAAAATGAATAATGTGTTTATTCAAGTAGATTCGAGCTTTACCTAAGTTGTTAATTAGTGCGCCTGGGTTGTGTGTAATGTCAGTCAAGTATTCTGTTGCGGTTCCTGATCCGAACAGGATGAATCTGAAACAACAGTTTCTTTTAAAACTTTTCTTGGTCTTTTAATTTTTGAAAGTCTGTAATATTAAATATTATTTGATTTTTCCCTACATTTATTGAAGTTTCTATAAATTTTATTCCTGAGATGGGATTTTCTTCATCTGAGTGACATGTTTGGTCTGTGTGATCTGATTCTGATGCATTTGCAACATTACTATCGTTATCTGAGTCGATTGCGAAATGTTCTATTTCGTCGGGTAATGAATATACTGTAATTCTAATATTTGTATCTACGAATACATTATAAATTATAATTTTTACTTTTTCCCATAATAATCTATCATTTCCACATCCTAATTTTGGAATGGATATACTATCTATATTATTTTTTGTCAAATATAATTTTAAATTTTGTAAAGTTTCCTTTAAGGTTTTATACGTTGGTTTCTCTTTAAATTTGTCTTTGGTGACTAAGTGAAATATTACATGTTCGTTAGATATTCTTTGTAATAATACATCGGTGATTTTTGGTGTTTTAAATTTTGATAGATAATTTTTACTATTAAATTTTGAATCTATTTTTTCTGCTATGCCTTTTCCTAATTTTTTATCGCAACTTATACAGTGAGCTAAGTTATCTTTTACTTGTAATAAATCTCCTTCTTTTTCTATTATTTCAAAATCGTTAATCTTTACTCTAGATAGGGCATCTGCGTTAGTATTTAGTTTTCCCTTCTTATATTCTATATCATAATCAAATTCATGCAGTTTTAACTTCCATCTTAATAATTTTGAATTAGGTTCTTTTAAGTTAAATAGCCAGGTTAAGGGTTTGTGATCCGTAACTATTTTAAATTTTACACCATAAATATACGGTTTGAAATATTTCGTTGCCCATACTATTGCTAGTAATTCTTTTTCTATTACCGAATAATTAATTTCATGTTCATTAAGTGTCCTACTTGCATAAGCCACTGGTAAGTCTTTTCCATTTACATTCTGGGATAATACGGCACCTATAGCATAGTTGCTAGCGTCTGATGTTACTATAAACTGTTTATTGAAGTCCGGGTATTGGAGAATGGGGTCGTTCATTAATAAATTTTTACTAATTTCGAAACTTTTTTTATATTCTTCATTATTGATGTCAATGCTAGTTCCTTTTTTTAATGCTTTAGTAAGGGGTTTTGTGATCTTCGCAAAGTCTCTGATAAACTTCCTATAATAACCTAATAAGCCTAGGAATGATTTTATTTCCTTTTGGGTTTTTGGTATCGGAAAATTTTGTATAGCTAATATTTTATTTGGATTGGGTTTTACTCCATCCTGTGTTACTACATGTCCTAAATATTCTACCTCTTTTCTAAGAAATTCGGATTTATCCAACTGTACTTTCAAATTTGCTTGTTTTAAGGTTTTAAATACTTTTTTCAAATTATCTAAATGTTCTTCTAAACTGTTTCCAAGAATAATGATGTCATCTAAGTATACTAAGCATACTTTTCCAATTAAGTCTTTTAAAACGAAATTTATTAATCGTTGGAACGTACTCGGAGCGTTTTTTAAGCCAAAGGGCATTCTTTTAAATTCATAATGTCCTCCTTCTACATTGAACGCTGTTTTTGGAATATCTTTACTTTCGACTTCAATTTGATGAAAGCCTGAGGCAAGATCAAGTGTTGTGAAATACTTGCATCTTCCTAATTTGTCTAATATGTCGTTAATATTGGGAATAGGATACTTATCATCAATTGTTTTGTTATTTAAATTTCTATAATCAATAACCATACGGAATTTAGCTTTTCCTGAAGCGTCTGTCTTTTTTGGAACTACCCATACTGGAGATGACCAGGGTGAATAGCTATGTTGAATTATGCCATCTTTTAGTAATTTAGAAATTTGTGTCTGCACCTCTTGTTTGTAACAATTAGGGTATCTATATGTTTTACTATGTACCGGAATGTCATCTGTAGTCTTAATTTCGTGTTTAATTCTGTTTGTAAACGTCAGTTGGTCATTTTCGTTATAAAATATCTCTCTATAATTTTGAATAATTTTTAATAATTCTCTTTCTTCGAATTTATTTAAATGACTAGTTCTAAAATTATTTAAATCAATTGATTTTTCTGATGGTCCATTAGGCATTATCTTAAAATTTTTTGTAAAATTAGGCATTGTCATATTATTTATTTCAATTTCTTCTAATGTTTTATTAGTCACTGGGATTTTTAATCGATTATTTTTAATTTTAACTATACTATCTGCAATTTCGAAATATGGATTTATATTATTATTTTCTAATAGTACTTCTGAATCTTTTTCATTAATAAAATAACTAACTATCTTTGTTTCTTTTGGTTTTAATTTTAATTTATTACTATTCTCATAATAATTTAATTTGTATTCTTCACCTAATAAGTATATTTTATCATTTACAATATCGTATTGTGCTTCTAATAATTTTAAATCTTCTAATCCGATTAATAGATCGAATTGACTATGGAATTCAAATACATAAAATTTAATTTCAATTTCACCAAAATTAATTATCACATAGTTATTTCCTTTTGATATACCGTGTGCGGTTGATAGTACAAAATTTTCTTTAAATAAATAAAATTCTTTTTGATATTTTTTTATTACGCAAGGATTAATAAATGATCTAGTGCTTCCTGAATCGATTAAACATTTATATTTATCTAGTTGTAAATATGGCAATTGTGTTGGGTTATCAATGTTTGTTACTTCGTAAAATTTTGATTGTTGACTGGCTCTAAAAAAGAGTTATTTTCTGTTTGTGATTCTTCGGGAATTTGTTGTTCATGGTCTACATAATATTGTTCGTCATAATTTTGTTCATTTTCAGTTTCATAATACGGTACTGTTTCAGTATCTTGTTGTGACTCTAAGTTTTCTACGTTAAATAATTCCTTTGAATAATATGTGGGTCTAGATTGTGTTTGAAATGATTGGTTAGGTCTAAATTGTGTCTGTCTGGTTGATATGGACATTGGTGTAGGTTTTGGTTGAGGTTTTGTATTCACTGATCCTCTAGGAAGGTTGTGAACAGGTCTTGGTTGAGTAAATTGTGGTAATTGCATAGGATATGCACGATTATATGTGTTTTGGAATTGACATTGGTGTTGTGGGTAATATTTAGTGTTATTATTTGGTTTGTTATAAACTGAATTTTTTGGTGGATTTGTTGTGGATGATCTAGATGCTTCTAACTGATAATCGTTCATTAATATTTTTAAAGCTGCATTTAGACTTGTAGGATTACGAGTTTGTAAAAAGGATCGTAAAGGATCTTTCAGTCCTCTTAAAAATGCACGAATAGCTAAATTTTGACCATACATTATAAAAGCGGGTCTTAAAGCTGCTTCAATTTGAGTTTCTACATACGCCGTGTATGAATTTAATAGTTCTAACATTTTATTGTAATAATCAAAAGCATTTTCATTAATTTGTTTAAGATTAGTAATTTCTATTGCAAGAGTATAACAGTCTCTCTTGTCTGCATATGTGGTAATAAGTGCTGTTTTAATATCATTCCATGAATTAATAGAATAATGCGAGATAGCTTTAGCTGCTTCTCCTTTAATTTTGTTTCTTATATTTGCAATTAATACAAAATTATCGTAGTCATCTTGTACTACGCGATTAAAAAATTTATTTATTAGAGCTTCGCTCATTCGAATAAAATAGGCAAGTTCATTTGAGTTACCATTGAATATAGGAACTGTGTCCAAGTATCTTTGTTCTAGTTGTTGTGCCATTTTCACTGACAATTAAATTAGATTTGCAACAATAGTAATCTGTACTTACAATATTGAAGCGATGAACATGAGCTGTCACGTATCGGACGACTCGTTCGTGGTGTTGATGATGAGGATGACTCTGCAGTAGTTGATGTCTCTTATCTTTCCTTACATGGATTGGGCACGCTACTGGTCTCTCGTTCTCGTCGTTGTTGATCGACTGATGAATTTGGGATGATTTCTTGAAGGATTCACTTGTCCGCGCACATATGTCGACTTATGACTTGATGTGTGAAGCTTCTAAGTTCAAATTGCAATAAATCGTTAAAACGAACCAAAACGAATTAAAATTTCACTTTAAACGTTTAGTTTGCAAATCCGATCCGACTGCGCCATTAATATATGTTAATTCAAAAACAGACTTTTTAAAAACAACTTTATTTCACAAGAGACGACTTAACTCGTTGAGAGCTGAGTTCAGAGTGTCTTACTCTTTACAATGATTATACAAAGTATAATATTGAGGTTTACAATCACTACTAAGAATTATTTAAGAACAAAGGAATATTATCAGGCTGAGTAAGGGTTCTTATGATTACTTATATCTTATCTACTAATATATCATATAAATTACACAAAATGACTGCGCCAGTAATCACAAATGATTACGCTAAACACTTAACTTGAACTTGAACGCTTTAACCGAAGGGGAACGCAAGAACTTTTTATACTGCGCGAATTTTAAACCGAAATTAAAATTCTTTAACGCAGTATCCTACCGACTGCGCCAATGTAACAGTGCTGTGGCCGAGCTGATATGTGTAAATTACTGAAACACATTTTACTGGTGATAACAAAGGTTACTTTAATATAATATTACTATATTTAAATTGAGCAAAATTTACAAACAAATACAAATATTAAAATTGACGCAAACGTATAATTATGTTACCTAGTTACAGTTACCAATATTTTAAATAGACGATATTTCTTTCTGGCTACATCTTGTAGCGCTGTTTGACTCTCAAAACGTTACTCTCTGTACTCCCCAGTACTCTCCAGTACTCTCTCTCGGACTGTCAAAAACTGTCCTTTTAAACAGCTAAAAGTATGTCATCAAGTTGATCGTGTCATCATTATCTGTGTTTGCAAATATCAAAGGAATGTCTTTGCACACGCAATAGAAACCTACTTGTGCATTAATTCCAATTGATATTTGCAATATTCGTACAAGCGCGGTTATTGAACTATAAAATGCTGAGTAAACAATTTGGAAGAACGCGCTTGTTACACTTCTTTTACGTGCAAATACAAGGAGGGATCCAATGTTAGGATTAACTTTCCTTTGACTTTAGCATCTGTTGTTGTATCTGTTTCAGTTCCATCAAGATATTTAGATAAACCTTCTAAATCAAACACATTTTCAACCGCGAAAGACCAATCCTGATAATTTTCTCGGCCTAACAAGCGTGGTACACTGTTTTCGTGCACTTGTAAACTCAATACTGGATTAATAACACGTCTTAACACTCTTATCTAGTTTTCCTTTCTAACTCATCAAGCGTTCTGGGACCTGGGCCTATAACCTGTTGGATATATTTGTTAAAAGCAATAAAACTTGTTTAAACCGCAGAGCTCAAATATATATCATGTGTTTTTATTCAAGAGTCGCCATTACATACTTTTCATGCGATCGATACAACTGTTCTATGTATTTTTGGCGGCAAAAGTTGGCTTCAGCGCCACCACACATATTAGTTACAAAAAAATATTCCCACTAGATATCACTAGTAGTATTATACATTGTTTATTAATAATTTCCTTTGAGCTATAAACAACAAAATGTACGCCTAACTTCTTATACCATATTAAAGTTTTTCTCTCACTAGGATAATAAGCAAGCAGCTGGACTTGGCGGTCGATACCTGATATATTTTCATTGTTCATAACAATAGCCTTTGGTTTTTTTACAGTCTCTCCTCTTTTCATTTGTACGTCTACCATGTTTTCTTCGCATTCTGTGGACAAAAACAGCACCTCTCTCTTATCCCTCCACTTGCTTACTGCAGTGATTAGCAATCCGTAGATTCACTGAGAAAAATTTCCTCTGCTTAAATGTTCGTTTGCATTACTATATGGTTTAGCAAATCGGCTGTGACTAGCAAACTAAAGAAATCATAAGGACGGGTACATGTGGGCGTTATGCGGTAAGCCAGGGTTTCCCGAAAACAAAAATGTTTTTAGATCTGCGGTATCACTCCAGGGTGGAACGGGAGTTCCTTGAGTTTTCGCGTCGCTTTCGTCGCGGCTTGAAACATCTCCGAGATCGTTAACATCATCAGCATCCACCCTGACAGAATCATCTTCGTCATCCGCCCCTGACCAGGAGTCTTCTGATGCCACAAATGGATCATCGTCCGAGCTTTCAAATAGCTTGTCTGTCATCTCCTGAATCTCTTTTTCCGTCAACGGCTTCTTTTTCCTCCACTCTGTACACTGCATCTTAGGTCTAGACGGTCCTGGAATGACAGGATCCATAACTACGCAAAAAATTCTCAAAACCTGAAACCGTCGCTACACACATGTACAACAAGACGTATCTGAGTGGCCGGCACGAGCACAACCTTACACCTAAACAGCCAAGAAAATGCTGCATGCTTGAAGTCACGTACGCCAGCGACACACACCGCGTGTCGTCGGCTCCCAGCAGGAGTAGCCGATGACACACGGTTTGTGTCACCGGCACTGAACGTGTTAAGAATTCTTGTTTTCAAATACTTTATTTTCATTAACAGTAAATTTTCAATATTAATTAAATTTTTAATTTTATCTTTGTTTACTATTTCTTTTGTATGAAAGTTTAATTTTTTCATTGGCAACTTGGAAACATTAATTCCGTCTACGTAAACACCAGATATTTTATTATTTGTTTTGGGAAATGTGAGAGATTGCTGTGCTACCAATGTTACCAGAAAAAAAAATACATAGAATATGTGAAATACTTTTTATTTTTCCTTTATTACTTTTATTAGTTCTATTAATAATTTATTTGTTTCTTTTAATGTTTGATTATTTTCTTGCAAAAGAGCGATCGCCGGGTCTATTTTTTTGTCGAATTTTTTTTCTCTTTCTTGAAAGTATTCGACTGCTTCGTCTCGGCTCAAAGTTCTCTTTTTTGTAAAATAATTATTATTTAGAAAATTTTGTTTACATAGAAGGCTGTACATACATAAGTAAATTAGTAAAATATAAAATAAGTTTCTAATAGTAATTTATTTAGTAAAATTTCAAAGTTCTAATAAAATTCAAAGAATAATGTTTGTGAAAATTGCAATAGATATTTATTGTTTCTGTAGCATTATTGTAAAGCATGTTCTATATTATTTATAAATTTTACATGATCTATAATTTGAATTTTAAAATATATTAATAAAATCGTATAATACTGATATTTACTTTTTTTTATAGTATCGCTCATTCTGCTGCTCGATGTACTCGGCCTGCTACGGGTTTTTTCCTCATCAGTCAGCATCTAAAAAAAAAATAATAATTTTATTTTTGTGTAATTTATGGCAAGTCTCTGTCTTGAACAATAATCATGGTCATGTGCCTGCGATGTCGATGGTGTTGGTTCATCTGAGAGCCTTGATGATTGGTGCCTGCGATGTTGATGGCGTTGGTCCAACTTTACAACTCTATCAAAAAGCTCCAAACAGAAATCTTTTAGCAAGACATTTCTACACTGTAAAAATTAAAACACAAAACATATTTCAAATAGTTATTTTATTACAGTTTGTTTTATATGATATTATTTCATGTACATATCTTACTTACTTACTTAATCCAGTGCCTTTAGTACCTTTCGGTGTACATATCTATAGTATAATAATAACAATTATTATCAAGGTATAGTGATATATTTTCTTTTCACGCTCCATATAACAATATACATATTCAACATCCTTTTCAATTGTTACAGTATGATATGTGGACAATTCCCACAAAACCTCGCTTAATACAGAAATCATATTGTGTCCTGTAGATAAAACTTTATATAACATTTTACCTAAATCCATGTTAACATCAATGAGTTTTAAAAGAGATGTTTTCTGTATGAATTGTAAATAACATTTATAAATATCTACATTAAGAATTCTTGTTTCCAAATACTTTATTTTCATGAACAGTAAATTTTCAATATCAATAAAATATTTAATATGATAATATTTCTTTTGTATGAAAGTTTAATTTTTTTCATTGGCAATTCGGAAATATTAATTCCGTCTACGTAAACACCTCTGTTACATTCTGATATTTTAGTAACAAGTTTATCTATTATATTTGTTTTGAGATAGTTACAAGTTTTTTTCACGTTATATATGTCGATTTGCTGGTTTGAGCACGTCAATGAGTGTAATTGTTACCTTAAATTTGTTGTGAGGTTTTAACCATATACATATAAGTTTTTTACGTACTAGTTCATCTATATACACAAAATTTCCTAATAATAATCTGTTGTGGTCATACTTACTAATTTTCATAGGTAGGGTGAAAGTCGTAGAAATCGGGGCCGTTTCTGTTAGGATTCTAAGTTTATATTATCAAAAACGTCTGAATCCTAAAACCAATTTTGTGCGTACCGTAACGCCCACTCCGGAGTCTCTTAAGATTTACCTGAGACCGACTGAACTTCCCCCTCAGGTGCACCGCTCGGAGATGAGTTCCGCAGCTGCAGGGCTTGAGGGTCCTCTGTTCGGTTGTCGCCGCAAACACGATATCTGGTGTTACGGCCCTCTCCGGTGTGAATTTTTCTGTACGTACTGTGTGATTATTGCTCAGACTTGAACAATAATCATGATCATGTGCATGGGATGTCGATGATGTAAGTTCGTCTAAGGATGTGACGACAGCTTGGTGTAACAGTGATTGGTACCAGCGATATTGATGGCGTTGGGTCAACTTCAACACGGGCATGTGATGTCGATGGTCTCGTTTAACGGAGATGTTTTGTGCCTGCGATGTCGTCAGTGTTGATGAGTGTTGTATTGGTTCTTCTGACTTTTAAACAACTTCTTCGGTGTGCAGGCCATACACTGTCTCTTCGCTTATTACCTTGATGAGTTTTCATCAAGATCTGTTAAGGGCGTGCACTCTTATCTTCCTTAGTCATTGCAGCTTTCCTCTTAATTTTTGTTTTCAGATCAAACTAAGTATTGTTGTATATGATTTCTTTTTCAAGTTGTGAAATTAATGTTTCCTATTCTAGTGTATGTAGAAATTGTAGTAAATAACGTTGAAAAATTTTTAATTTGGTGTTGATTAATGAACTTATTGTTTGTTGACGTTTGATTTCACTCTGTATGAGTTGTGAGTGTATCTTCCTTGTGACTATTTGTTATATGATTTTTGAAGTTGATTATTAGGAATTTTTGAAGAACTTTATTTTGTTTAGCGAAAAATAAAAAGTTGACATGTTGTTGGACGTTATGACATTTTTGAAGTGTAAATTTCAACTGGTGGAGTTTCAAGGATATTTCCATTGATTTTATTTTATTAATAAAATGCTCCATTTCAGTCTGAATTTTTAATACAAATTGTACTACATTTGAAGTAAACTTACTCGTTTCCATTTTGCAGCAGTTTTCCTGGGGCCAAGACCATTTAATTGCTCCGCAAGAATCTTCCACATATTTTGAAGCTTAATTTTCCCTTCAACCCCCATAAATTTGCCACGAGCAAAATCGAAATGGTCTTGCATGTATTCGATCAAATGTATTTTTTGCTCGGTCGACATTCTGCGGTCAGCATCGTGTCCACGTATTCTCTCACTCATATTAGAAAGAATAAAATAATAAAAAAAAAAACAAACTGAAGCTAACTTACATTATTAGCACTATGAACTACAAATAAAACAAGAAAAATAAAAGTGAACTACTTACAAAAACCTAATTGAAACCTATATTGAAAATTATATACCTACATTTACATATTAATTCTTGTTTTATATTATTAACTTGAATAGTTTCAATTTGATAAGATCTGACGTTGCACAATAGAACAAAAGTTTTATTTAAAAATTTCTGAACTGAAAATATTAAAAGCATGGAGGAATCAGTAAGGGTAAACAAAATATAAAATAAAAATTAGAAATACTAAATAAACTATATTTTATTTATATACATATTTTATACTTACAAATTATTTCTAATACATATATAAACAAACAATTAAACTACATAAACTACTTATACATAAAATACTAAATTATACAATTTTAAAATTAGAAATACTAAATAAATTATAAACTAGGTTTTATTTTACACTTACGAATAATTAACTTAGAGGTACACAAAAAACATAAAAAACACTAAAATTACAAAGTTTTTTTTTTTTTCCTTTAACTCGGCCCAACGTCGTCGCTCACGTTCACGAAACTTTTTCGTGTCTAATTTGGTAAGTTTATACCCACTTACGGGTATTGTTACCCTTTTTGTGTTCGCTATTTCTCGTGCTTTATACGTGGGATAGTTACACTCGTCCCAATTCTCACTACACTTCACCGTCACTGCTACGTAGAATTCTTCGTCTTCTTTTTCCTTGCACGCCAAGGACGAAGATACTTCTTCATTCTTCTTCTTCACACTGGCTTCCTCTTCCTCATCCCAATTCTCGCTGCAACTTACCCAATACGGCTGTACTGGGTATCTCCGTTGCCGTTCTTTCAACGGAAGTTCCTCCACATACTCGTCATAATTGAACTCGGACTCAGACATTGTAATTTTCAAAAATTAATAACGGCAGGATTACAATTTTCATAGTTTTCTTTAAGAATCATACTTTTTAAACAATCAAAGTTAATTGATTCTGCATCATAGTGTAAAACGATTCGTTGCAGTCGTCCCAGCATTCTGTTGGGCTTGATTGGTGGTTTAGTGTTAAATAAATCTATGCCATATTTGGCGTTTCATTATCATTTTCAAAAGCCACATTTTAAATTTAAACACCTACGACAACTTTATATTATTATAATAATTTTGATCCATCTAGCGGTGATTTTTTTTTTTTTAAGAACATATTATCGATCGAAACTTGTTCACTCTACCAAGTAGGAAACGCAATTATTCGACTTAAGGTAGCGTGCGAAATTTTGGATATTTTTAATGTACGAGCAATTCAGCCAAGAAACGTACTTTATCATTTTTTCGGGATTTCAATGCAGATTTTTACTAGTCTACAAGTAACCATTTGAATTATGATAACTTCATTTAACACTGACAACCTATGTTGAATTTCATCTGGAACAGTACGATAATATATGAATTGCTATCAATATCATTAATGACAAAAAAGTAAATGCTGCATATAAACTGAAACTCATGACAAGATATTTAAATTTTATTTGTTCAGTTTTCACCTAGCAATGATTATTGAACATAAGATTTGAATTTTCTGATAATTGGAAACGAATACAAAAAGTTACACTTAAATTTTTTATTCCAAATATTTACTATCAATATAAAAGTACTTACATTAGGGGACGCCATCATTATCTTCAGCTTGCTCATTGTTAGAGGATAATATAACACATCCTCCCAATCATTTACTTTGTCAAACCGATATAATGCATTGTATTTCCGATACATTTTGGAATAATTCTTAATCCATAGAGATGTTAAAAAGTTGTACCAGTCGTAATTATTAATTGCATATTCCTGAAAGTTTATTGTAGAAATACTAAATAAATTATAAACTAGGTTTTATTTTACACTTACGAATAATTAACTTAGAGGTACACAAAAAACATAAAAAACACTAAAATTACACAGTTTTTTTTTTCTTTAACTCGGCCCAACGTCGTCGCTCACGTTCACGAAACTTTTTCTTGTCTAATTTGGTAAGTTTATACCCACTTACGGGTATTGT
This sequence comes from Poecilus cupreus, assembly GCA_963942605.1. Taxonomy (NCBI): domain Eukaryota; kingdom Metazoa; phylum Arthropoda; class Insecta; order Coleoptera; family Carabidae; genus Poecilus; species Poecilus cupreus. The sequence goes on along the minus strand of OZ012729.1, from coordinate 2,043,205 downwards.
TTCCCTTTTTGTGTTCGCTATTTCTCGTGCTTTATACGTGGGATAGTTACACTCGTCCCAATTCTCACTACACTTCACCGTCACTGCTACGTAGAATTCTTCGTCTTCTTTTTCCTTGCACGCCAAGGACGAAGATTCTTCTTCATTATTCTTCTTCACACTGGCTTCCTCTTCCTCATCCCAATTCTCGCTGCAACTTACCCAATACGGCTGTACTGGGTATCTCCGTGGCCGTTCTTTCAACGGAAGTTTCTCCACATACTCGTCATAATTGAACTCGGACTCAGACATTGTAATTTTCAACAAATTTTCTTATCTTAATACAGATACTGGAGAGCTGAAGAGATGCTTCGTGTTTTATACTAAAAATACAAAAATATCCCCTACCACAACTGATTTTAAAAATCTTAGTTGAAAGATCTGTACCAATCATCTGCCTGTTAAACACAATATCCCCCTACCCTGAATACAAAGTAGGGGTAGCCCGTCTATATGTCTCTAGCCATTGATTTCCCCTCCTTACCTGGAAACTGAGCGTGGACTGATAGAAACACATCGGTTTATTGTATAGTATAAACAATTTTATTAAGCATTAAAATAAAAACCAAAAGTACAATAACAAATTAACAATTATGGTTTAATTATAATTTACTCTAGGTCTCTTAAAACCATAAGGTATAGAAAAATTATTATCAATTAAACGACGTTTCATAAATTTTACATCAAATACTTTACTTTCTGTACAGGTAATTACGTCATGATCTACAGCATTTCTTATATTATTAGATATAATAACGGCAGGATTACAATTTTCATAGTTTTCTTTAAGAATCATACTTTTTAAACAATCAAAGTTAATTGATTCTGCATCATAGTGTAAAACGATTCGTTGCAGTCGTCCCAGCATTTTGTTGGGCTTGATTGGTGGTTTAGTGTTAAATAAATATATGCCATATTTGGCGTTTCATTATCATTTTCAAAAGCCACATTTTAAATTTAAACACCTACGTCAACTTTATATTATTATAATAATTTTGATCCATCTAGCGGTGATTTTTTTTTTTTAAGAACATCATATCGATCGAAACTTGTTCACTCTACCAAGTAGGAAACGCAATTATTCGACTTAAGGTAGCGTGCGAAATTTTGGATATTTTTAATGTACGAGCAATTCAGCCAAGAAACGTACTTTATCATTTTTTCGGGATTTCAATGCAGATTTTTACTAGTCTACAAGTAACCATTTGAATTATGATAACTTCATTTAACACTGACAACCTATGTTGAATTTCATCTGGAACAGTACGATAATATATGAATTGCTATCAATATCATTAATGACAAAAAAGTAAATGCTGCATATAAACTGAAACTCATGACAAGATATTTAAATTTTATTTGTTCAGTTTTCACCTAGCAATGATTATTGAACATAAGATTTGAATTTTCTGATAATTGGAAACGAATACAAAAAGTTACACTTAAATTTTTTATTCCAAATATTTACTATCAATATAAAAGTACTTACATTAGGGGACGCCATCATTATCTTCAGCTTGCTCATTGTTAGAGGATAATATAACACATCCTCCCAATCATTTACTTTGTCAAACCGATATAATGCATTGTATTTCCGATACATTTTGGAATAATTCTTAATCCATAGAGATGTTAAAAAGTTGTACCAGTCGTAATTATTAATTGCATATTCCTGAAAGTTTATTGTAGAAATACTAAATAAATTATAAACTAGGTTTTATTTTACACTTACGAATAATTAACTTAGAGGTACACAAAAAACATAAAAAACACTAAAATTACACAGTTTTTTTTTTCTTTAACTCGGCCCAACGTCGTCGCTCACGTTCACGAAACTTTTTCTTGTCTAATTTGGTAAGTTTATACCCACTTACGGGTATTGTTACCCTTTTTGTGTTCGCTATTTCTCGTGCTTTATACGTGGGATAGTTACACTCGTCCCAATTCTCACTACACTTCACCGTCACTGCTACGTAGAATTCTTCGTCTTCTTTTTCCTTGCACGCCAAGGACGAAGATTCTTCTTCATTATACTTCTTCATACTGGCTTCCTCTTCCTCATCCCAATTCTCGCTGCAACTTACCCAATACGGCTGTACTGGGTATCTCCGTGGCCGTTCTTTCAACGGAAGTTTCTCCACATACTCGTCATAATTGAACTCGGACTCAGACATTGTAATTTTCAAAAATTTTTCTGATCTAAATACAGATACTGGAGAGCTGAAGAGATGCTTCGTGTTTTATACTAAAAATACAAAAATATCCCCTACCACAACTGATGTTAATAATCTTAGTTGAAAGATCTGTACCAATCATCTGCCTGTTAAACACAATATCCCCCTACCCTGGATACAAAGTAGGGGTAGCCCGTCTATATGTCTCTAGCCATTGATCTCCCCTCCTTACCTGGAAACTGAGCGTGGACTGATAGAAACACATCGGTTTATTGTATAGTATAAACAATTTTATTAAGCATTAAAATAAAAACCAAAAGTACAATAACAAATTAACAATTATGGTTTAATTATAATTTACTCTAGGTCTCTTAAAACCATAAGGTACAGAAAAATTATTATCAATTAAACGACGTTTCATAAATTTTACATCAAATACTTTACTTTCTGTACAGGTAATTACGTCATGATCTACAGCATTTCTTATATTATTAGATATAATAACGGCAGGATTACAATTTTCATAGTTTTCTTTAAGAATCATACTTTTTAAACAATCAAAGTTAATTGATTCTGCATCATAGTGTAAAACGATTCGTTGCAGTCGTCCCAGCATTCTGTTGGGCTTGATTGGTGGTTTAGTGTTAAATAAATCTATGCCATATTTGGCGTTTCATTAAATTCTGTGATATCATTTGTTGTTAAATTTGAAAATCTTTCAGGTAAAAATACGCTGAATAATCCTAAGTCACATATGATTTTTACACCGAATGATTTTGTTTTAACTTGTTTCAGGTACTTTATTTTATATGGTTGATTTACAATTAACTCCGGAATACGTTTGACTGGCTTATTGTGGGTTGTCATTTGACCAATTTCATTTAATTTATGCATTTTAATGCTAGAAAAAATTTAAAAGTTGTAAATAATTTAAATAGTTGTATACAAATTTTAAAATTCTTTAATGTTTTTGTTGTTTATTAAAGAAAAAAATCCACACTTAACCCTCTATTGCATACTGTTCCCGAACGGGAACATAAAATTTAATTTTTTTTTCTTTTTTTATGCAGTTTACATTTATGATAATCATGTTGTAACATTTGGGAACATTATATACACTTTGTCAATTACCAATTAGGTCATTCCTCCCAATTTGACCAACATAAAAAAAATTTTAACTGCAAAAAGGATAATTACAGAAACTGAGATACAAAATGTAAAATTTGAAGGAAGATGCTTATTACCTGCTGATATATTACAGCTAAATACAACTTTACAAAATTTCCAAAAGAATTTTTTATTTGATGATTTTCTAGAAGCGGTTGTTTATCAAACAATTTTGTATAGTACACGAAGACGACCCAATAGACCAAAGTTCTATTGTAAGTTCAATTTGTTCATAATGTTTCCAATAGTGAACAAAATTTAAAAAAAATTTTTTTTTATTTTTGGAAAAGAATTTATGTAACACGCTTATTTTAAATATATTAATATTTCTTTTGTAAAAAATAATGTTTTTGAGCCCTTATTTAAAAAAATAATAATTCATGCAATAGAGGGTTAAGACAAAGGTGTTGTCTACGTCAGCGGCAAGCAACACAAGTTTACAGCATAAGTAGTTCACGTACATATGAATAATAGAGATAATATAAAGATCATATATATCTTCTTAAAAAAAAACCCTCTCTCTCTCTCTCTCACTACCATGATGCAATTGTATATTTCCCTTTATAATTGATAAGAGATCGAAAAATTGCAGACACCAAAATAAATATAAATGATTATTAAGTGAACGTGTGTGTATTGTTTATTTTATTTGCAATGGAATGCTCTTAATAATAATTTTCAGAATTAAACTTCATCTGAAATACCATTGGTTATGATAAGATATTTTTTAATTGGCTAAATTAATAATAAATTTTATTGGTTGGCGTTACTCTTAGTAAAAAAAATCAAAACTATGAAATATATTATATATTTGCAGTGTAAAGTGTGAAACCATGTGGGCTGCGTACGTTACTCATATTAATGTCGTAGATCTTGAATCTGCAATACAAAGTCTAGAACAACGTTGCTATTATTTGGCAAAGGATTACAATTACGAAATAGTGTACAAGAAAACATATTTGAACAAGGAGTACGATGAGGAACTTGATAAATTCTACAGAGAACAAGCAGATTGTTATACTGAAGGAGAAAATATATGTGCGAGTTACCTCAATAGTGAGAGAATCAACCGCATACTTCTAGTATGTTCGTTCGAGAGGTTTCCATCTGTTCTCACAGTTGGCTTTCATTTTTTTCTCTATTTCCTCAAACTTTTTTTTAAGTCTTATTTTTAATGTTCCAACTTGTTTTAGATATATTTTGTAGATGTCGAGAAACAACAAAGTATTGTTGTGATTCCATTTCCATGAGACTAATTCGCGTTCAGTTGTTAGCAAAATTATAATAATTCTGCAAAATTAAATACTAGTTTTTTATTATTAAATAAATTACAATTAAAACAAAAACATACCAATTTGACTTAAGTTCGCGACGAGTATTGCGAGCTTGTCTCAGTCTATTTTGCTCAGACCTGTGTCTTTGAACCTCGCGCCTCATTGTTCTAATCTGGGCGTAGGACTGCTCGTGATGCCTTATCATACTCGTATAATTATGCAATCGCACAATTAAATCAATCAGTGTCTCTAACAATCTTCATTCAATTTCATCGACGGGAAGGAGCTTCCTTCAACCTTGGACTACGTCTTCAATCTCGAGGTCTTCAAAGGTGATATTCTACCCTTACAAAGACAATATTTTCAAAATTTTCGAAGTTAACCCACTTAGACCTGAATTTTTTTTTTTCAAAAATCTTATTTTTTATTTTGATTTACATATGTAGTTAGACCAATCTTTAACATCTGATATTAGAATTTTTTTTTGTGCACGCAAATCTGAGTTTTGAGATGTTCCGATATCGGAACGGTAGGCCTATGGGTGTACATAAAGATACAAAGTACTTATTACAAAAAACATTTTATTCCTTTATATTTTGTCTTAGTTAGCAATACAATATGACTTAAATTTACTGCGGCGTGTGATAATTAAAGAAACAAACATTTGGATGTAATGCTATATTACATTTGTTACATTTAAAAAAACTGTTGCGGTGGCAAACGGCACAACGAGTTTGCTTGTTTTGATGAACGATCAGATGATCCATGCGGTCATATCTAGAATGTTCGTATAAACTTTTTGCTGGCTTCGATGGACCACGTTTTAACATTTTTTTCTTTGATTCTAAAATTCCTAGTGCAATTCTTCGTCTGAAACCCAATTGATCCAGTTTTCCTCCGCTTATGCGATGTAACTGCCATGCATTTTGAATTGCCATATCTACACAATGTGCAAATAATGGAAAGTACCATTTCTTTCCTCGAATTGAGATCCTGGTGCCTTCAATATTCTCATCGCTTCGATCAACTCCGCCCATATTCTCATTATATTTTTTTATTAGTTGTGGTTGATCCAAATGTATATATTTTTTGTCTGCTTTTGAGTATCTTTTTACTTTAGTAAGAGGATATATAGTGTTACAGTTGGATGCTATAGAAGCAACGCTATTGTCATTCCACTTGCAAATTACAATATTTTCACCAGATTGGTAAGTGTAGTTTCCCCGTTCCCTAGTTTTCATAATTTTATTATTCTCAATAGGACAAGTTTTTGGAATTCTATTTTCGCGCATAGTACCGGTAGCTTTTATTTTCATGGCTGTTAGTGTATCTAATAGATGAAGCGATGTAAAATAATTATCAAAAAATATATGATACACACCTTTATGAATAATGGGGTAAATAGCTCCGAGGTAACGTGTCGGACTGTCGATCGTGAGATCCTCAGTTCGAAGCCCACTGCCGACAGTTACAAATTTAAATTTACCCCTGTGGTTCCTCCTCCACTAACATCTTTGGGGGCTATGATTTGACGGCTGGTAACCGCACTTCATACGAAAAAATATATCACTTACCGAGATCTGCGTACGCAGAGTGCCACACCCGTAATGGGTAAAAGGCGTGATGATATATTTATTTTATTTTATGAATATTCTGAAGTGCATCTACATATTGTAATACAACGCTTGCCCCCAATCCTAATTCCTTGTATTTCTCTGGAAGTGTTTTAGATGCACCTTGATAAGGATCGAACCAAATTATATAACCTAATCGTGTGCTACCAACCCAAAGTTTATAGCCCCAACGAATAGGTTTGCCTCTAATGAATTGTTTACAATTATGGTGCCCGTAATACGGTACCATAGCTTCATCAATGATTTTCTTCTATCGGCGCAAATTTTTGAAAATTTCTGTTCAACGCCTCAAACAAAGGTCTTAATTTTGCAAATTTATCATCTTTATCTAACATCGTATTGTCATTGCAATGGATATTTGACATAATATATTGGAACCGATCCCTTGATATTGCTTCTGATACAAGTTGATTGTATGTGTCAGAATAATTTTCCCAATACATACGACGTCTGTTCATATGGTTGTAGCCACTCAGAATCAGTATGCCCAAGAAACAATAAATTTCGTCTAGTGAAATATTACTTTCTCGATTGTTTTGAGCAGCGTATTTATTTGTATAATCTAATATCATCTTCATGACAGATTCATCAAAAAAATAATGAAATAATTCGATGGGTGAAACATTATTCTGAGGTCCATACATTTCCTCCCAAGTTCCGAAATTGTTGCAGAAATCATTATGCACCCATTTTGTTACAAGTTTACGCTTTTTTATTGTTTGTTCCTCGACAATCTGTGTTGTATCAGATGATTTTGCTACGTAAGAAAGGGGAATATTATCTTCTTCTTCCCACTCATCATGGTCAAATACAATAGAAGCTTCTGCGCGTAGCTGGCTACCAGGTAAATTATCTAACGCAACGTTATCTTCTTCGCCAGAATCTTCATCTGTGTTGTCATCGTTCGCATTATCCGGAGGCAAAATAACAATACCATCTGGAGGGTCAGGAATAATATCAGGATTATTTAATTCTTCTATTAACTCATTAAGGGTTAAAGGACGATAACGCCAACTGTAAAAAAAATATAAAAAATATAAAGTCACATATTTAGGTCGGGTTTAGTTTTACTATATATGTATAAGCCTACTGTTCCGAAAAAGGAACACTACATTCATATGATCATAAAACATTAACCTTAAAACTGTTTGATCAGAATTGCATGCAAATTTATTAATTAGGATCTATTTATTAAAATAATAAATAGTAATTATTAAAAAAGTAATTTAAATATGAATTTATACTCACTTTCATTCGCTCATGATGACTCACAAATTTATTTTAACAAAAATTATCTAGTAAGTTTATATATTGCTTATTTATTCACAAATAACCACTAGTAACAACAAGATAGGTTAGATGTGAATGGAAATACAAAACCACACCGACGCCATCTGTTGTTGAATAGAAAAAAAAAATTAAATCCGAATGTTCCGATATCGGAACGGTAGGTCTAAATGGGTTAAGGTTAAGTCTAACAAGAATTCAATATTCGCTAAACTACTAAAATACCACCTAACGGATACGTATGAACTTTGTCCCTCGAAAGTGTTCGCAGAGACAACAACGCACAACAAATATGTTCAGTTTGTCAACAGCTCTAATTACCGCAGATTGTACAAAAAAGGAAGTAAGAGGTTACTTCCAAGAGTTATACAATCCACGGATCATGAACACTAAAGCATGGCCCGCTAGTTATAGCTTTGTTCACCTACAACTTCCTAAAGTCCTTCAACTTGGTCTAAGTTTCTATTGTGCGACAAGTGTGGACATAACGACACTTCGTCGAACATCAACAAACGGTACTTGTCTAACAGAATTTTATTTTGTGAAATAAGATTAAGGTAGGAAAATAGTTTATTATTTATACCTGGCCGAAGATCGATGTTCGCTAGAGACCGATTTAGTGTCCTCGTCGATGGTATCGGCAAAAATCTTGCCAGATGACAGTAGCATTTTTAATAGCGCGACGTAGAATGACTTCTCATCATTAGTATACCTCCTAGCCATAGGTTTCCTCTTATAATTCTGCACAATACTTTTTAAAAAAGTCTGCATCGCTTGAGGCATTTCATCATTTTTTCGTGCTTTTTTAAAGAAATTGTCGGTGGATAAATCTATTGTATTTAATTAATTTTTTCACACACGGGTTCTTAATGTTTTTTTAATGTTTGAAATAATATGGTGCGCTCTTACTATCTCGCCATACATTTTTATGTTCGTGAAAGGTTTCTACAACGCTTTTAATTGACAATGGATTTTGATTAATACTTTTACAATAATTTAGATATTCTCGGTGCAAATTTGCTTTAGATTGCCAAATCGGTTCTAAATATTTTTTTGTTGAAGAGGTTCTGCAATAATGGGACTTCGTTTCTTTGAGTCTGAATTAACTTCTCTTGTTCTGGAACGTTTTGAGCAATTTACTTTTTCTGGTTTTTGTCTCTCAGATGGATTATCTTTTATCTAATTCAAAACCATCCATTCGCCTATATTAATTGTATTTAAGAACTTTCTTTTACATACTCTTTGTCTAATACCATTTAACTTTAAGTGGAAATATAGAGAACAAGAGCGTCGAGATGCGTCATCTGTTTGATGTTTTAAATCTTTTGGATTGCATTTATCAACCAGATGTTTAATATAAATCTGTTTTTCATTCCAATTTAAATTCCAAAAATCTTGATAAATTGTTTCCCTTGCCTCCTCTGTTGCAATTTATTTTTTACTCATAGGACAATTACAAATTTCCCTCAATTGTCTTGAATCTTTAGTATTATTGTAATTCCATTTATTTTCTACCATTTTTACCCCTTTATACGGTAATCCATGTATTCTATTTATTTTGTTTTTCTCAACATTCCAATTTATATCTTTAACTTTTTTTGCCCGCTTTCTTCTTTTTCTGTTTTGATCAGTTACTTCATCTATATCTGACTCTTCCGAAGTAGTATTTTGATTTATTCCACTAGCCTGTTCTGATACATCTGAAGATACTGGAGTACTATTTTGATTTATTTCATTATTCTTCTCAGACTCTTCTGAAATAGTATTTTGATTCAGGCTCTTGCTTCCTCTGCGGAGAAAATCAATTCATTGGCATCAATTTTTTTATTTGCATTCTGAGTTGTAGAAATTTCACAGGCTGGTGTTAATATTCCATCATTGTTAACAATAAAGTCGCTGGGTTTTAAAAGATTGGTGTAGATTGGTTCTGAGAGTTCATCTAACAATAATTCACTATTAAATTCAGATTGAATAATATTAAAAGTATCCATAGGTGTTTCTTGCTGCTGATTTAAATCTTGTATGACGTCTTGCGTTGCACGTTTGCATTCTGATGTTAATTTTATTATTAAATGCGTACGAGAACTGGCCATGATTAATTTCTGAAAAAAATTATTAAAAGTAAACTTATTTATTATAGTTATTTGAATAATTAATTGAACAAAAATAGTTTAAGCAGGGACTTTTATTTTTAGATTCCAATAATATAAAAACTCGTATGTCTTAAGTTAAGATTTGAAATGATTTTTAGAGATAAATATAAGAGATATTAAACTGTATTTAAAACTATTAAAATTAACAACGTTTTATTATAATATATGAATAGAATAAATAAATATACTAACTTTTAATTGACTGTAAATTAATCTATTGAATTCACGACACACAATAATACGCAGTAGCCATTACCAAAGCCGACATACGGGGTTTTAAGTCTTGTATTTTACAACTGAATCATACGAGTTTTATTATTTTTCTGTTCGAGGCAGCACGACGCAGATGGGACATACGAGATTTTAGCATTATGATAGTTCAGATTTAAAACAAACTAAATCCAGTAGAATCTCAAATCGCGCAAAAATCGGACTTACGAGTTTTTAGACGTAAGGTGACGATATGTAAATTTTATTTACTTTAATTCTCTTCAGCAGACTCTAACTCCAATATGGTATTATGAATATATAACTCTAGTTCAGTTCGCATTTTTAGTATTGTGGATGGTAGATATTAAGCAAACTGAATTTTTTAATAAAGTTTTATTTGCACGATCGACTTCGACTTAGTTAGTCATCATCAGGTGCAGCTGAAAATAAAGATAAATTGTACAATACATTGTAGTCATTGTAATACATATGTGTTATAGTTATTTTATATAAAAATTGAGTTTTAATGAATTTATATAACGTCAACAATTAAGTTTAAATTAAATGAAGTTAAGTTTTGAAAGAATTTTTTTTTATTTTTTTACATTTAAAAATAGAGCATGTTATAAACAATAAAATACGGTTATGTTGTAATCGATTGTAGTAAGCAATCACATGGTTGTTAAAATAGTTAATTTTAACTTCAAAGCTTTCGCTTCTGTCATCCCGTTCATGGTTTCCATAAAAAAATTCACAAAATTTTGATATTTTTGTTTTAGCATTACATTCATTGTTTCCTTATCTCCACAAATTTTTCTAGCGCATCCCTTCTCTTATACCGGTTGTGATATTCTGTAGGTGATCAAATTTGCTTTTTTAATTCTTACTCTTGGGGTGTACAACTGCGGTAAGGTATCAAATTGTCTCGCACATATATTAGCATTTTTTCTCAATGAAAATGAAGACCATTCTTCTGTAAGCCTTTTCTGCAAAATTAAATACTAGTTTTTTATTATTAAATAAATTACAATTAAAACAAAAACATACCAACTTAACTTATGTTCGAGACGAGTATTGCACGCTTGTCTCATTCTATTTTGCTCAGCCCTGTGTCTTTGAACCTCGCGCCTCATTGCTCAAATCTGGGCGTAGGTCTGCTCGTGATGTCTTATCATATAATTATGCAATTGCACAATTAAATCAATCAGCACCCATAACAATCTTCTACCCTGGCCTACGTCTTCAATCTCGAGGTCTTCAACGGTGAGATTCTACCCTTACAAAGACAATATTTTTAAAATTTTCGAAGTTATGCAATATTCGCTAAACTACTAAAATACCACCTAACGGAAACGTATGAACTTTGTCCCTCTGAAAGTGTTCGCAGAGACAACAACGCAATGTTCTAGGGCGCGCACGTGCCCATGATTCGTTCTTGATTTACTCTGAATTTATTCGGTATTGACCCAGTGAACAAAGCTAGTACCATGTCTTATTTTTGCCCCATGCTGTGGGCAGTTGAATTGAAACTGAATTCCGCAGTCATGTTTGTAAGTATTCAATTTATTAATAATAAATTCTGGGATTTTTCCATAGATTAATTTTCGATATTCCCCAATTATTTTTATTACAGATTCCTTAGGATATAATAATAATAAATTACTCCTCTCTCCATAATCTTTAAGTCGTATTAAAGCGTGACTATCACTATGTGTTTTTGTTGTATACAACTCAACACATATCTGACAGTCACGCTTTAATACCTTTCGTCTAATAAAACGCGCTAGGTACGTTGTTCTGTTCAGTCGAACTTTTTGTATCAATTCGTAGATACTACTCGTAGCTTACGGGTCAAGGGAAGTTGGAACAAGGAACAAGAAAATGTTACATTTATTTTATGTATCTTCAGTGAGTTTATTTTTGCAATTCGAAAACAGCGATGCGCTTTGCAAATCGCAATACTGTTGAGCTGATCTTGCAACACTGATGACCGCGTATATGTTTTGAGTCGACACAATTAAATAAACTTCGTTCATTTAAACATGACGAGCCACGAATCATGACCAGCAGTCGAACAAATCGTACAAACTCTAGAATAAGCTCTCTTGTCCATTTACAATCCTCATTATTTACTCCAGTTGTCCCTATATGCGTCAAATTCCAGTTGACGTTTACGAAATTTCGCATTTCTTCACCCCAAATCCCGAGTGGGTATGTACCCAAATCGGAATTTTTCGTGTGGGTATAGCTACCCAACATACCCACATTATCCGCCGGGCCTGCTTACCGGCGCCATTTAAAATATTTTTGGTCATGAAATTATTACGCATACACTTCAACAAATGTGGAGTAGATATCAAAATTGAATAATTTCATGACCATCAACATTGCATATTGTAGCACTTAAGCTTGCGTATATTACGAAGAATCAAAATGATATGTGTGGAGAAAACATAGAAATGTTCGATGATAAAAGAAAAACAGATGTTTATTGAAGAGCAATGATTTATTTCGACTGACTCTTACGTCTACTTAATAACAATTGTTTATATTATTTTAAGAATATAATTTAAATGATACTGAAATGCTCTTCATCGAAATTTGATTAAAATCGAAGAACCATGTTTTCTTGAACAGTAGAAGTAGAATGAAGATCAGTCTTGTGGATTGTTACTGGTCGCTGTTGCTGCTGCTGCTTGGCTGAGTCACCGATTCTAGTCACTCCGAATCCCGGGAAATCTCAGACTCTCTGTTCGTTCGCCGCTAACATTGCTCCTTGGCTGAATCACTGGTTCGGACTTGACCAAATAAAATGAAGGCTGGCCTGGTACAGAGCTTGAATTTCTTCGAAGGGCTTGTTCAATGTCGGGGTCACCAATGTAGCATTTAAGCTTGCGTATATTACGAAGAATCAAAATGATATGTGTGGAGAAAACATAGAAATGTTCGATGAAAAAAGAAAAACAGATGTTTATTGAAGAGCAATGATTTATTTCGACTGACTCTTACGTCTACTTAATAACAATTGTTTTATGAAAAATAAATAACATAGTCATGACAACATTTTAAAATACAAAATAAATACATAGGTTGCTATTTATAAATATTTAATACAAAACATAAAAGCACCTGTGTTGACGCGGGTAAAGCGATGATAACGATCAAAATCGAGTTACTCGCGTCGGCACAATATGCATTCGTCGGGCCGACCATACTCATCGCGAACTGCTGCTCTGTTGCAACTACCCATGTCACTGACAGACTCTATAACAACGAATTTTGTCAGTTTATGAACAGCTCTAATTAGTTCCAAGATACCTGTTTTAAGCGTATATGTTTTGGCCGCAGATTGTACAAAAATGAAAACGAGAGGTTACTCCAAAATTTGTACAATCCACGGATCATAAACACTAAAGCATGATCCGCTGGTTTATAGCTTCGTTCAGCTACAACTTCCTCCAGTTCTTCAATATAGTCTAAGTGTCTATTGTATGACAAGTGTTGACGTGACGGCACCTCGTCGAACATCAACAAACAGTACTTGTTTAAAGGAATTTTATTTTCTGAATTAAGATTAAGGTAGGAAAATAATTTATTATTTATACCTGGCCGAAGATCGATGTTCGCTAGAGACCGATTTAGTGTCCTCGTCGATGGTATCGGCAAAAATCTTGCCAGATGACAGTAGCCTTTTTAACAGCGCGACGTAGAATGACTTCTCATCATTAGTATACCTCCTAGCCAGAAGTTTCCTCTTATAATTCTTCACAATAGTATTTTAAAAAGTCTGCATCGCTGGAGGCATTTCATCAATTTTTCGTGCTTCTCCAAGTTTGAGGCAAAAGGAAATGAGCGTGGTAATCGGATTACAAAAAAAAATCACTCAAACACACACACACAAACTAATTTAATAATGTAAAGTAGATGACACGAATACACGGAAACAATATGACAAAGAAACAAAACATATACAGCTAGCGAGACACTTCGACCGATGTACACGAACTTATGAACCGCACTGCACACTCAGGGCACAACACGCTTTCACCCCGTGGTTTTGGGTCGCGTCGCTTGCTCGGCTATCACCCCCGCGCACGTCTTCACCCATCGATGCACTTCACCCTTGAGAGCCCCAACTACCTGGCATGGGCCTTGGCATCGCTTTCTAAGAATCGTCGCGCCCCTAGCAACAACTCTCTCTCGCTACAAACTACAGAAGTGCGAAAAAAGTTCGTGGAATATTTTAATGGTGTAGGAGCTGTTTATTGGCAGAACGACCGAATTTAAAATAAAGTTTTTTTTTCTTAGATATAATAATTTACCTCGTCAATAAACTCTTCTTCTAAATTTTTCTATCTGAAGTATATCGTAATGCTCGTATATCGGTAACAACGGGATCCCCAACTTTTTTCCAGGTCTTATGCTATTAATAGTATATTCTACAACAAGTAATGGAATGGCACAAATTCCACGCGAGCAAAAAGTTTGTAGCCCGAGCCAAAGGCGAGGGCTACGGTTTGCGAGCGTGGGATAGGCCATTCCGTTACATGTTGTAGACTATACTTTCTATAAAAAGGTTTTGGAAATTATACAAAAATACAAATATAAAACGGTTGAAAACGTCAAACTCAAATAAATCAAATTAAAACAAACAGACATAACCATAGTAACTGAATCAAGATACTTCGTATGTCGCGCTAATAAGCGGTTCTGATTTGTCGAAAATATTGCATACGCCGCGTATGGAATGTTAGTGATTCCATAACAATTTTTAGTAATGAAATGCCCAGCTTCCAAAACAGTGTTATAAAAATTTTTTTACAGATTTGAAGTTTTTAAAGTATTGATGCTGCAAATAACTGACTTTGTATATTTGCATTTTTTTAGGTCTCTCGCAAAGACCTATGTAATCTGCTGGAATATTAATATCTGTATCTCTCAAAATTCGCTCTATGGTGGAGTGCATCGAATCAACTTCCATTTTGGTGTGTCCCTTTTCCAAAAATTTTTGCACAATAGTGATATTTTCAGTCATCGAAATATTGAGTACCGTATTTGAAAGCGGTACGTTCCTATTTTGGTAGCCACACCCGTCACTGTATAATATAATTTGATCGCTGTCTTTTAGTGGTAAAAGCGACAGTATAAAATTTCCAATGATAGTTGAGAATTCCTGAGCTGTCAGATTTCCCTCTATCTCATTCCAAATATAACAAAAACCATCTTTGCTTTTCAAATCATACAGCGTGAAATTATGCACCGCTAATTTAGTTTTGTAGTACATACTTGAAACATTCGATTTTGGACTGAGCAGAACCGATTGTAAATCCATTGTATACACATACTGCTCATATTCTTTGTCTCTAATTTTTTCATGTCTTGCTTCTTTTTTTATTTGTTGATGAATAAAAAATTCAGCATCTGATAAATTTTTAGTTTTATGAGAAACACAAACATCACATAAGTCTTTTTAAAGTGAAAATAGGCTTAAGTTTTTATTTTCAAATTCATTAGAAAAAGCACCAATTGATAAAGGCTTCTCATTTTTTAATTCCCACCAATCTTTTACATAAAAGTCATACAACTTACTCTTAGACTTCCAAGTTGGTTCAAAATATAACTTTTTTGATGATGCTCTGTAGTAATGAGACTCCACTTTAACTAGAGATTTAAAAAAAATAGGAGTGATGATTTCCTGTCAGCAAATAGTTTCTCTCTACTTTGAGATTTACTAGATGTAGTATTTTTTATATCATTGCCACAGGCTAGCTTTTCTTCCTTCTTCCAACTTCGGACAGACCATTCACCTATGTCAAGTGTATTTATAAAGAAATTTTTACACACTCGTAGTCTATCTTCGCCTTTTTTAAATAGTAAGTCATACTACATGCTCTTCATGAATATTCATTTTTTCGATCCCTTTCCCTTGCTGCAGAATTTATTTCTGTCAATAATTGTACGTACAATTTTGTTTCTTCCCAAGTTCTACTCCAAAATTCGAGAAATATTTGTTGTCTACTTTCTTCCGAAAAACTAGCACATTTCATTGTATTCTTCGCCAATGTACATTAACACCTCAATTTTAATTCGTGTGGCTTTTTTTCTTTTTCATAGGTACATTTTCATTCTACGTATTTCCTTCCTATATATATATATATATATATATATATATATATATATATATATATATATATATATATATATATATATATATATATGGATACCAACTTTTCTATTTTAAATAGAAACATATATTTTTTATTTGTGCATTCAATAGAGCTCTTTATTCTGAATCCAACGATATAAAATTTTCATACCCGTACATAACAAAATTTTCGAAAAAAAAAATTAATATTTTGAATAAATTTTTCCTAAATATGATATTAATTAGAGTGCCATGAATGAAAAAAGTGAATATTTTGTTTATTGCTACTTCTGTTAAATGAGAAATTGTTCTTCATATCATTTTTAATACCTAAAAATGGATTAATTCACTTTTTTCATTCATGGCACTCTAATTAATATCATATTTAGGAAAAATTAGTTCAAAATATTAATTTTTTTTTCGAAAATTTTGTTATGTAAGGGTATGAAAATGTTATATCGTTGGATTCAGAATAAAGAGCTCTATTGAATGCACAAATAAAAAATATATGTTTCTATTTAAAATAGAAAAGTTGGTATCCATATTTTGAGAACCACTGGTTGAATTTCTTTTTTCAGTTTATCATTGAAATACCTATGTGAAATAGAGATTCTTTGCTAATTTAACCAACTTTCTATGTATGTAGTTATAAGGTTTTCTAGAGCGATGTGTTCATTTCTATACTACAAGATGGCACTGAAATGTTAATTTCGACAAAAAGTGGAGTTACAATTCAAACAAAAAAGATGACGCTGTGCCTCACAGCTCAAACAACATTGAATAATTTCTTAACCGTTTAATACCAACTTACAAGTATGATTTTGGAGGGAAGAAGTGAAAGAAGAAATCAGCACGGGGGCAGTGGTGAGTCGCTCTTTCTGTTCTTCTCCCCAGCTCCAAGCTCGCCGTTTCTGGAGATGTTGCGTTAGGGCCGCAGTTTTTTTAGAGTAGTCCGGGATGAACCACCGATACCATGAGCCAGCCCCAAGGAATTGTCGGACTTCTTTCCGAGTACTAGGCGCGGGCATTTACCGAATCGCAGCTACCTTTTCCGGGTCAGATTGAATGCCGTTGCTGGTGATAACGTGGCCCAGGTATCGGATGGATTTCAACCTGAACTGGCATTTCTCCGGGTTGATTCGTAGATAGGCTTGGCGGAGTCGGTGGGAAACCTCAACCAGGTGTTTCACGTGGTCTGTGAGAGAGCCGCTGGCGACCACAATATCGTCCGGATATGTGAAGGCGTATGGTTCCATGTCTGGTCCGATAACGGTATCGAGGAGTCGTTGGAACGTAGCCGGGGCGGCATGCAGTCTGAAAAGCATTACCCGGAATTGAAAAAGTTCTTTCCCTGGTACCGTGAATGCCGTAAGTGGTTTGCTGTCTTCCGTCATCTCATCCTTTCTGTACAAAGTTGGTCGTTGTGCTCTGAGCAATTGCTAGGACTGTTAGGAATAATTGTCGTCTCTTTTCAAAAGCGGAGCTGAGTCTAGCGTTATATTGTATAACAGTTGAGATTGGTGGATAAGTGTCAGGTGCTCAAAAAGGAACTGCTCTGCTTTCCCCAATTGCTCCAGTAAATCCTCTAACTCGATTTTTCATCCAGCCAGAATAACCATCTGGCTGAATGTTCTTTGCCATGATCAAAACAAGTATGCAACTCATCACAAAGAAAGCGTATGTATCTCCTAACATGAATTTGAAGTCATTAGAGAACAATTCAGCAAAATCTTTTAACCTTTCATCTGTTTTCCAGATATGTACGAGGTCTTCCTCAGATGCTAATACCCACTCTACCTCCACCCCTTCAAGCCCAAAGGCGTTTACCATCGGCTCCCATGGAGTTAGAAATCCCCATCTTTTACAATTAGCAACAATTCCTACAACTGATATCATTTATCGGTTAGGATTAATATCATGATGCCCATCTAAAGGGTAAAACCGGGAGATATGATAAGCAATGGCCAACTGGATCCCTGATCTTGTGGCCCCCTCATTTGAGTGACTTTTATCTACAAACGTAGGTATAAAACATTATATGTTTCATTTATTATAATAATGATATATTGTTTCAAAAAAGTCATGTTCATCTTGCGCTATCTTCAGCCCGTATGGTTCACCTTAAAGTGAATCTTTAACATTTAAATATGTTGCACCGTATTATAAGTAGCACTTAATATCGATTAAATGATACTTAAACTAAGTTGTGAAAATGTACTGCTTAAATGCTATTAAGTGTTGCTTTAGAGTATTTCTAACCAACAATTATTTTCAAATAGCTTTATATTGTCTTTGTCAAAAATAGTCAATAGAGAAAAAAATGAATTTTAACGTTTTGGACGATGATGAACTAGATGCGTACAATTTGATAATATTTGGAATGCCCAGGCAATTATACTTAAGACCTGATTACTTTCATAGTTACGACGATTTAGATTTTTTTCGACGCTTTCGACTGCAAAAAGATACCGTTTTACATTTATTAACATTAGTTGAACATAGACTTGAATTTCCATACGATACGTAAGTAATATAAATATGCCTGTACCAATCATATATGTGAAAGTATGTATTAATATTTATTATAGAAATAATGCTGTTTCTCCCATGGATCAACTTTTAGTTTGCCTAAGGTTTTATGCTACAGGAAATCATTTAATTGGTGTAGCTGATTTTGGCAATATGCATGTGTCAATAATGTCTCGAATTGTGCGCAGAGTTTCAGAAGCTATTGCTGCAATGTACAATAAATTTATATATTTTCCAAGAACACCTGCTGAAATTCAAAACACACAAATTGATTTCTTTAGAATTGCTTCATTCCCTAGAGTGATCGGTACTGTAGATGGATCGCATATAAAAATTCAGTCACCGGGTAATTATTTCATTTGGTTATCTGGAAGTACAAAATCTTACCTACGAACGTAATATTTTAGGAGGAATGGATGCTGAAATTTTCCGTAATATAAAGGGTTATTATTCAATAAATGTGCAAGTGATATGCAATGCAAATCTTGAAGCATTAGATGTAATAGCACGTTGGCCTGGTTCAACACATGATGCCACAATGTTTAATAACAGCCGTATTAATGCTAAATTTGAAAGAGGTGAATTTCCGAATTGCTTACTGTTAGGTAATTATAACAGAGTACGAGTAAAGTTGCACCAATTATTGTATCTTTATTTATAGTACTACTACGCCTATGGTTGAACGGTAAAGTTTGGTTTTGTATGCACCAGTGATATTATCTGATAACTCGGAAGTTACTGTGCAAATAAAAATTAAACTGTACACGGGGATAAATAAAGTCGGTGCGACCGCGTTGTGATATAAAGTGTAGTGTTTAGTTCGAAAGATCTGTGAGTAAGACTCAAAATAGGAATTCTGGTGGTCTGTGACCTTGGACAAACAATAACTGACAAGTGTGATAGTGCGAAGCGCACGGACAAAACAGTGGCGGCGCGCACAGATAATGAGTAGTGATTTTAGGGGACGAAGTGATTCTCTAGAAAAAAGGAAAAGGGAGAAAGAGGAATTAGAGGCAGAAGATATTTTCAAAAGATGCAAATTGGTGATTAGATCTCCCCCCACTCAAAAAGAGAGTAAGGACATGGAGGAATTAAAAGAAATGATATCAGAATTAGCGCAAACAAGAATGAAATGAATACAAAAATGGATGCTAATCATGCCGATCTGAAAGGGGAAATACGCAAGAATACCATTTCCATAGAACAAATCAAGAAAGAATACGAACTAAAAGAGAAAATCTGGCAAGAAGAAAAGGAGATGCTAAGACGAGAAGTGGAGCAATTAAGAGAAAGGGTGGAAAAACAAGACACAAAATGCAGGAATAACAACATAGTAATAAAAGGCCTAACAGTTAAAGAGAAAAAACCAAAAGAGGCTGTAGAAGAGTTATTCACAAAAGAATTGAAAATCAATTGCGCCATCAAATCAGCTACTCTAATTAAAACCAGAAATCAAGCACCAATAGTTCTAGCAGAACTGGAAGATTTCGAGGACAAAAACACTGTAATGAAGAACAAAAACAAGCTAAGAGGAAGAAGAGGGCAAGAAATATACATTGACAACGATTGCACAAGAGAGGAAAGAAAAGTACAAGCAATAATGCGGAAAAGAGCAAAGGAGGAAAAGGGTCTTGGTAAAAATGTAAAAATATATCATAACAGACTTTCAGTGGATGGAAAAGATCTTAAATGGGATACAAAAAATGAAAAATGGGAAGAAGCTGACAATAAAAGTCAGGATTCGGAGACTACTACTCCAAAAAACGAATAGACAACCGATGGAACAACGGTAAAGGATCAGAGATACGCACAGGGCTACGCAAAAGGAATATGAATGAACTTTTCTTATGTACATGGAATGTCCGAGGCACAAACTCAAGCGGAGCATTTAAAAATTTAAACCATGTTTACAATGATTATAATATTGCCATAGCATTAATGCAAGAGACAAAACAAAAAGAAAATTATATAACAGAAATGAACGATTATATAGTTTATAATAGCGGATTTGAAACAATATATTTAGGAACGGGCTTTATGGTTAAAAAGAAATTAAAGCACACGGTAATAGATTTCAAACCTATATCCGATAGAATCTGCAAATTAAGGATAAGGGGAATATACCGAAACATAACTATTGTTAATGTACACGCCCCAACAGAAACAGATGACGGAGAAGAAAAAGACAAGTTGTACGAGGAAATGGCCAAGGTTTTTGATGGAATTCCAAAATATGACATAAAAATTATTGCAGGTGACTTAAATGCCAAAATAGGAAGGGAAAATATATACAACCATGTATCCGGTGGGAACAGCAAACACAAGGAATCAAATGAAAATGGAGAAAGAATATTAGCATTCGCAATAGAAAGAAAAATGAAGGTTATGAGTACCAGTTTCCAGAGAAAGGAAGTACATAAAGGGACATGGATCTCACCAGATGGCCGCACTTGCAATCAAATAGACCATATTTTAATTGAGGAGAAATTTGCCAGTCAAATAAAAAATGTTCGAACACAAAGAGGAGCAGATTGTGGGTCAGACCATTTCCTAGTAAAATTTGTCTTAAAGCAAAAGATGCCCAAAATAAAAAAGGATGAAAGTAATAAAATGAAGAGATATGAAGTCCAGTTACTACAAAATGAAAATATTAGCCTAACGTATAGGGAAGCAATTGCAACAAGTTTACCGAAGCAACGAGAGAACAAAACGATAAATGAAAAATGGCAAGATCTGGAAAATGCAATAACAACTGTCTCAGATCAAATTCTAAAGAAAAATACAGTTGCTAAAAGCAAAGACTGGTTTGATAAGGATTGTAGAAATGCAATGGAATTAAAGAACTCCGCCAAAAAGCATCTAATTCAAAATAAAAGTGAGAAAACTATAAGAAAATATAAAGAAGCAAAAGGAAATTTTAAGAAGGTTTGCAGGATCAAAAAAAGAGAAAAAGTGGAACAAATGTTGCATATAACAGAAGAAAATTACAAAAATAAAATAATGAGAAATTTCTACCAAGAAGTGAAAAAGCAAAAAAATGGTATCCAAAGTAAAGCAATATACTGCAAGAACAAGGATGGCCAAATAGTGACAGGCGAAGAAAAAGTAAACAGGTGGAAAGATTATTTCGAAGAATTATTAAACGAAAAAGAAGAGGACGTGCATACTGAAGCTGAGGTAGATGACGAACATGTATGCAGTGCAGAAAATGAAGAATTAATAAGACCTCCCAAGATAGAAGAAATCGAAAATACTATCAAAGAAATGAAAAATAATAAAAGTCCCGGAGAAAATGGATTAGCAGCGGAGATATATAAAAAAGGTGGAGAAGAAACTGTGGAACAAATACAAAAGTTAATAGAAGAAGTCTGGATGAGAGAACAAATGCCAAATAGATGGAAGGAATCTGTAATATATCCAATACATAAAAAAGGGGATAAAACAAAGTGTGAGAATTACAGAGGTATATCATTGCTGGATGTAGCGTATAAGATCACGGCTATCTGCCTGAGAAATAGATTGGCTACTTTTGCGGAAAATTCAATAGGAGAATACCAGGCGGGGTTCAGGAAGAACAGGTCCACCACAGACCAAATATATGTAATGAAGCATCTAATAGCTAACAGTTATGAACATAATCTGGAACTTGATATGTTATTTATAGATTTCAAACAGGTTTATGATACGGTACGAAAAACAAAAATGTTACATACTCTCAGAGAACTGCAACTACCAGAAAAATTAGTTAATCTGGTAAAAATGACCCTAGATGACGTAAGCTGTAAAGTATTAATGGATGGAAGAGTGTCAAAAAGTTTCAAAGTTGAAAGAGGCCTCAGGCAAGGAGACCCTATATCACCCATCCTTTTCAATTTGGTTTTAGAAGGAATAATAAGAAAAAGCCAGTTATATAGATCAGGAATCGTGTATCGCCAAAAACATCAAGTACTTGCATATGCTGACGATATTGTATTGATAGCGAGAAGTGAAAAAGAACTACGTGAAATTTTTAAAAAGTTAGAGAACAGTGCTAGTGACGTCGGGCTCAAAATTAACGAAGATAAGACAAAGTTTATGAAAGTAACGGGCGGAAAACGACAACTAAAGAAGAGACTTGAAATAAAACTTGAGAATGACAAAACATACGATTTTGAAGAGGTTGATTCTTTCATTTATTTGGGCTCAGTATTAACAAACAATAATAATGAAGACGAAGAAATAAACTTAAGAATAATGAAAGGCAGCAAGTGCATGGGATCCCTTTTCGAGTTTCTCAAATCCAAGCAAATATCTAGAGCAGCAAAAATAAGAATCTATAAAACAGTAATCCGACCCACGGTTCTGTATGGAAGCGAGTTATGGGTTCTTAGCAAAAGAAATCAAGCTAAATTAGAAGTGTGGGAGAGGAAAATTCTAAGAATAATTTATGGAGGGAAAAAATTTGGTGAAGTAGTACTCCGAAGAACGAACAATGAGATTAAAGACATGTTTAATGAAATGGACATAACGTGTGTGATAAAGACTCAAAGACTTAGATGGTTAGGGCACATAGTGCGTATGGGTGAGAACAGAATGGTGAAATCAGTATACAAAGGTGGTATAGTGGCTAAGAAGAAGAGAGGACGTCCGAAAGAAAAGTGGTATCCTCTATATATATATATATATATATATATATATATATATATATATATATATATATATATATATATATATATATATATATATATACGTGTACCAACTAACATTCGAGGCCCACGAAAAATGAGGCCTCTGCTAATTTCTGTTTTATTAGATAAAACAAAGATGAAATTTTATGATAAAACAATTCCTTTATCTAAAATCGCCATAGAATCAATAATATTGAATCTCAAAATCAAGGTAAAAAGTTTAAGGTTTGCGTGAATTTCAGTCGGTAATATAACAGCGATGTTATCGGCACTGTGACTGTGTACAGCAATGATCTGAACCACAGTGGTTCAGATCTCTGGTGTCCAGGCAGCAGAAACTTGAATGTACTCAGATGGAGCCATCGTTAATAGTTTGTAGGTCACCTCTTAGATGGCGCTTCTAGTTACAAAACGTGGAAAACAGGTGGTATCGTAGAAATCACCAAATTCAAAATTCGAAAGGTCTGTTCAAAACCAAACGGTCACTTTCAATTTAGCGTTTGCTGTTGATAATTTGTTTTGTGTTCTCTTATGCTCTTTGAAGTTATTTTCCAATTTAATTTTCTATTGGAAAATGTCTTTTAATAGTAAAGGTTGTGTTAGAAATTGTGTTGCTGTCGGTAAGTACTTATTTTACTTATATTATCATTATTATCAAAGTATTATTTATCATAACGAAAACTTTATATTCATGAATGTGTTGTATTTCTATATGTGATGTATTTAGCGACATCTGTGATTGTAATGTATTATTTTTATGTCGGTTTGGACGGGCGAAGTAATCACCCGTCACGAGTCAGTCAAGGTTTAAATGTTGCAGTGTAAAGACAATAAATGTATCGTGGTAATATTTCGGGAAAATAAAATGTTATAAAATACTGAGTGTTTAATTTAATCAGAAATAACCCTTAATATAAAACATTGGCGACGAGGAAAATAAAAATATTTTATTAGAACCGACATAAATTTTAAAATATAAATAATAGAGACGTGTTTAAAATGGCACATACCGTCGGTCATCTTCCAGAATTCGATTTTAAAACTTCAAGATGGGAAATTTTCAGTGCGCGATTAAAAAATTATTTCATAGCCAATAATATCGCGGAAAATAATATTAAACGTGCAATATTACTAAACAGTCTCTGTGAAGACTCATATAAACTTATGTACGATTTAAGCAGTCCAAGTAAACCGGAATCTAAATCTTACGAAGAATTAATAGCATTATTTGACCAACAATTTAAACCAGCAAACGCACTTTTCGCGGCTCGGTATAAATTTTATAATGCAAAGAAAAAAGACAGTGAATCTATTGTCGAGTGGATGGCACGTTTAAGAAGCTTAGCAACGCACTGCGAGTTTGATGTCACGCAGTTAAACTGGGTAATACGAGACATTTTTATTTGTGGGCTCGACCCTGGTCCATTAAGGGATCGTTTGTTTGAGGAGGATGCCACCAAGTTGGACATCACCAAAATGTTAAAGTTGGCTCAAAATAAAGAGTCAACCCGGCACCACATGGAGGCGATCGAGAGCAGCAGCGGCAGTCGTTTTGCTGTAAAGTCCGAGCCTGTTCATCGGTTAGCGGCGGGCAGCGGCAGGCAGCAGCAGCGCGAGCAGCGGCCACAGGCGAGCGGTTCAACACAGCAACGAGTACCAGGGCCGGCTCGAGGGGGTCATTCAGCGGCGTGCGCGGCATGCGGCCGCCAAGGACATCATGTGAGTGGGTGCAGGTATAGAAATGCAAAGTGTTTTGTGTGCAAAGTGCAAGGCCATATTGCCACAGGGTGCAAGAAGCAATTCCCAAATAATGCCCAGAGTAAAAGACATAATTTTCTTAATGAAAACGAAGATATTCAATTTTTTGCAATTTTCAATAAAAACTCTTCCAATCCAATAGACATTATTTTGACAGTTGAAAATCACGATATTCATTTTGAAATTGACACTGGCACTGCCCTATCAGTAATCTCTTTTGAATTGTATAAAGAAAAATTTTCCCATCTTCAAATTAAAAAGAGTAGTCAAATATTAAGCGATTATGTTGGTAATAAAATCAAGCCACTAGGATTAATCTCCTTAGAAATAACTTATGAAGGAAGGTCACATGTTTTGGATGCTTTCGTTATAGAAAATGGTGGACCTCCCTTGATAGGTAGAACATGGTTAAAGGAATTAAACTTAGGTATTACTAAATTAAATGTTAAAGATTGTACAAAGCTGAATCACATTTCTGATCGTAACTGCATTGAAAACTTATGTAATAAATTCCCTGAGATATTTGCCAATAAATTAGGAACTTTTAATAAAAGTAAAATAAATTTGCAAGTTAAAGATAATGTTTTGCCCAAATATTTTAATCCACGTCCACTGCCTTTTAAGTTAAAGAGTAAAGTCAGTGACGAAATAGATAGATTGATAAATGAAGGAATATTAGTTCCTGCTGAGTACTCGGCGTGGGGGACGCCCATAGTACCAGTATGGAAAAGTGATGGTTCCATTCGCATTTGTGGCGATTTCAAAATTACACTAAATCCGGCTCTGCAAGTTTACAAATATCCGTTACCTCGAATTGAGGAGTTATTTGCACAATTGCAGGGTGGAGTTGAATTTAGTAAAATAGATTTGTCACATGCATTTAATCAACTTGAACTTGATGAATCTAGTTCAGAATTGTGTACGATTTCAACGCATAAAGGTTTGTTTCGATACACAAGGTTGCCGTATGGCATCGTGTCTGCCCCCGCACTTTTTCAAAAAACTATGGAATCAGTTTTAGCAGGAATAGAAGGTGTTGTTTGTTTTATTGACGACATCTTAGTAACTGCAAGTACGCGGGAAAAGCATTTAGAAAAATTAACAGAAGTATTCAATAGACTGAAAAACTGTGGATTAACTATAAAACGCGAAAAATGTAACTTTTTACAGAAGTCGATTAATTATTTGGGACACAACATTAGTGAAAAAGGGCTCGAAGCTTGTAAAGAAAAAGTTAATGTAATACAAAATATTAAAGAACCACAAAATCTCACGCAATTAAGATCATTTTTGGGTATGGTAAATTATTTTGGAAAATTTGTACCAAACTTAGCAGCAATATTAAGTCCATTGTATAAGTTAACTCGTAAAAGTCAAAAATTTATTTGGAATAAAGAATGTGATTCTGCTTTTAAAGCTGTAAAAAAAATGTTGCTGTCATCTCCAATTTTAGTTCACTATAACCCAGAACTGCCACTTAAATTAACAGTTGACGCATCGTCAAAGGGTTTGGGAGCAATTTTGTCTCATTCATTTCCTAATAGTGCCGATAAACCAATAGAATATATTTCAAGAGTTTTAAGTAAATCAGAGCAAAATTTTTCCCAAATCGACAAAGAAGCTTTGGCTATCATGTGGGCTGTACGTAAATTTCATAAATATTTATTTGGTTCAGAATTCACTCTGGTTACAGACCATAAACCATTAGTATCAATTTTTGGCACAAATAAGAGTATTCCACAAATGGCAGCTTCTAGATTACAAAGATGGGCTTACATATTGTCAGCATATAATTACAAAATTCAATATATAGATTCTAAGAAAAATATTGCTGATTACTTATCTAGATGTGAATATAAAAATAAATTTAATAATTTAAATGCTGATAATATTGTTAGCGAAGATTATTCATATATTAATTATATTTCTGAAAATATTCCACTTAATTTTAATCAAATAAAATTGGCTACTAGTAGAGATACAGTACTCAGTAAAGTTTTAAATTATATAATACAGGGTTGGCCTAATATTAAAATTAAAGAGTTTGATAAAAACATTCAACCTTTTGCTCAACGTTCAAACGAACTATCTGTCATTCATGGTTGTATTTTTTGGGGTTATAAAATAGTTATACCTGAAAAATTTCGAAATCATATTTTAAAAGAGCTACACATAAGTCATTTAGGGGTGGTTAAAATGAAAGCACTTGCTCGTTCGTATGTTTGGTGGCCTGGAATAAATTCAGAAATAGAAGAAATATCTGCAAATTGTAATTCATGTAATAAATTTAAGTCAGCAGCTCCAAAATGCAATCTTCATCCATGGATATGGCCTAAAGAGCCATGGACAAGGTTACATATTGATTATTTAGGACCATTTTTAGGTCAACAATTTTTTGTATTAATTGACGCACATAGTAAATGGATTGAGTGTGTTGCGGTGAAAAATATAACTAGTTACAGTACTATTGAAATTCTTAGAGAAATGTTTGCTCGATTTGGTTTGCCTAAACAGATTGTAAGTGATAATGCAACCGCTTTCATGTCACAAGAATTTCAAGAGTTCTTACAAATGAATGGCATCCAGCACCTTACTGGATCACCATATCATCCTATGTCAAATGGAGCCGCTGAAAATGCAGTAAAACAAATCAAAAACTGTATTCTCAGTTCTGCAGGGAGAGATAGATCAAGGGATTTGAACATGATTATTTCTAGATTTCTTTTTGATTATCGTAACACTGTTCATTCAACTACTAATGAATCGCCAGCTAAATTATTATTAGGTCATAAGCTGAGAAACCGTTTTGATTTACTTTTACCACAAACTTCTATTTTTGTCGACAATAAACAAAGTAAACAAATTTATAATTATGGCGGAAAAACCGCACAAAACTTAAATATAACAATTGGTTCAAAGGTACTAGTACGAGACTATAAAGTTCCGAACAATCCAACCTGGTGTCAAGCTGTTATTATAAAAAAATTAGGTTCATGTTTATTCTTAGTAAAGACAGACGATGGCCAAACTTGGAAACGTCACATCGACCAAATTAGAAGTACATATATAAATAGAGCAAAATATTATAATTCTTCTGAAAATATTACTGTTGAAACGGTTGACGATGATAATGTAATTAATCAAGAACCAGAAAGTATCGCACCTAATTCAAACAGTAATATTGTCGAAGAACGTCCTAGACGTATCATCAAACCTCCTGAAAGGTATCAAGCACAATTTTAAGACGGGGGATGTGATGTATTTAGCGACATCTGTGATTGTAATGTATTATTTTTATGTCGGTTTGGACGGGCGAAGTAATCACCCGTCACGAGTCAGTCAAGGTTTAAATGTTGCAGTGTAAAGACAATAAATGTATCGTGGTAATATTTCGGGAAAATAAAATGTTATAAAATACTGAGTGTTTAATTTAATCAGAAATAACCCTTAATATAAAACACTATATTTTAAAGAATTATTCATATAAACAGGTTGTATACTTAAAGTCTATAGATTTTAATATATTTTTTACTAATTTAGTTAAATTTTCTCTAAACTAAGAATTTACAACCGACTTTTAAGAATAAACATTATATCTTAACATAAAAAGTAAACAAAAAAATAAAATTTTGATTTATGATTGTTATGAAAGTAAAAGAGTACGGTCACTATTCTATTCATTAAAAACAATTATACTATATTTGTTTTCATTTTCGGATATGACAATGCGCAGATTTCCGAATCCAAGAACTCACTTGGATATTTATATATAATTTGTGGATTGACGTTCTGGCAATGGAAGAACTGCGTGATATGGAACCCGCTGTTATTAACGAAAGCCTCTGTGTTTCTCGCATTTTGAATCAAAGCACAAAAGTCCGGGAAATCCGTATTTACAGAAGAATGCTGTACCTTCTTTGAATCTTGGAAGTAAGTTTTTATTTGTACTACTTCAGCCTCACTTTTGTTATTTGTTGCATGCTTTATATAGCATTTTTCTTAGTAAAAATGGTTCTCATTTGTAAAATACCATAAATTTGCAAGGTTTTTTAAATGTCCTTTGCAGTTTTCTAAGTAAAAATTGTTTTGCAATAGTTTTCGCTGTAAAATATCGTTAACCAGCAAGTGAATTACTAATTTTCCTTTCGGTTTTTTCAGTAAATATTATTTTGCATATTTCCTTTGCATTTTTTCGTATTAAAATTTGCCTTTACGTTACTCAAATTTACCTTTAAGTTTTCTTAGAATTATTTCGTTTCAGGTACCACCAATTCGGAGAATGAAGAACCGTTACCTGTCCCAAGGCTTCACATTGATTTATTTAATTGTAAATATTTTTCTAAACGTTATGCTCATATTTCAATTTTTTTTTCAGAATCTTCCTGTGATAATTCTACCGAAGTTTCAGCAAGATACTTCACTTCTTCAGAGCGTTTTTACCAGTGAAATAGGTTATTAAAATCAGTCCCAATTCAAAATGAGCATAAGCATAAGAACTACATAAACATCAAGTTGAGCTAATGATGTTTTATGGCCGTGTTTACAATGCCGTTATGTATTTCTTACGTTTAAGTAGGATCATCCGTAAGAAAAACGTAAAGTTGGAATCGGTACATTATATTATATTTACTTTTAACAGGAATTGTGTATTATAAATTGATCAGTTGTAAAAGATAAATAAAATAAATATGCCCTCTTGCCATTTACCCACTTAAAGAAGTGTACTTATTTTTATTCATTACTAGCAGGTCGAAGTATATTTGTAATCTGTGACTGTGTGTGTGAATGTCTATGTTTAGTGTTTATGGAAATTTGTATGGACTATTTTAACGTTAATTTTACAATAAAAGAATAAATAAATAAATAAATAAATGTTTAACAATAATATATTTGAAAATTGTAAAGTACATAAAGTTAAAAAATATTAATAAATATCTAAAACTACATATAATTTAGAAGTAATTGATACATTAAAATTTGTATTGATTCCCAAATATAAATATAGGTATTGGATATACAGCTATGTAGAAAGTATTGCCTAAGTACACGTTAAATAATCTATGCGTAAATGCACATTTTGTTCAAGTCACTTTAATGGTATATTCTTGTCAACTAATGCATATAAAGGTATCTTATCTCTGTTTTAGAAATACTATTATTTTTGACATAAGGACAAAACTTGTAGCTTTTCGGACAATTCTAAAAAAAATAGTGTGACACTGTCGAAAAAGTTTTTGGCAGTTGCCGAAATAGACTTCGTTGAAACATTGCAAATAAAAACAAAAGTGCGAAATTATAAGAAATTTATTATTACTTATTTATTTTACATAACTATACAATTATTACAAAAATATATATTTTTCCTTAAAAATTTCCGGGAATATTTCATAAAAATAAATAACCTTATCTTTCATCACTAATCATGATAGTGCTCTCACTGAAATCGGTTATACAATTCATAACATTTTCATACTAAAATGAGGCATTTCAGTACATTCCCAATTTTGTAATAAACATTAATAATAAAAAACAACCATTTGTTCATATTATAAATAAAAATTACTTTCAGAACTTTTTGAAAAATAATAAAAGAATTATGTGTGTAAAAAGTTCTGTTTACTTAAATAAAAATTAACAATGTTTTTCGAGAGCAGTGTGTTGTCTTCATCAGCTTATAATAAACAAAGA
This sequence comes from Poecilus cupreus, assembly GCA_963942605.1. NCBI lineage: Eukaryota > Metazoa > Arthropoda > Insecta > Coleoptera > Carabidae > Poecilus > Poecilus cupreus. The sequence continues at coordinate 2,012,480 of OZ012729.1, read as the reverse complement.
CTATATATATTATATACAGTATGTATACGATATTGGCTAATCTAACTTAACATACTGTATGTATAGAAGCCAATAACGTATACATACTGTATAAATAGCCACATTATTTATTTCTTTGTTTATTATAACCTTACAAAGACAGCACACCGCTGTCGAAAAGTCGATAATTTTCTTTTGAATAAACAGAACTTTTTACCTAAATAATTTTTCATTATTTAAAAATTATTTCATCCTTTGTTTAATTAAATTGCAAATATAAGCATATAATAGAGTTCCATTTCTGTTTTAAGGACTGGATACTTTTCGCACGAATTTTGGCACAAAATTCTGGATGGAACTCTAAATTTTTAAATATAATCTCCAAAAATGGATAACACTACACGTTTTTCATCATGTGACCAACATCGTTTTTTTGAAAATTTCCTCTGCCTACCTAAAAAAAAAAAAAACTGTGGCTATAAAATGTTATTAGATTACCAATCATTGGTTCTTCGAGTCCCAATTATAAAAAATTCGCCATTAGGATTTCGAAAATTATAAGAGCTACGACTTCGATTAAACTATATTAAAAGTGCTACATAAGGAGGCTAGTAGTTATGTTTTAGTGATTACAAAAAAATAGAAGCTCATTAGATGACTAGATTATGACTGAAAACTTACGTTGACCAATATTTTCATTCTCATATAATTTTTATATGACTGCTTAAATCTTGACTCGAAAAACAGGTTCACCCCCTAAAATTTTTTTATTTTTAAAGCTATTACATTCATATTATGCAGGTGGTGACTCGAACACCCGAAGATAGGGATTTAACATGTAAAATCATATTTTCGTAATTTCCTGCTCCCCTAATTATTTTAGATAAGAAAGCTTCAAATAAAAGATGTAGAGCATAAAATTCTGCATCTGAATAAATAAACAAAATTTAAACAAATCTTAACGGTTTACCTGTCGAGTTACGCTGCGTTAGTTTGTTTTCATTATTACATGTAATTACTGTTGAAGTGAGCAATAGTACATAAATTAATTTTAAATTTAAAAATAACAAAAAAAAAAATAAAATTGCCATATTTTTTCTGTTTTTTTACTGATAATAATGTAACCTGACAGAAAAACTATTAACATTTGTTTATTTTTGTTCCAATTCCATGGTTTTCGCTATTTTTGGTTTAATTTACGTCATTTTCAAACCTAATTTCTGAGGTTTCAAGGCACGCAAAATTAATTTTGTTTGATTCAGATGCAGAATTTTAAACTTTACAACTTTTATTTGAAGCTATTTACCTAAAATAATTAAGGAAGCAGGAAGTTATGAAAATATAATTTTACATATTAAATCCCTATGTTCGGATAATCGAGTCATCATCCTGAATATTTAGAAACTACATCAAAAAGCGCGTCAAACTACATAAAAAACGAAAATGTTTTATTTCCGGTGTAACCGAAAGTGATACCAAACTTTCTTATTTTATATGGAACACTGTATATTTTTCAAAAGTTGGGTTCTAAATGACATTCTGAATTCAACCATGTATAATAAGTGCATTTTTCGTTATAAATCAGCTTAAAAAAAACTCTGTACTCTATTCAAATATCTAAGTTAACAAGTTACCTGTGATGAAAAAAGATAATATTAAATAAACAAATTTGAATAAACACAAGCTTTATACTAAATTTTCAAATTGTCCGCCATTTTCTTGAGTACAAAGATTAACTCTTCTAATTGTAATTTGTATTAATTTATGCATTGTTTCCTGAGATAACTTGGATATTTGAATAAAGAGTCCAATTAATTTTGTTTATATATGTACGATGATTTATAACGAAAAATGCACTTATGATACATGGTTAGGTTGAAGTCAGAATGTCATGTAGAACCCAAATTTTGATAAATATGCAGACCATTCCATTTAAAACAAGAAAGTTGAGGTCACTTCCGGTTACACCGGAAATGGAATATTTTCACTTTTTATATAGTTTGACTTGCTTTTTGATGTAGTTCCCAAATCTATAATATGAATGTAATAGCTTTAAAAATAAAAATGTTTTAGAGGATGAATCTATTTTTAAGACGCCCGGTATAATGAACAATGTTATTTGATGGATAGTATTTATCGATAATTTTTTACTTCGAATCTATAGACTATTAAAACATTTAAAATAATAGGTTTGTATTATATAAGGGGTAGAAGAGACATACTTTAGCACAAAGTGTGCAGTTTGTGAAGTATAAGAATTATTAAAAAAGAAAAGTTAAATGAGATAAGTGAAACGTATTTTTTAAATGAATTTTGGAATACTGGGACATTTGTCAACCGTTGTTTGGTAACAGTTATAGAAGTACTTCTATCCCTTGAGCTAAAATATGACGTTTCAGCAACAGAAAGGAGGTATAAAATGTCAAAAAATATGTTTAAATTTCAGTTGCAGTTTTAAAATACATACCAGGTGATTTGTGCGGAGTTTTTTGGGGTGATATCATATTTTGTGAAATACGTGCTGTTAAACGCGGAGATAACGCGGGTACCATATTCAATTTATTAACTGACCTTGATGATATTGTAAGAGATTTCTTTGGAGTTGTAAATTCTTTAGCTATCTTTTTAGTTCCTACTCCGGTATCTTCCGGTATTCGATATTTTTGACTTGGATTTTTATTTTGAATATTTTGTTGTCCAAATACATCATTAGAATGAGAAACCAAACCCGAAAAAAAAAATGTTCATTTTATGAAAGGAAGTGAGGATGCAGTACGAGTTAATGGTAATTTGAATGACTGATTTCGTATAGATGTTGGTGTGAAACAAGGTTGTGTTATGTCTCCATGGTTGTTTAATTTATGTATGGATGTGTTGTTACGAAAGGCATTTAATGGAGTATATGGTGTTCGCATTGGTGCATGTGTTGTGCCGGCTTTAGCGTATGCGGATGATGTTGTGTTTGGTAAATCGGAGGAGCAATTGAGTAGAATGATTGAAGAAATAAATGAAGTAGGGAGAGATATGAATCTTTTACTGAATGTTGATAAGTGTAAAGCGTTAGTGTTTGAGAAGAGTGAATCGGGGACTGACTGCAATGTTTCGGTGAATGGTTTAAGGTGAATGAATTTGTTTATTTGGTTTGTATGTTGTCAAGACATAAGCGTATAGATCAGCAGATTGAAAGGAGAGTGTCTGCAGGGTGTAATGTAATGGGTGTTCTTGATACCTTTGCTCGGAATGTGAATGTATCTATAGATGCTCGTTTGAGTGTGTATAATGATGCGTTAGTGCCCACTCTTATGTATGGTAGTAAGTGTTTGGTGTGGATGACGAAGCACAAAAGGCGTGTGACTACAGTGGATATGAGATATTTACGTGGTGTATGTAGGTACACGAGACGGGATCGTGGTCGGAATACGTCCGTCTATGATGAATGCGAGATTGAGAGGAATGTTGTTAGGAGAGTGGGTATGACTCATGTGGAAAGAATGTCGAATGATAGACGAGAAAGATTTATGGGAGGTGCGAGATTGAGTGGGAGTCCGAGGAATAAATATATCGATATTATTGATGGTTTGTTGCGGGAGCGAATTATTATTAGTAGGTTTCTTTTATACTAAATACAGAGAGAGTGTAATTTCTATTGTTGAAGGGCTCGTACCATGGTTGGCAAAAATCTTGATTTAAAAAAAAATTATGTCACTAAATGGAGTAAAAGCTATTAGTACATATTTAACTATTTATATGAAAAATTCCTTTAAAAAATTAATAGTTTCGATTATTATTGCACAATTTAAGTTTAACACGAATTTAATATTAATTCATTTAGTAAATACATATTGAAAATTATTTTGCCTTCTTTTACTAAAACCTTAAAAATGTTTTTAAACAACAGAATTTTTATTAACACTTGTTTTGTTCTGTAACAGAAATATAATTAAATTAATACAAAAAAAAAAACCAAAAATGATTTAAATCAATGACTTATGAAAATCACACTGATTAAAATCAAATGATTTAAATCAGGCAACCCCATAAGTACCAAAACTAAAAAATTGATTGAGAATAAAATTTAATGTTCTATAGCTTAGTGCAACTCTGTTCTATATCTTCTTCGCTTGTTGTGTCTCAAATGCCTCGACGCTTCCCGGTATCTCAAACTACGCGTATGCGGTATTATTTGAAATTGGTTCAGGGGTGGCTTTTGAAAATGTAAGAGTTCAGAATTTTACTTTTTGTACATATTATAATATTTAAATGCGCATGAATCCATATTAGATCAGACTGAACTTTTAACGTAAGTATTATGAATTTACTTTGATTACTATATTTCTTATAAAGTAGGTAGAAATATTAAATTTTCTTGTAATTATGGAACAGTTTTCTGATATTATGTTACTGTACTACAATAGCTAATATACGAGTATAATGCTTCCGAACGTTAAGATTAAGACCACGACTGATTTATGCCCGGTTTTTCAGTGCGAGTTTAAACCAAATTTTTAGTTTAAGTTTCAGTTTAAGGTTTAAAGTGTATTTCAGTTCTACTTAAACCATGAACTGAACTCAAATTTCGCTTGAACTTGAACATTATCGGGTACTCGGTTCAACGTTGAGTTCAAGGTTTAATGAAAAATAATGACAGTTTTCGCGATGAATTTGGTTGTCAAAAGTTATATTATTAAATATTAATATTGTGAATAATATTAAATTAGGAGAAACTGTGTGCGTTATTTATTTATTATGGAGTCATCTGACAATGAGGAGGATATAAACTTTTTTGAAAATCAATTAATACGAAGATCCAAAATACATAGTAACAGAATATATCATTTCGATATGTGAGCCGATTACGATCTTTTTAACAAAATTCAGATTGAGCAAAGAAACCATTAGTGTAATTATAGATGTCAACAACGGCCTTATAAAATATTCTACTGCCGGCAAATTTGTTAAAGATACAGGATACATATATATGCGAGTAGTCTCATGTACTTTAACTGCCGAAATTTAAAGAAATCATACTGTAAGTCCAGATAAAACGATCCCATTAACATTCAGATTTTACGCTACTGGAAGTTTTTTTGAACACGGGAGATTTAACTGGGGAAGTAAATCTGTGACCCATAAAATTATTTAAAAATTTTTTGCATGCAATAGCAGTTTCAGGTTCGCTATTATAGCACGTTTCCCAAAAGTAATACGAACAATTTACTGTAGTCATTGTTAAAATACAGTCCCCTGCTAATAAATAAAGGTATAAATAAATTTATATGTTAGAAATATTTGCTTCTCTTCTCTAGTGAAATTTACTCACATTTTCAATTACAATCATCTTAACTGTCATTCGGAAAATTAGAACAAAAAATCATCAATCTGTCAAATTTGTCAATAATTTTGACGTTATGTCACTTTTCTACTACCAACTTAATCAAATTAAATCATAGAATCGTTGAACTTCAGTTCAATTAAACTTATAACTTAGAAACGCCATGTCCACTGAATTAGTTCAAAAATTAGTTCACGGCTCTACTGAACTTTTACTTAAACCATGATTGAAAAACCGGGCATTAGTCTTGGTCTTGTTGAAAGTAATAGTAATTAAAAAAAAAAAAAAATAACAGAACATAATAGAAAAATAAATATTGGTGTCCAGTTGCTCCGCCTTCACTTCAATTTTAAGTTACATTTTAATTTAAACATCCATGCAATATCAACAAAATAGTGATAATACATAACAATGCGTTTAAACGGCGCATAGACTATTTATATAATAATTTGCATTTTAAGAAATATCATAATTTGAATGAGAGTAGTAACATTCAATAGCAAATCCAATATGTTTTGTCAAACTAAATAAACATTTTTTAAACAAATTATCTATGCCATACCAACAACATAGTGATAATACCTGACATGGGATTTAAACGGTTTGTAGTCATTTATAGATTTCAATGCGTTTTAACGAATATTATAATTTTAATGTTATTATTATTGTTTAATACCGATTCCAACATATTTTGTCAAACTAAATAACCATTTTTTAAACAAATTATCTATACCATATCAGTAACAAAAAGATTATACCTGACATTGAATTTAAACGTTTCATAAGTCATTTTCAGGATTTATTGCATTTTAACAAATGTTATGATTTAAATGTTATAAATAATGTTCAATACCTATTCCAACATGCTTTGTGAAACTAAGTAAATATTTTTAAAACAAATTTTCCGTAAAATAACGACAAAATAGTGAATTTACATGACTTTGAATTTAAACATCGCTTAACATTCTTAATTAACTGAATTTTAACAAATAGTATTATTTAAATATTATTAATAATGTTTAATGCCTATTAGAAAAACATTTTTTAAATAAAGTATTCTTGTAACGAAAAAAAAAAATAAAGAAAACATGTTCCGTAGAATTTAAAGCATACACGTATTTCGGACTATTTATGTAATGCATTTTAAATGAATATCATATTTTAACTTCATAGCGTATTTGAAAAAGTGGAATTATTCTCAACTTGTCCGCTAAACAAGAAGTGCTTTGTGTTGTCATTTCTGTCAAGTAGCAACACCGCTTTGATTATTGTTAAACATGGCAGCGAAGCCCAGTACAGGGACGAGGCGATCCCGCGGCCTTGCAATTTGCCGCGAGCAGTGCCGTGTTTTCATATATTAGCGCTGGGGGCCACCTATAATTAAGCCCTTTTTTTTTCTTTTGTTTAAGCATTAAAAATGTTATTTTTGAACACAAACTTTATTAAAAAATGATTCCCACATACAACTAGATACTGATTAAAAAAAAACAATTGTATTTAGTTAAAATATTTTTCTCCAAACTCAACAATTTAATAAAAAAATTATACAATAAAAATTCTTATCTTTCCGAAAATTATGCTATTTATGTCCCATTCAAGCAAAGTAAATATGAAATAGGTATGTACATTATTTTACAAAAATATGTTTCATAGTATTAAAACACTAAATTTATTTTGTATGTAATACTATTCTTAAGTATTAGTAGTACATAATTTAAAAAATGTGTCAAGTCAGTCGTCTCTTTATCGGAGGTGTCAAGTAGCATTTTAACAGAATGAGTAGATGAATTACTTTAATTTTTATTTAAATTAAATACATCACCTTAACAACTCACACTATTTTTATTTTAAATTTTTTATAACACTTTTAGCTTGAATTGATAAAATTGCAGGGTATGAAGCATTCTGTACAATAATAGTATATTATACAACGACGCTATAATGGATGCTCTTATTCCCGAGGATGGAGTTTGCAAGCTGAACGAGCGAAGCAAGCAAGGGTTGTAATCATCCGAGGTAATAATAGCTATTATAGCGAGTTGTATACTATACTTTATATACGACTAAAAATATACTTTTCATTTGCCGGTGACAGCTGTCAAAGTGGTGACGTTTAAGCGAAAATCGACCTTATTGGCAAATTTGACGTTGTTTCCATTCTCTTATGTTAAACAGTTCGGAGATATTCACGGTGGAAGGTGCTCTAAAACAATTGGACTTTTTTCGATTTTCATGTCGTTAAAAAACTTAATGGTTTAGGGAAGTATAATTAGAAGTAAGATGGACAAGTAGTAAGATAAAGTAAAATAGAGTTATTAATATATAATGTTTAGTATATATGGATGGATAGAGGGTGGAAAAATATTAAGAACGAGGCTGATAACTTCGACGGCTGGTTAAACGTTAGGTTATTAGAGGGTCAATACTCGAAGATCATTGACTTTTGACCTTGAAGGTGCGGGGGAAACGGGAGGGTGGATTTACCCATAGGGGTTTGTGACCTCAGAATGGAGGTCAAAGGTCAAGGTAAAGGTCAAATATCTACTCTAGACTGGACCATCTGAGGTCAAAGGTCATCGGATATATAAAATCAGAATGCCGCCCTGAATCTAAACAGGTCATGACATTGACCTTTTGAGTTTGACCTTTGAAGTTATTGCGCAATGCATAGTGACAGCCAGCCAATTTGTTATCACTATTATAATGAAACGGTGCTATTTGGAAGGAAAGTTGATATAACCAAAATGGTGTGCCCTTGATCCCTGTATGTAGATTGGAGGTCATTGACCGAATTGACCTTGATCTTGACAAGATATTAGCAACTTTGTCATGATTGATATGACAGCCAAGTTGATGAGATATATTAGTTGTTATTTGAAGAGGCTCTTCAAATGAAATAACCTAGACCTTGATATCTTTTTTATTTTTAGAGATACAGCAGGAAAAGCACTGTTTAAGGTGATACACCAAACTGGACGATACCATATAATTCCTGCTGTCTAACCGAGTAATTTGATACCAATCTCGGTATGGTTTGGATAACTTTTGTACCAATGCCGGCCAATTTGTTGATTTTGAGCTAGAGAAAAAATTCAAACTGGAAAATCTTCAACAGGAAGAGAGCTTTCCAAAGGAATGACCTTCACCTTGATATCTATTATAGTTCCTTAGATACAGTAGAACAACCAAAATTCAAGGTCACACAAAAAACTTGATGACGTCATCAAATTCCTGCTGCCAAGCCGAGTTATTTGACACCAAACATGACCTATTTTGGATAACTTTTGTACAAATGGGCGCCATATTGTATTTTTCTTATACTTCGAGCTAGAGAAAAACTTTCAACTGGAAAAGCTTCAGCAGGAAAGGAGCTTTCCAATTAAATGCCCTTGACCTTGATATCTCTTATAGTTTCTGAGATACAGATAAAATGTCAAAAATCTCGAAAACCGTAAGGAATTTCGAAAAAATAATCCGGAGAACACCCCCACACCCCCTGTCGTCTTATAGCTTAAATATACGATTGACGTAGTAAAATATGAATTTACTCTCAAAAAATATATATATTTCCGAGAGCATAAAATCAAATTTAAGTATTTTCTGTATAAGTATAATGATTAATATGTAAAAGGTGGAAAAATATTTGGAAGGGGGGTGAAAACTTTGACGGCTGGTAAATGGTTAGTTCATTCCAGAAAAGTGGTTACCAAATTGCGGTTTTTTCGGAAACGACGCCCGACGTCGCTACGTTTATATGTACCGACGTCGTGTAATAACGAGAAGAGTTAATTGTTATAAAGAGATATTAAAGAAAATAATATTAACACATAATTAATCATAGTTTTAAACATGCCTTGCTAGTCTCGTTTGAATTTAAATTTTCATAGTTAGCTGCAACTTATACTAGTATGAAACACCACTATCAACTACATAAAGAAATTAAAATTGTGTGAAAATAAAAATACTGAGGACCCTCTTTCAATCGCCGAAACTTTTGGGAATTATTTATACACTATTCAAGTTTCCAACCTATTACAGTTCACTTGGGGGGACCGTCTTCATAATATTTGTATGTTGGTTTAAACTGATGTAGAAGGCGAAATTACCGTTATCTCATTATAACAATATCATAAATAAAAGGCACAAATAATCAAGTAAGTGTTACGCGGAGTGTACGTCGCAACACCGCGTGGGCCGAGCGACCGAACCATAGACCGTTGAGCGAGCTGTGGAATGCGCCTGGTCCTATGGCGGCCGGCCGATAGATACGGCGGCGAGCGAGACTGGTTCTTCAAGGCAGGCACGTGGGCGAGCGGCCGATCGATACGGCGGCGAGCGAGACTGGTTCTTGAAAGAGAAGTTGCCAGTTGGAGCGTAGACCGCGAGGAGTACACATGATTTTGTTTGGTATTACTTGTCTTGTATAATCTAATGTTGTATGGTATTATTTGTTTTGTATAATCTTATGAAATAAAAGAATAAATAGTTTAAAAGTAAATAACGTTACATAAGGAACATTAGTATTAAAGCAGTACTTCAGAAGTTATAATAAAATTATTTTATAGCCTACATAATTTCTCCATTTTGAAATGGTTGAGTAGACTCATGATATTTTGTTTTGGTTGTGAATTTGTAAGTATTCCTATCACTCTAACAATTTAGGCAGAATCAAGAAACCGTATACGTAGAAGCGTACAGAAGTCCATTGTTGGCGACAATGAGTCGAACGTATGCCGCTGCCGAACGTACCTATTCATAGATGGATGCGCGAACATTTTGGTATTTCGCCTGTCTATTATGTTTACTGTTGTGACACTTGTGACTGTACCATTACTAGGGCTGTTCGATATCTTGTTTTGAATATCGATATTCGATATTAGAAAAATATCGATACTATCGATGTATCGATATATCAATGTATCGATATATCAATGCATCGATATATCGATATATCGATGTATCGATATATCGATATATTGATGTATCGATATATCGATATATTGATGTATCGATATATCGATATATTGATGTATCGATATATCGATGTTATGTATCTAATATAGTTAGATGTTATTGTTAATTAAACAATGATTCAGGATGTCGATATACACTATATAAATGGTAAACAATCTAATGCAGATAGATTTTATGGATGGATTGCAATGGTTCAGGTTGGAGAAGTAACGGGTGTTTCAAAGGCGAAAAATTTTAACATCTGGGGTGTTTGTGTACTTGCTTTGTGGTGCTGGGCGCCAGCATTATAAAACAAACGGGAATCTACTTAAAATATTTGGAATTGTACTATGCCATTAAAAATTTACTACTGGTTTAGATATTTCTAAAATTAAAGAGGCAATTTTTGGCATATAATGAACAACACAAATAACATGTCAAAATTTGTCAATTTTTCAAAACATTTTTTGAGAAACATGTGCGAGTAGCTAATTGAACGGCAACAGACAACAGACGAAACAGGTAAAAGTAACGGTAACAAGTTCTTGGCTGCTTAAGTTTGCCACAAATTTAATCCTAATATACATAAGTACTAAGATTTAAAATTGTTGTAAATATTTCGTAAATGAAAGGTATACGATGGGTTAATCCAAGACATAAGCTTAAATTCCTTGTTGTTGGCTCGAGTGTCGATTTTTAGAGCGGAAATCAGAATTATGGAAGGTAGTTTTATGAAAACTTCTGCTGGAAATTGTACCTATATATCGTCCCAATTATTAATTCTCCCCTTAATTCCGACTCCAGAGTGAAAGTAAAAATAAATATTAGCATGCTATTAACAAATCGAGCACAACTCCTTTCATTAGATGGTTAGATTAGATTAGTTCTTTTTCACAAAATACATCGATACATCAATACATAGATACATCGATATATCAATACATCGATATATTGATACATCGATATATCAATACATCGATACATCGATATATCAATAAATCGATATATCGATACATCGATACATCGATATATCGATACACCGATATATCGGTATATCGATACATCGATATATTGATATATCGATATATCGATACACCGATACATATATCGATACATCGATATATCGATATTTTTTCTACTGAATATCGTTATTCGATACATCGATATATCGATATTTTTTCTACTGAATATCGTTATTCGATATATCGATATAATATCGATACATCGATGTAAACGCACAGCCCTAACCATTACTGTGCTATGTGCTGTTATCGTTCACGCCCCCATTGTTACCCCTGCCACACTCGACCCGTCCGCAAGAAGTAGGTTGACGGGTACGGATTCCTCTTACGACATTAAAGCAGATTAATAGTTGTCGCCGTCCCCTTAACCTCCAGCGCTCATTACTAAATATTATTGTGTTATGTTGTATTTTGGAAAATATGTAGTCATTGAACTCTTACATATTGCTATTCAATTATTTTTACTATAATCTTCGAACCATCGATTAATACATTATTGATAATCAATTATCATAATTTTAATCGAGGGTAATATAACAAGACCTTCTGATTTTATCGATAAATGTTTATTTTTGCACGAATTTTTTTTTTTTGCTTAGCAACAATCACGAAAGCAAACTGACATTTGGTAAAACCCCTCCTCCTTCGGAGTCGGGATTTACCAAATGCCAGTTTGCTTGAGTGGTTTTGCTTAAAAGCAAAGAAAATGAGTGCTTAAAAATAAAAATTTATCTGAGAAAATCAGAGAGGTCGCGTGGTATTTGATAAGATAAATTCCAAAGACAAAGTAAAATGTAACTTGAAATATTAATTAACTGTCACACTGCCAGTGATTGACAGTAACAATTATTTGTTTCCTTGGTAGCGGGAATTTTATCGGTGTAACCCGGGCAACGGGGTTCTACCGCGGTAAAACTCCGGAAAAACTCCCGTTATCCCGGCAACTGGGTTTTATCAGTATAAAACTGTCCCTATTGGTTGAATTTTCAAGTGTTTTGCATTATGATTGGTTAAAAACTAGTCGTGGGAATTTATCATATATATATATATATATAGTCAAATACCCCTTTACCGTTAGGTGTAGGGTTTATGTCTTTAATCGTGTACGAACTTTGACCACCGTTTCCTGTCTCTTGCACACACTTTTGCTTCTTGCACTGTAGTTCCTTTTTTAATTAACGTCTTCTCCACAATTCCGTTCCATTCTTCTCTTGGTCTGCCTCGTCCTCTCTTCTCTTTTATTCTGGCTGTCCATACCTTCTTCACTGGTCTGTTGTCATCCATTCTCACTAGATGCCCCCACCAACTCAGTTGCCTCTGTTCAATAAATTCAGCTATTGATTTCGTTTCGAGTTCCTCTCTTATATCTTCATTTCTTACTCTATCTAGCATCGTAATACCTTTCACTCTTCTTAGATATTTCATTTCTAGTGCTTGTATTTTACTCTTTATTCTTCTTGTCAACACCCAGGATTCGCAGCCGTATGTCAATGTTGATCGGTAGATTGTGTTGAAAACTGTCATTTTTGTCTTGCGTGAGATTTCTTTTTTACCAATAAAGCTGTTTTTCATCATATGGAATATTCTCGCTGTTTTGTCTATTCTATCGTTTATATCATCTTCCTGTTTTCCATTGTTTTTAATCCATACCCCCAAATATTGAAATTTTTCAACTTGTTCTATTCTTTCATTCTCGATTTGTATATTAATCGCTTGACTCTCATTAGATATAACCATCACTTTTGTTTTGCTCACATTTATTTTCATTCCACTTTCCCTTAACTTATTATTCCAGACATTTAAGTTATGCTGAAGGTTTGCTTCATTACGTGCGAATAAGACAACGTCATCTGCAAAAGCACATTCTCCAATTTCAACTCTCTGTAAATTTTGATATCCTACTATCAATTTCTTCATGTCCGGTTTGCACTTTTTTATGATATCATCCATGAAGACTGTGAAGAGCGCCGGACTCATTACTCCCCCTTGTCTAAGGCCTCCTTTAGTTTCAAATGTTTCAGATTTTCGATTTTTACTAATTACGTAATTCAAATTTTTGTTATATAGACTTTTGATTGCATTTACTAATCTTGTGTTTACTTTCCTTGCTATTAGGATCTCCCATACTTTCTGTCTTTGTACTCTATCAAAAGCTTTTTCTAAGTCTATAAATGCCATACATGCTTTATTTTTACTTACTACTGTCTTCTGAGTCAACTGCTTGATTGTGAATATATGGTCTTGGACACTTCTTCCCTTTCTAAATCCACTCTGGGCTTCTTCTAGTGTTGGTTCTATTATCCTTCTCAGTCTTCTTTCTAGTATTCGCTCGTATACTTTCAATGCCGTGCTCAATAGTGAGATTCCTCTATAATTATTACAATCACGTTTATCTCCTTTCTTGAATATAGGCATAACAACGGCTACTTCCCAGTCTTTTGGTATTCTTCCTCGTTTCCAAGCTTCATTAAAGATATCTAGCAGTAATATAGTTCCTCCTTCTCCCATATACTTTAGCATTTCAGTCGTTATTCTATCGTGACCTGCCGCTTTTCCATTTTTAAGAATTTTTATCGCTTCTTTAATTTCTTCCATCGTTATTTCCTGCAGATTTTCTTCTGTTCTTTCATGTAATTCTGATCCTATATTCATATTTTCTTCACTTTCATTCAAGAGTTCTTGAAAATATTCCTTCCATCTTTCCATGACTTCTTTTTCCTCTGTTAATAAAGCTCCTGCCTTATTTTTTATTACAAAATTTTCATTTCTTTCTCCAGTTCTAATTGTTTTAAGTGCCTTATAGAATAACTTTTGGTTTTCCTTACTGTTTGCTTCTAGCTGTTCTCCAAATTTATTCCAACATTTTTCCTTTTCTGTTTTCACCATGTCTTTCACTTTTTTTCGTTCTTCTTTATATGCATTATAGTTATTTTGGGTTTTATCGTTCAGATATTTCATCCATGTTGTCTTTTTATATTTTATTGCATTTTTAATTTCTTGATTCCACCACGCTGTTTGCTTTTTATTACTTTTTACTTTAATCGTTCCACAGATATCCTTTGCTGCTTGGTTTATTAATGCTTTAAATAATTGCCATTTTTCTTCAATGTCTGCTCCTTCCTTTATCTTTAGTTTTTCTATTTGTTTTACAACTTCTTCATTATACCTTTTCGCTACTGTAACGTCTTTTAACTTATATGTTTTAATTGTTTCATATGTTATTTCTTTTTTATTTTCTTTATATTTTATTTCTGTTATTCTTTCTTTTTTTATTTTTGCTTCTACTACATAATGGTCACTAAAGATTTCTGGTCCTCTTCTTGTTCTGCAATCTCTTACTATATTTCTGTTCTCTCTCTCTACTAGTACGTAATCTATCAGCGATTTTTGGGTTTCAATTGGGCCTTGTCTTGTGTATTTATGTATATCTTTATGTTCGTAAAACGTATTAGCTATTATTAAGTCATTTATGCTACAGTAATCCATTAGTCTTATGCCATTATTATTTCTGTGATTTTCCCCATACTTCCCTATAACGTTAGTCGTATTTTCGTCCTTCCTTCCGACTCTCGCATTAAAATCACCTACAACGTAAATTTTCCCTTCGCTACTTTCTGTTATTGTGCTTAGTTCCTCCCAGAATTTATCTTTCACTTCCGTTATTTCACATTCGTCAGGCCCGTAAACTACTATTATGGTTCTCACCCCTTCGTTGCTGTCTTTTAATTCCACTTTCAATATTCTTTCTGACCAACCTTCCCAATTTTGCACATATTTTGTTAATCTTTTATTTATTATACATCCAACCCCTGCAGCTGCTCTTTTATCATACGGTACTCCACTATAGATCAGTAGATGTCCTTCATCTGTCGTTATTTCGCCTTTGCCTTTTTTCTTTGTTTCTGTAATTCCTGCAATATCTGCCTGTATTTTATTAAGTTCATAATATAGTTCCCATTCTTTTCCATTTAAACCTCTTACATTCCATGTTATCAGTTTCCAATAATCATGTCCGTTTTCACGCCTTTTTGTTTCTTTTGTTTCCACTTGTTGTATTCTACTCGTTGTTATTTTCCATCGTTTTTTGGATCTGCTTCTGTTTTTTCCAACTTATTATTTCTTTCGCTCCATACGTATTTTTCTCCATTTATTATAAGTTGTTGGTACCTTACTTTGACTTGTTTATTATCCCTCTTTTCTCTATCTGCTATTAGTTTAATCTTCCTCTGTATTTCCCTTTCCTTTTCTGTCATATCGCTATTTATATAAACTTTATTAAATAGCCCGTTTTTCAATTTTGCTTTATTTTTTAAGATTTCTATCTTCTTCTCAAAATTTTCTATTTCTGCCAAACATATATTTTCTCTAATTTTTACCGTTCGTTTCACCTTAGCATTAATCTGCATATGTAGAAATAAGAAGTTTTCTACCCTTTGTATAATATCTTTTTCATCTTTTTCTGCAATATTTAAGCCACTTATAATTATATTGTTCTTCCTATTAGCCCTATCTATTTTCTCCATTCTATTATTACTAATTTCTAGTTGGTCCAGCTTTGTTTTTAAAGCCACAATATCCATCTTCATCGCAGCATTTTCCTCCATAACCTTATTTAGCATTTCTCTATATTCCTGGTTTTCCTTGCGTATTTCCTTAATTTCCTGCAACAAAGTATTCATTAATTCTTTAATGTCACTCATGTCAGTGTCCTTATCTGTTTTTGGAGGAGTCCTTCGCGTTCTTCTGCTTCTTTTGAAAACTTCGTTTTGATCAGCTGTTCCTCGCTTACGTTTGTTTTCGTCAGTGTTAGATTCGCTGTCCGAATAACCTGAGTGCATACTAGGTTGCCTTCGTCTAGGCGTAAGAGGTAGCTACAAATCAACTCTTCGGATAACTAACCTCTATCCTGACACGTGTTGTCTTTCTTATCTTTTGTTTCTTATCTCGAGTTCACTGTTTGTTTACTATGTCTTATAACACTCAGCTGTTCTGGTATATACGGTAAATCTGTTACTTATTATTATTTGCTCGTAGCATACCCTGCTTAGAGTTAAAAAACTACGGAGCACATACACGTACACGTCTACACACTTCCACGTTACCCCTGCCACACTCGACCCGTCCGCAAGAAGTAGGTTGACGGGTACGGATTCCTCTTACGACATTAAAGCAGATTAATAGTTGTCGCCGTCCCCTTAACCTCCAGCGCTCATTACTAAATATTATTGTGTTATGTTGTATTTTGGAAAATATGTAGTCATTGAACTCTTACATATTGCTATTCAATTATTTTTACTATAATCTTCGAACCATCGATTAATACATTATTGATAATCAATTATCATAATTTTAATCGAGGGTAATATAACAAGACCTTCTGATTTTATCGATAAATGTTTATTTTTGCACGAATTTTTTTTTTTTGCTTAGCAACAATCACGAAAGCAAACTGACATTTGGTAAAACCCCTCCTCCTTCGGAGTCGGGATTTACCAAATGCCAGTTTGCTTGAGTGGTTTTGCTTAAAAGCAAAGAAAATGAGTGCTTAAAAATAAAAATTTATCTGAGAAAATCAGAGAGGTCGCGTGGTATTTGATAAGATAAATTCCAAAGACAAAGTAAAATGTAACTTGAAATATTAATTAACTGTCACACTGCCAGTGATTGACAGTAACAATTATTTGTTTCCTTGGTAGCGGGAATTTTATCGGTGTAACCCGGGCAACGGGGTTCTACCGCGGTAAAACTCCGGAAAAACTCCCGTTATCCCGGCAACTGGGTTTTATCAGTATAAAACTGTCCCTATTGGTTGAATTTTCAAGTGTTTTGCATTATGATTGGTTAAAAACTAGTCGTGGGAATTTATCATAAATAAATATAAAACATCCAGATGTTTATAAAGAAGCTATTACAGATATTTTGGAACACTATAATTATACATTTGCTGGCACCAAACAAAAATCTGATGTTTTGGCTATTATTATACATGAATTTATTTTCATACGACTGAAACAATATAACCATCAAATTACAATAAATAGTACACTATCAATATAGAAAGAAAAAAGAAAAGTTCCAAATTATAAACTACTATAAATATCATTTATTGTAACATGTTGCTTCAAAATAATTTCTCCTATATATATTTTGCAGTCCTTGTGCGTTATGAACAATACGCATTATTGCCCAAAATTCTTAATTTCTTTTAAAAAATCCTAAATTTAAAATATTTTTAGGAAACAAAAGAAATAATCAATTTAATACATTCCTGTACGCTTAAGCTTCCAGTTTCCTAACGCTCTCTCTCTCTCTCTCTCTCTCTCTCTCTCTCTCTCTCTCTCTCTAACAATAGTGCGCAACCGAATCGTGCCATGTTTAGCAGATTTATTCATCTCATTCTAAGCAATACATGCACCGCCATCTGTTGACACAAATTTAGGAACTAGCGAGTTACTTTGTTCATATTAGTTCAACCAAATGCTGTTTGGGGGCTAGAAACACAATTTAATATTTTTGGCCTCATTTGTAAGTTTAGAATTAAAAATTCATTTATTTGGAAAATGATTGAGTGTTTTAAGTAATTTTGGACACAAATGGGAAGAATGTATATTAATATATATTTTTAATTGCCACATAACATTATATGATTTCAATCATATGTCTAAAATACGCTGAGGAAATTTATCAAATGAGGCCAGGCCTCATTCTAAATTTCGGCCTTATTTGTCATGAACGTATAATGAAAATGGCTCCAAATATATGGGTATACAAGTATATATATATATATATATATATATATATATATATATATATATATATATATATATATAACAGAAAAACTTTGGCGTAGTAACCGCTATCACCTATAAATATATATATATATATATATATATATATATATATATATATATATATATATTTATAGGTGATAGCGGTTACTACGCCAAAGTTTTTCTGTTAACACCTTTATTAAACCCGGCGACAGAAGCAGAAAATTTATACAATCAATCACACATTAGGAC
This sequence comes from Poecilus cupreus, assembly GCA_963942605.1. Taxonomy (NCBI): domain Eukaryota; kingdom Metazoa; phylum Arthropoda; class Insecta; order Coleoptera; family Carabidae; genus Poecilus; species Poecilus cupreus. Next base: position 1,994,172 of record OZ012729.1, on the reverse strand, counting down.
CCGAAACACAATAGAAAGATTTTTTGGTGTTTGGAAGAGGCGGTTTCCCGTTATGGCATACGGTTGTCGTCTTAAATTAAATACTGTGTTGATAATTATAATATCTACTGTTATTTTACACAATATTGCTAGACGCATGGGTGAAAATGATCCACCGGAACCCGACAATATTGACTTTCGTGAAATCGATCGCCTAGTTGAGGATTGACGAAACCCGAATAATCCAAATTATAATCAAGGTGGAGCCGGAATTAGAATTCGTAATGATTTCATTAATAACTATTTTGCGAGATTGGAGTAGTTAGTTGGTATTTTTCTATATAATTTTATATGCAAAAATATATTTTATATTATCTAAATAAAAACTAAAAAAAAGAATCCGGTTTATCAGTACGAATAGAACAATAATATTATTATAACAAAAAGGAATAAATTATAACATAAATATTAATATAATATAAGAAAGGAATTATGTACATGGCAGTTGGTTACATAGTTTATTTAATTGCATTTTTTAAATTTTAATATCCAATTTAATTGATTCTATTTTTAATTTGAATTCTTCATCTTCCCTTTATTCTCTTTTTCTTGCAGTATCTTGCAGTATTTTCAATTCCAGTTTGGCTAATTCCAATTTTATTTTTGCTAGTTCCGAAGATTGTTGCGATAATTCGGAAGAATTTGTGTGAGGTTTCGGTCGGCGTCTATTCGTCCATTCCTGTGGTTTTAATTTTTCTGCGACCGGGGTTTGAAGGTTACTAATTTTGAAATCACCCCAATTGACCTACGGTACAAATATATTATTAACACATTATCGGCCAGTTTCATAATTATTTAAAAGTCATGTTTAAATATTTTCTATTCATTATCCATTGTATCAAATCCAATCAAATCTACATATATGTTCTGACTTACTGTTTCTTCATTTATCGGCATGGCCTCGGAAGTTGTATCAAGGACCTCAATAGTTACAGGTAGATCGGCTATGTCCTTTTCATATGTATTAAGATCCGTAACTTCTGATTCTGATTCTATTTTGTCCTCATAACTATTTATTAGCCCTTCGCAAGTTTTCTTGTTTATCATGGACAGTGTTATTTCTGTCGTTGGATCATTTTTTACTATATTTGGTAAGCCTCCACCAGTCAAATAGGTTTCTTTTCGCTCCTCAGCATAACTCTTTCGCGCTTCTCTTTTTTTATTATCGTAGAATTTCTTTAACGAATCAACTGGTCTGTAGACTTTGCTTATAGTTTGTGCATTAAATTCCGTACAAATTCGTTCCCATGCAGTTTCTTTTTCTTTCCATGTTACTCCGTTCGTTTTTTTATTTTCTAATATGTCGACATATTTATTTATTATGCTCAAACATAACATTTTTTCCTCCACACTGTAATTCGAGGAACGATTTCTTTTGATTTTTTCATCCATAGTCTCTGAAAATGTATTTTGTTGTTAAGTTTAATTAATTCATATATTTATGTTGCACAATAGAGCATTTTAGAACAATGAAAATATTATTATTCTATTGTTTTTTTACAATCCATTTAAATTTATCTATAGGTATAATTTTCTAAAAGTGAGGTTAGAAAATTATTGTTCGCCCCCAATATCATATCTTTCTAAAATGTCATATTAAAATTTTGTTATTATAAAATGTAGTCTATTATGCATCATTTACCTGTTTAATATTCAGCGGAATTTATTGTTAACTACCACAATTTTTCTCCTGGCTTGTTATGTCAAAACATACATGAATATAGTGACGAGTGCCGAAATCAAAAGTCACTAAACATAATTTTTAAAGTATAACTTTTTTAAGTATTTCATAAGTATGACTTGAGCAAACGGAATAAATATTAAGTGTTCCTTTGCTGTAAGGAATCCTATCTTTCTTTATCAAGGATAAGCCTGGTAAGCTACCTTGACTCCTACTCTTGTACCGAGAGAACCCGTTTCTTTTTCAATCTTTCATTTTGTGAAAATGAAGAATAAATGGGCGAAGTTTGATGAATGTAAGTTTGCTACGTGGAATGTCAGAGGTATAAATGGAAAGAAAAATGAATTGATGTCTGCAATGCGTACGTATAATGTGGATGTTTTATGTGTGAGTGAAACGATGCAGAAAGGTTGTGGCGAGGAAGAGGTGGATGGAATGTTTTGTTTATGGTCGGGTGTGTGTGCGAATGCTAGAGCGAAACATGGTGTGGGTATGGTTGTAAGTGAACGAATGAAAGCATGTATTAGAAATTATGGTTGTGTTTCGGAGAGAATTTTATGGTGCAGATTAAAGGTAGGCTTTCATAGAATCTTCGTTGTGTCCGTTTACGGCCCAACTGAATCTGAAAGTGATCTTGCAAAGGATCAATTTTGGAATTTGTTAGATAGCGTGATTGATGCGTGTGATCCTGGCGAGAAAGTGATTGTTTGTGGTGATTTGAATGGTTGGGTGGGTGTAAAGAGTAGTGTGTCTGGTAGCGTGTTAGGTAAATTTGGGGATTCTAGAGTGAATGATAACGGTAGGAAAATAGTCTCTTTTTGTATGGAGCGGAACCTCTTCATATCCAATTCCATTTTTAAGCATAAGTTAGCTCATATATATACATGGGAGAATGTAAGTACGAATAGACGTAGTGTGATTGATTTTGTTTTGTATGATGAGCGCTTGAGGAGTTTGGTTGTTGATACGCGTGTGAAAAGAGGGGCTGAGCTTGGAACGAATGACCATTATTTGGTTGTGTCGCGTATACGTCTAGGTAAGTGTTGGAGAATGAGAGTACAAGGTTCTGGGAGCTTGTTTCGTGTGAAATCTAATGTTTTGCAGAATGAGGATGTTCGAGGGTTATTTGTAGAGAAATTGAACGAATCTTTGCCTGAATGTGAGCCTAATTTTGATTGTTGCATAAATGATGTTTGGGTGAAATTTAAGGGCATTGTCCTTCAATGTGCGAAAGAAATTTGTGGTGAATGTAAGTTAGGCTGTCGTTCGAGGAATGCATGGTGGAATGAAGAAGTGAAGGAAGCGATTGAGGAGAAAAAGAGGGCGTATTTGAGATTTTTGAATGTGAAGGATGTACCAGGAACTTTGCGTGATGAATGCCTGATGGAATACAAGAGGAAGAATAAATGTGTTAAGAGAGTCGTAAGAGAAAGTAAGGCACGTTTCGATGAATTGATGAGTGAAAGATTAACGAATGATTTTAGTATGAATAAGAGAATGTTTTGGCAGACTGTAAAGAGATTGAGAGGTGGGAGTACAAGACCAGTGAAAGCAATTAAGAGTGCGAATGGTGAGTTGTTGTGGAATGAGTCACATGTTAGGAATAGATGGTGTGAGTATTTTAAGGAATTGTATGGTGGTGTAAATGGAGTGAATAATAGGGGAGGGAATGCAAGAAATGCTAGAAACATTGAATGGGATATAGATGAAGGTGATGTCAGCTTTGCATTGATGCGTCTAAAGAATGGTAAGGCTCCCGGTTTGGATGGCATAACAAATGAATCGTTGAAATATGGTGGTGAAAGATTATTTGATTGGTTAGTTTATTTGTTCAGATTTTGTTTGAAACGGTGCGTGGCTCCTGATGATTGGAAACGTGCTGTTATTTGTCCTTTATTTAAAGGCAAAGGCAGTTCGAGTGAATGTACAAATTTTCGAGCGATAAGTTTATTGAGTGTGGTAGGGAAGTTGTATGGAAAAATATTAATTCATAAGGTGCGAGCCTTAACAATTTCGAAGTTAAGTGGTATGCAAGGAGGTTTTTTGCCTGAGAGAGGTTGTGTAGATCAATTGTTTTCTCTTCGAATGATTGTTGAGAAGTCACTTGATAAGAACAAAAAGGTGTTCTGTGGCTTTCTCGATTTAAAGAAAGCGTATGACAGTGTTCTTCGAGAGACTATGTGGGATGTACTTGTAGAGTACGGTGTGGATGGTAATTTGTTGGGAGCGATTCGAGCGTTGTATGAAGGAAGTGAGGCTGCGGTGAGAGTTGATGGTAGATTGAGTGATTGGTTTCGTATAGATGTTGGTGTGAAACAGGGTTGTGGAATGTCTCCTTGGTTGTTTAATTTGTATATGGATGTGTTGTTACGAAAGGCATTGAATGGAACTGATGGTGTACGTATTGGTGGACGTATAGTGCCTGCGTTAGCTTATGCGGATGATGTTGTTGTGTTCGGTGAAACTGAGGAGCAATTGAGAAGAATGATTGTGAGCATAAATGAAGTAGGGAAAGGTTTAAATCTGCTATTGAATGTCGATAAATGTAAAGTGTTGGTGTTTGAGAAGAATGATTTGGTGACTGATTGTAATGTTTCAGTGAATGGTGTGAGACTGGAACAAGTGAATGAATTTGTATATTTGGGTAGTATGTTCTCGAGGGATGGACGTATTGACCGGGAGATTGAAAGGCGAGTGTCTGCAGGGTGCAAGGTATTGGGTGCTCTGGGTACATTTGCTCGAAACGTGAATGTATCTAAAGATGCTCGATTGAGTGTTTATAATGGTGTGTTAGTGCCTACATTGATGTATGGTTCTGAATGTTGGGTGTGGATGAAGAAGCATGAACGACGTATAGCTGCTGTGGAAATGAGATATTTGAGAGGAGTATGTGGGTATACGAGACGTGATCATATACGGAATACATTGGTGTATGATGAGTGTGAGATTGAGAAGAATGTTGTTAAGAAAGTGGGAGTGAGTCAGTTGAGGTGGTTTGGACATGTTGAGCGAATGTCGAATGAAAGGTTGGTGAAACTAATATATGTGGGTGAGATTGAAGGTGACCGATTGCGCGGGCGTCCGAGGAATAACTGGTTGGGTATGATTGATGGTTTGTTGCGTGAACGAATGATTCCGAGTGTGAAGAATAAACGAGCATGTATGAATCGCACTATGAATGTGGACGAGGCGAAAGTGGTGTGTCAGGATAGGAATGTTTGGAGGAGACTGATTGTTGGTTGACTGTTTTTCTGGGTTCGTGCTACCCCACTAAGTGGGACATAGCGTGACGTTATGTATGTATGTATGTATGTATGTATGTATGAAGACATAAAAATGGGCTTTCATTACAGAAGGTCAAGGAGTTTTCATCTTTGGTACATTTATAAAGTTCGATGTCCTAATTAATATTCTGAGTTTGCGACCTTGAGCGACCGCCGCTCGCGCCGCCATATTGAAAAAATGGTACCAAAAATCAGTTTTTCAAAAATATCTTCTCTCCAGCGCCACTTAGGTTGAAAATAGTTATTACAAAAATTATAGAGCATAATATTTCCAATAACTTCTTTCTTAAACATTTTCCAATAAGATGAGTATTTCACGAGTTATAGCGAAGTCAAACTAAGCAAATTTCTACACTTCACAAAATCGCTATATTTTTTCACGAAATTTAAGAAAATATCGAATACATAATACGTACTACTGTTTTTTACTCATTTCCGCAGCACCATGAAGTAGAATCAGAGGCGCGTTTTTTTTTTCATGTGGTATCCCCAGTAGGCCTAATCCACAATTCGCTATTTATTATTTTCAACCTAAGTGGCGCTGGAGAGAAGATATTCTAGAAAAACTTTTTTGGTACCTTTTTCCAATATGGCGGCGCAAGCGGCCGTCGCTCAAGGTCGCAAACTCAGAATATTAATTAGGACACCGAACTGTAAAAATCTACCAAAAACGAACACTCCTTGACCTTTTGTAACCCCGAAAGTACTCATTGCCTGGACTATAATTTAAATACAAAATTTTAAGAAAATTACGTTTTCTCGGGTAATACAGCTGAACTAGACTTACCAAAAGTGTGAAAATTATGTTGCTAATAGATATATGTCCGAGCAATCGATTGCCGAAAACCGGAAGTCACTATTTGATTCCGTTCGAGATTTACAGTAACTTAAACACAAAATTTTAAGAAAAATACTTAAACTTACTTTTTTTTTCACGGGGAATATATATACATTACATCTGAACTGGACTTGCCGAAAATGTAAATATAATGGTGCTAATAGATAATTGTCTGAGCAATCAAATGCTGAAAACCGCAAGTCGATATTTGATTCCATTCAAGATTTGCAGTAATTTAAATACAAAATTTTAAGAAAATTATTTTAATTTATTTATGATTTCTCGGAAAATATGTATATATTACAATTGAACTAGACTTCCCTAAAGTGTAAAAATTGTGGTGCTAATACAAAAATGTGCGGGCAATTGAATGTTGATAACCGGTAGTCGATATTTCAGTACCTTAAAAAATGTCAGCCGTTTTTGTGTATTAACACAAATTTATGACTTGGTTTACACAGACTGAGAATTTTATATTTTTATTTTCTCGATTTTCTCGAAAACTATAACACTTACACAAAAACTATGAAGAACCTTTTCTTTAGAGAATTTTATGGTCTATAATTTTTGTAATAACTTTTTTCAACTTTGGTGGCGCTGGAGAGAAGATATTCTCGAAATACTGTTTTTTAATACCTTTTTTTCAAGATGGCGGCGCGAGCGGCGGTCGCTCAAGGTCGCAAACTCAGAATATTAATTAGGATACCGAACTGTAAAAATATACCAAAAACGAACACTCCTTGACCTTTTGTAACCTCGAAAGTACTCATTGCCTGGACTATCCAATATACTATTCAGCTTAACTTTTTGGCTACCTAGAAACCATTTGTGCGCAGCTCTAGAGCCTACACGGTTTGATATATTCGAATGAAACCTTTACAGGCATCTACAGTTTGATTGGGAATACGTGCTTTTTATGAATTCACATTTTTATTACACATGATGTGCGAGATATTAAGTAAATAAACTAATTTTTTGTTTCGTGTAGCTTTTGTTAAATAACACGCGTTGCTACTTCTGTTAAAAATTCAAAGATAAAGGGTATTGACAGTTCACTTTGAAATTCATTTTTTTATTTTTAAATTGATGTTTTAAAATTTTACAAAGTATTAAGCATGTACGCCCATTTATTCTAAACAGAAATAAATTTACCATACTTGTCTAACTTGTCTAGAATTTAAGTAATTTATTTTTAAAATTTCAAAGTGAACTGTCAATACACTTTATCTTTAATTTTTTTTAAAAAAGAATGACAACTTGTCATTTTTGACAGTTCAGTTCAAAATTTTAATTATACATTACTTTAATTGTAGACAGGTTAGATAAGTTTGCTATATTTATTTGTGTTTAGAATAAAGGAGCGAACATGAGTACTATTTTGTAAATTTTTTAAAGTGGTAGAAATGATTTACATATTTTGACAGTTGCAATTAATTCAAATTGATTTGTAAACGTCAATATTTTATGAAAAATACTTTTGGTCACGTACTAAATTACAAATACACTGAAATTAAATGAAATTCATGGTAAGTGTATAATTTAATTATAGAATATCATTTCTCCTAATAATTTTGCAGGAAATACATTACGAACTTCATTATAAATGTCATATATAAATTAGGTTATATGAACAAAGAACAAATTAAATTTGAAAATACTATAGAATTTCGGAAGAAATTAATAAATACTTATAAAACAAATTATATTGGATGAATTAGGAGCAGTCAAAATGAAAACATACAACTTTTTAATTCAAAATCCTTGTACAGATTGAAGTATCTTGTATTGATTAAAAATGTTGTTTTTTACATAAACAACCAAAAATTAATTATAATTTATGGTAAGTGTGTATAATTTAATTGTACAATATACATTTTCCCGATTATATTGCAGAGAACTCATATTTCAAGAATTCCATAAAAAAAAAATCAACCATAAGTTTGGTTATATTTTCACGGAAGAATTTATGAAATACTATACAATTATGTACGAAATGATTAAATACCAATGAAACTAATTTTATTCGATGTATTAGGGCTATCAAAGTGTAAACATAATGTATTCCTGAATTTGTGAAAAATTTTGACATTTCACGGTATATCGAGAGAGAAAAATTCATGAAGAGGAAGATTACAGTACATATGTCAGCAGTTTTCTTATTAAATTCAATTAAATCATCTTACGTAGTTATTTAAATCTCAAACAGTAGATGACGAAAGTTGTCATATTCATGATGAAAACTATGCTACTCTACCCTGTCAACAACCTGCTAATTGAAAGAGTTTCATTGTTGTAATCAAGTATTTTCATTATTGTAATCAAATATTTGCATTATTGTAATCAAAAATTTATATTGTCACAAATTTTTGTGCAACGTGTTATTTTTGACAGATGTTTGAAATTTTAATTAAAAATTACATTAATTCTAGACAAGTCAATTAAAATAATTAAAAATAATGGCTAATAAAATTTTTCTTTTTGATTGCATTTTGAAGTTTATATGTTATTGTGACGCTAAATCTGTATTATACGATCAAATTTACTGAAAATTAAATAAAACCGGGAAATTTAAATTCAAAGTATAACTGTCAAACCGACGTTAGACTGAAGAAGGACGGTATTACACGACCAAATTTTATAAAAATGAAGAAAACCGCGAACTTGACAGCAAAAAATTATTTCGAATAACAGTTTACAATTTGATGCTATGTTGACGTTAAACTAAGAAAAGTCGGTATTACACGATCAAATTAGGTAAAAATTTAGTTAATCCGCCAAATTTGTCGAAAATGTAGAATTCTAATTATTGTTTATTATTATTAACGGTATTTTTAAATTGACAAGATAATAATAGAAATGTCAGATTGACAGAATTCTTTATTACATTATCAAATTTAATAAAAATAAAAAAACGCGAAATTTAAATGATAAAATAATTTCCAATAATAGTTATTTACATTACAAGTGGGCAAAGTAAGGAATTACCCACGAGAGAAATCTTAGCTCACGAAGCCGAAGGCTGAGTGAGATAATTTTACCGAGTGGGTAATTCAATTTGCCCACGTGTGAAGTATAACGTTTTATCCAACACTTCTTAATAAATGAAAAATTTAATAAAGAAATATTATTTGACAGTGACATATGCTTTAAATTTTTAAATTAAAATGTCAATCGAAGTAGTTACCAAGGTGTTGTGTGTTATTATTATTGTTATAAATAAAAAAATACTCACTAGTGGCTTTCCTCAAAATTATACCCACTAGTGGATAATCTGTTACTTTGCTTGTTTAAAATCGCCATAGTTATAGAGCATTTATTGAGAGGTGTTGGATAAAAAAATTTTCACTTTGATGCAACTTTTATTTAAACTAGGAAAAGTCGGTATTACACGATCAAATTTATTAAAAATAAAGTAATTGCGTTAAATTAGTCGACAATGTAATATGCAAATTATTATATATTATTATTGACGGCTCTTTTAAATTGACAAGATAATAATAGAAATGTCAGATTGACAAAAGTATTTATAACATGAACAAATTTAACAAAAATAAAATAAAACTTTGAAATTAAATTCCAACTAAATTTTTTTTATAGTTAGATTATGTAAAGTTGGTATTACACGATCAAATTTAATAATAATAAAGTGAATTCGCCAAATTTGTTGACAAAGGAGAATGCAAATTATTGTACATTATTATTGATAATATTTTTAAATTACCAATAGAAATATTAGATTGACAATAGGCTTTATCACATGATCAAATATTAATTAAGTTGTTAAATGTTTGATTTAATTTTTTTTTTTAATCACTTTTTGAGTATCCAAAGAAAGATGTCGAATAGACGGGACAAATGATAATATAGAAAATGGCGGATGTCGATTGTTTTCATAAAAGACATCAGAAAAAGTGTTTGGTATCAAATGAGAATCTTGAATAGACAAGTTTAAATTTATTCGCTTCCGTTGTACTTTGAAGTGTAACTGACAAGATAACGTAAGACTGGGTAAGGTTGATATTACACGATCAAATTTTATAAAAATTTAAAAAACCGCGAAATTTAAAGGAAAAAAATTTCCGTTAAAATTTCACGATTTTATTCTACTTTGACGTTAGATTAGGTAAAGTCGACAATATGGAATGCAAATTATTATACATTATTATTAGCGGTATTTTTAAATTGCCAAGAAGACAATAGAAATGTCAGATTTGCAAAAATCTTTATAATATGATCAAATATTAATGCAAATTGTGTTTAATTTAAATTTAATTTTTTTTTTTTTGGTATCTAACTTGTTGGGTATGAAATGAAATGTTTTAGGAGTTCGCAGATAATCTTTTTTTTTTTAAAGTCACTTGAAATCTATTGCAGGGTAAAAATTAAAACACTTGGTCTTGGTAATATCCACGGAAAATGTATTAATTGTGTTTGTTGTAATTTTTTTCGCAAACCAATTACGATCGGCAATTATTTTTCCTTAAAATTTATGAATATTTGCGACCTGTGGGGTATCTAGTAAAATGTTTCAGAAGTGAAATATTGAGGAACTTAGTAATGACCGATCTTTATTATAAATCAGTACGATTGGCAATTGCATTTCTGAAAATTCCCCTAAACCTAGCTTGTGAAGTATTGAATGTAACCTTTCAGGTTCAAAAAGTTGGAAAAAGTAGTGATGAACCTTCTTTATCATAAATAATAACGACCAGCAATTGTTTTTGTGGAAATTACTAGAAACTTAACTTAGGGGTATTAAATGAACTGTTTTAGAGACGGGAAGTTAAGAGACACTGACATGAAAGCGAGGAACGCAGTGACGAGCTTTCTTCACTAATGTATTGACATGAAAGCGAGGAACGAAGTGACGAGCTTGCTTTGCCTATTGTTTGGTATAAATTGGAAGTTATTTAAGACTATCAGTTTATTTTTCTACATTTTCAGTTGTAATTTTCTTCAGTGACGCGGAGCCTAGGGGTTTTTTATAAATATTATTTAAATCCTACCGTGTTTGGTATCAAATTAAAGGCCTCGCGGAGGAAATTTGAACTCGAGTGTCAAAAAGTTGTTTTGGACGATTGTCAATTATTTTTTATAATTATTATTTAAATCCTATCGTGTTTGATATCAAATTCAAAGTCTCATGAAGGATATTTTAACTCAAGTGTCAAAAACTTTATTTTGGTAAATCGTCAATTGTTTTTTTATAAATGTTATTTAAATACTAACGTGTTTAGTATTAAATTAAATATCTCACGGAAGAGATTTAAACTAAAGTGCCAAATAGTAGTAACATAAAAGCGAGAAATGGAGTCAATGTACTAACTTGAAAGCGAGGAACGAAGGCACAAGCTTGCTTTGCCGATGCACTGACTTGAAAGCGAGGAACGAAGGCACAAGCTTGCTTCGCCAATGTACTGACATGGAAGCGAGGAACGTAGTGCCTAGCGTGCTTAACTGATGCACTGACTTGAAAGCGAGGAACGAAGTGACGAGCTTTCTTCGTCAATGTACTGACATGAAAGCGAGGAACGCAGTGACGAGCTTTCTTCACTAATGTATTGACATGAAAGCGAGGAACGAAGTGACGAGCTTTCCTCGCCAATGTACTGACATGAAAGTGAGGAATGAAGTGACGTGTTTTCTTCGCCAATTTACTGACTTGGAAGCGAGGAACAAAGAGACTGCTATCTTCTTCAGTGTCGCGGAGCCTAGGGGTCAGACCTGCGAAGCAGGTCGGACCGCTAGTCCTATATACTAAAAGGCTTATGGACTATAGATTAGCCAATCTAACAACCATTATTATTCATCGCTACAGCCTAAACGGTACGATGAATTCGGGTGAAATTTTTTTTTAGACGTAAAGGGCCATAGGGACTATGTGCTTTTTATAAATTCATATTTTTCTTACACATGATGTCCGAAATATTAAATAGGAAAGACATTAAATTTTTACATCAAGGGGGGCCTCGGGTTGCTACGAAAGTGTACTTTGTTGATTATAGTTGTAACTTTTCACAAATTTTTGTTCAATTTGACATATATGACAGATCTGTTTCAAATTTTGAATAAAAATTACATTAATTCTAGACAAGTTGAAGATGTTTTGTAAATTTATCTGTGTTTAAAATAAATGAGTGAACATGTGTACTATAAGGTAAATATTTTAAAAGCCAATGAAAAAAATTAAAATTGTAGCTGTCACTTTTCACGAATTTGTGTTCATCCTGTCATTTTTGACATATCTGTTAGAAACTGTAAGTATAAATTGAATTAATTCTAGACCAAATGAAAAAGTTTTGCATATTTATCTGTGTTTAGAATAAATGAGGAAACATGTTTTCTATATTGTAGATTTTTTAAATGTGAATTTTTTTCTTATATATTTTCCATTCAAAATAAATATGACAGATGTCTCTGTTCGTCAACCTCGATTCATTTAAGGATTTTAGGCGGTAAAATTCAAATGGGTTAATTTCTTATCCAACACAAAAAAGTTGAAAATTATTTTCCACTTCATATATGGTTTCTTTTCCTTCTCAAAAAATACATCAGATGTCTCTGCTCGACAACCTCGATACTTCTAAGTATTTTAAGCGGTAAAATTTAAATAAGTTCATTACTTATCTAATATAAAAATTTCGTTTTAAATATTTGTAATTAATTTCAGAATTATTTTTTTTTATCATCAGTTTTTATTTCTGATCCTGCCGTGTTTGGTACTAAATTAAAAGTTTCACGTTAGAGCTTTAAAATAAAGTGTCATAAAGTGGACGATTGTCTATTGTTTTTTATAAATGTTATTTAAATCCTACCGTGTTTGGTATTGAATAAAAGGTCTCGCAGAGGAGATTTCAACGCAATTATCAAAAAGTTGTTTTGGACGATTGTCAATCGTTTTCTATAAATATAATATAAATCCTACCGTGTTTGGTATTGAATTAAAGGTCTCACAGAGGAGATTTGAAATCAAGTATCAAAAAGTTTTTTTGGGCGATTGACAATTGTTTTTTATAAATATGATTTAAATCCTACCGTGTTTAGTATCAAATTAAAGGTCTCGCGGAGGAGATTTGAACTCAGGTGTCAAAAAGATGTTTTGGACGATTGTCAATTGTTTTTTATAAATATTATTTAAATCCCACCGTGTTGGTATCAAATTAAAGGTCTCGCGGAGTAGATTTGAACTCAAGTGTCAAAAAGTTGTTTTGGATGATCGTTAATTGTTTTGTATATATGTTATTTAATTCGTACCGTGTTTGGTATCAAATAAAAGGCCTCGCGGAGGAGATTTGAACTCAAGTGTCAAAAAGTTGTTTGGGCGATTGTAACTTGTTTTTTATAAATATTATTTAAGTCTTAACGTGTTTGGTATTAAATTAAAAATCTCACGGAAGAGAATTAAACTGAAGTACCAAATAGTAGTAACATGAAAGCAAAAAACGAAGTAACGAGCTTTTTTCGTCAATGTACTGACATGGAAACGAGGAACATAGTGACGAGCTTACTTCGCCGATGCACTGACTTAAAAGCGAGGAACGAAGGCACAAGCTTGCTTCGCCAATGTACTGACATGGAAGCGAGGAACGAAGTGACGAGCTTGCTTCGCTGATGCACTGACTTGATGATGCACTGACTTCGTCTAGTACTGACGTGGAAGCGAGGAACGTAGTGACGAGCTTGCTTCGCCGATGCACTGACATGGAAGCGAGGAACGAAGTGACGAGCTTTCTTCGTCAATATACTGACATGGAAGCGAGGAACGTAGTGACGAGCTTGCTTCGCCGATGCATTGACATGGAAGCGAGGAACGAAGTGACGAGCTTTCTTCGTCAATGTACTGACATGGAAGCCAGGAACGTAGTGACGAGCTTGCTTCGCCAATTGTTTGGTATAAATTGGGAGTTATTTAAGACTACTCAATTTATTTTTCTACATTTTCAGTTGTAATCTTCTTCAGTGACGCGGAGCCTAGGGGACAGACCTGCGAAGCAGGTCGGACCGCTATCCAATATACTATTCAGTTAAAATTTTTGGCTACCTAGAAACCATTTGTGCGCAGCTCTAGAGCCTACACGGTTTGATATATTCGAGTGAAACCTTTACAGGCACCTACAGTTTGGCTGGGAATAGGGCCTTTTCATTATTTCACATTTTTATTACACATGATGTGCGAGATATTAAGTAAATAAACTAATTTTTTGTTTCGTGTAGCTTTTGTTAAATAACACGCGTTGCTACTTCTGTTAAAAATTCAAAGATAAAGGGTATTGACAGTTCACTTTCAAATTCATTTTTTTATTTTTAAATTGATGTTTTAAAATTTTATAAAATATTAAGCATGTACGCCCATTTATTCTAAACAGAAATAAATTTACCATACATGTCTAACTTGTCTAGAATTTAAGTAATTTATTTTTAAAATTTCAAAGTGAACAGTCAATACACTTTATCTTTAATTTTTTTAAAAAAAGAATGACAACGGTTATTTTTGACAGTTCAGTTCAAAATTTTAATTATACATTACTTTAATTGTAGACAGGTTAGATAAGTTTGCTATATTTATTTGTGTTTAGAATAAAGGAGCGAACATGAGTACTATTTTGTAAATTTTTTAAAGTTGTAGAAATGATTTACATATTTTGACAGTTGCAATTAATTCAAATTGATTTGTAAACGTCAATATTTTATGAAAAATAGTTTGGGTCACGTACTAAATTACAAATACACTGAAATTAAATGAAATTCATGGTAAGTGTATAATTTAATTATAGAATATCATTTCTCCTAATAATTTTGCAGGAAATACATTACGAACTTCATTATAAATGTCATATAAAATTAGGTTATATGAACAAAGAACAAATTAAATTTGAAAATACTATAGAATTTCGAAAGAAATTAATAAATACTTATAAAACAAATTATATTGGATGAATTAGGAGCAGTCAAAATGAAAACATACAACTTTTTAATTCAAAATCCTTGTACAGATTGAAGTATCTTGTATTGATTAAAAATGATGTTTTTTACATAAACAACCAAAAATTAATTATAATTTATGGTAAGTGTGTATAATTTAATTGTACAATATACATTTTCCCGATTATATTGCAGAGAACTCATATTTCAAGAATTCCATAAAAAAAAAATCAACCATAAGTTTGGTTATATTTTCACGGAACAATTTATGAAATACTATACAATTATGTACGAAATGATTAAATACCAATGAAACTAATTTTATTCGATGTTTTATGGAGCTATCAAAGTGTAAACATAATGTATTCCTGAATTTGTGAAACATTTTGACATTTCACGGTATATCGAGTGAGGGAATCGTTAAAAAAGTTGATTCTTCATTTATAAATAGTGAAATTAAATATAATACATAGTAGGAAGATATATTCTTATTTTATGTTGTAGAGAAAAACATTTACAAATAAATCAAGCATCAATGATAAAATTAAATTTTGTTGTATTTACAACATATCAACTATAGAATTACGCATAAAATTATTAAATACTAATGAAGCAATATAGTATTAGCTGCATTATATAATATAAGAAAAATTCATGCAGAGGAAGATTACAGTACATATGTCAACAGTTTTCTTATTAAATACAATTAAATTATCTTACGTAATTATTTAAATCTCAAACAGTTGATGACGAAAGTTGTCATATTCATGATGAAAACTATGCTACTCTACCCTGTCAACAACCTGCTAATATTCCAAGAGGAAATATTTTTCGGCAGCTATTTATACGGATACATTTTGACCAGGATCAGTTTTAAAATATTGGTATGGAGATTATAATAATAATTTTTAGTGTGAAAATAATATACTTTTATTGTTTTATATAATTATTTATTGTAATGAAAGAGTTTCATTGTTGTAATCAAGTATTTTCATTATTGTAATCAAATATTTGCATTATTGTAATCAAAAATGTATATTGTAGCTGTCACTTCTCACAAATTTTTATGCAACGTGTTATTTTTGACAGATGTTTGAAATTTTAATTACAAATTACATTAATTCTAGACAAGTCAATTAAAATAATTAAAAATAATGGCTAATAAAATTTTTCTTTTTGATTGCATTTTGAAGTTTATATGTTATGGTGACGCTAAATCTGTATTATACGATCAAATTTACTGAAAATAAAATAAAACCGGGAAATTTAAATTCAAAGTATAACTGTCAAACTGACGTTAGACTGAAGAAGGACGGTATTACACGATCAAATTTTATAAAAATGAAGAAAACCGCGAACTTAACAGGAAAAAATTATTTCGAATAACATTTTTCAATTTGATGCTATTTTGACGTTAAACTAAGAAAAGTCGGTATTACACGATCAAATTAAGTAAAAATAAAGTAATTGCGTTAAATTAGTCGACAATGTAATATGCAAATTATTATATATTATTATTGACGGTTCTTTTAAATTGACAAGTTAATAATAGAAATTACAGATTGACAGAAGTCTTTATAACATGAACAAATTTAATAAAAATAAAATAAAACCTTGAAATTAAAAAAAAATTCCAACTTAATTTTTTTTATAGTTAGATTATGCAAAGTTGGTATTACACGATCAAATTTAATAATAATAAAGTGAATCCGCCAAATTTGTTGACAAAGGAGAATGCAAATTATTGTACATTATTATTGATAATATTTTTAAATTACCAATAGAAATATCAGATTAACAAAAGTCTTTATCACATGATCAAATATTAATTAAGTTGTTAAATGTTTGATTTAATTTTTTTTTAATCACTTTTTGAGTATCCAAAGAAAGATGTCGAATAGACGGGACAAATGATACTATAGAAAATGGCGGCTGTCGATTGTTTTCATAAAAGACATCAGAAAAATAAAGTGTTTGGTATCAAATGAGAATCTTGAATAGACAAGTTTAAATTTATTCGCTTCGGTTGTACTTTGAAGTGTAACTGACAAGATAACGTAAGACTGGGTAAGGTTGATATTACACGATCAAATTTCATAAAAATTTAAAAAACCGCGAAATTTAAAGGAAAAAAATTTCCGTTAAAATTTTACGATTTTATTCTACTTTGACGTTAGATTAGGTAAAGTCGACAATATGGAATGCAAATTATTATACATTATTATTAGCGGTATTTTTAAATTGCCAAGAAGACAATAGAAATGTCAGACTGGCAAAAATCTTTATTATACCGGGTGTTGACCGCGACCCCGGAACATAGGACTTTAACATGTAAAATCATAATTTCGTAATTTCCTGCTTAACAAATTATATTAGACAAAAAAGGTTCAAATAAAGATGAGAGATCATAAAATTCTACATCAGAATCAATGAACAGAATTAAATTTACATGCCCCATAACGCCAAAATTAAATATGAAAATATTAAAAATTAGCTCAAAAATCGGGTTAGCCTTGGAAATGAAACAAAATTCTAAAAAAAAATAGTCAATTATGCAATTTATAATAATAATTAATAAAAAATACAATTTCATTTCCAATTGTATACAATTTTGTTTCATTTCCAAAGCTAACCCGATTTTTGAGCTAATTTTTAATATTTTCATATTTAATTTCTGGCGTTATAGGGCATGTAAATGTAATTCTGTTTATTGATTCTGATGTAGAATTTTATGATCTCTCAACTTTATTTGAAACTTTTTTGTCTAATATAATTTGTTAAGCAGGAAATTACGAAAGTATGATTTTACATGTTAAAGTCCTATGTTCCGGGGTCGCGGTCAACACCCTGCATGATCAAATATTAATGCAAATTGTGTTTAATTTAAATTTAATTTTTTTTTAGGTATCTAACTTGTGGGGTATGAAATGAAATGTTTTAGGAGTTCGAAGATAATCATTTTTTTTAAGTCACTTGAAATCTATTGCAGGGTAAAAATTAAAACACTTGGTCTTGGTAATATCCACGGAATAGTTATTTACATTATACGTGCGGTAAGTTTAGTTTTACAGCGCGAAGTTTTGTATTGAAGCACGACGCGCAGCGGAGTGCTTTAATAAAACTGAGCGATGTATAATAAACTTAACGCACACATAATGTATTACATTTTCTGGCCGACATACCTTTTTACAATATTTCTTTATGGCTATGTATTTTCCATAAATTTTCATAATTGATATTTATAGTAAGCTGTGCATCAAGACGCATTGAAAAACTGTGGAACGTGAAAATAATCAACAATTTATATAAAGTGTCATAATCAAAAGTAGAACCACTCTCTGAAAATGTAAATTACGTTACGAGATATTTCAAGTTTTTGTGGTGTGGTGTGACGAAAAGAAAGGCAACAATTATAACCTAAAAAATATGACAATTTAATAATTCCCGCATAGACTACATGAACGATTCACATGTTACCTACCTTTCTCGATATTCTGTATTACAATTAATTTAATATAATTAAAATAAAATAAATCACCAATTTTCATCAATCCAATCAATTAGTTTTATCCTTTGACATTTTATTAGATATGTGACAGTTACCAACTGTGAAATATCGGCACTTAGTTAAGATAAGTGTTAAGAGATGGTGCTGCTGGCAAATGTCATTTTTATATAAAATTTTTAGTTTTATTTATTTCTATGTTACTTTATTTAACGATTTTTGTGATAACTAGAGTTTTTTAATTATTCTTTAATATTACAAAGTTACTTTGTATTTTAATGGCCTCAAAAAGCTAAAAAATATCGGTGCGCGTTCCCGCACCGCGGTGTTTCAAACAACATGGAAACTGTAAAATCGTAGTTACCGCAAACGTAAATGATGTGTGATTGTTATGTTTACATTTCAGGAGGCCAGAAAATTTATTAATTGTGTTTGTCGTAATTTTTTTCGCAAACCAATTACGATCGCCAATTATTTTTCCTTAAAATTTATGAATATTTGCGACCTGTTGGGTATCTAGTAAAATGTTTCAGAAGTGAAATATTGAGGAACTTAGTAATGACCGATCTTTATTATAAATCAGTACGATTGGCAATTGCTTTTCTGAAAATTCCCCTAAACCTAGCTTGTGAAGTATTGAATGTAACCTTTCAGGTTCAAAAAGTTGGAAAAAGTAGTGATGAACCTTCTTTATCATAAATAATAACGACCAGCAATTGTTTTTGTGTAAATTACTAGAAACTTAACTTAGGGGTATTAAATGAACTGTTTTAGAGACGGGAAGTTAAGAGACACTGACATGAAAGCGAGGAACGTAGTGACGAGTTTTCTTCGCTAATGTATTGACATGAAAGCGAGGAACGAAGTGACGAGCTTTCCTCATCAATGTACTGACATGAAAGTGAGGAATGAAGTGACGTGTTTTCTTCGCCAATTTACTGACTTGGAAGCGAGGAACAAAGAGACTGCTATCTTTTTCAGTGTCGCGGAGCCTAGGGGTCAGACCTGCGAAGCAGGTCGGACCGCTAGTCCCATATACTAAAAGGCTTGAGTGGTTCTCTATATATAGATTCATCTGCCTAGTAACCAAAAATGTGCGCAGCTCTAGAGCCTAGACCGTTTAACGGATTTAAGTGAAACTTTTACAGGCATGTATAGATTGTTTTGGAATAGGTCCTTTTTATGAATTCACATTTTTAGTACACATGATGTGCGAGATATTAAATAAATAAGGCGGAAATGCGTTTACGGATCAGAGTGTGCGGGTTGCTATCAAAGTGGAGTTTGTTGATTCTGGTTGTAACTTTACAAAAATTTATGTTCAATTTGTCATTTCTGACAGATCTGTTTCGAAATTCAAGTATAAATTACATATATTCTAGACAACTTAAAGATGTTTTGTAAATTTATCTGTATTTAGAATTAATGAACAAACATGTGTACTATTTTGTAAGTATTTTAAAAGTCAATTAAAAAAATTAAAATTGTAGCTGTTACTTTTCACAATTTTTTGTGCAACTAGTTATTTTGACATTTCAGTCTGAAATTTTAAATATAAATTACTTTAATTGTAGTTCAGTTAGACAAGTTTGCTAATTTATTTGTGTTTAGAATATATATGCAAACATTATTATTATTTTGTAATTATTTTAAATTTGAATTTTTTTTCTCATATTTTTTTAAATTTAAAATTAATATGACAGATGTCGTTGTTTGCCAACCTCAATTCTTTTAAGGAATTTAGGCGGTAAAATTCAAATGAATTAACTTCTTCTAACATGAAAAATTTGAGAATTATTTTTCGCTTCATAGATGGTTTCTTTTTCTTCTCAAAAAATACAACAGATGTCTCTGCTCGACAACCTCGATGCTTCTAAGTATTTTAGGCGGTAAAATTTAAACAAGTTAATTACTTATCTAATATAAAAAGTTCGTTTTAAATATTTATAATCAATTTCAGATTTTTTTTATATCTAAATTCGTAGAATTGTCTAAAAGTTATTTTAAACAATGATCAGTTGTTTTTTATTTCTAATCAAGTGTCACAAAATTATTATACACGATCGTTAATTGTTTTTTCTGAATGTTATTTAAATCCTGCCGTGTTTGGTATTAAATTGAAGGTCTCACTCATCACATTTAAACTAAAGTGTCAAAAAATTATTTTGGACGATCGTAATTTGTTTTTATAAATGTTATTTAAAACCTACCGTGTTTGGTATTGAATTAAATGTCTCAATCATTATATTTAAACTCAAGTATCAAAAATTTATTTTGTCGATCGCTAATTGTTTTTATAAATGTTATTTAAATCCTACCGTGTTTGGAATCAAATTACAAGTCTCGGATAAGAGGTTTGAACTCAAGTGTCAAAAAGTTGTTTTTGGTGATTGTCAATTGTTTTGTATAAATGTTATTTAAATCCTACCGTGTTTGGTATTGAATTAAAGGTCTTGCTCATGAGATTTAAACTCAAGTTTCAAAAAGTTATTTTGGACGAACGTCAATTGTTTTTTCCAAATGTTACTTAAATCCTACAGTGTTTGGAATCAAATCTCGCAGAGGAGGTTTGAACTCAAGTGTCAAAATGTTATTTTGGGCGATTGTCAATTGTTTTGTATAAATGTTATTTTAATTCTACCTTGTTTGATATTAAATTAAAAGTCTCACGGAGTGGATTTAAACTTAAGTATCAGAAAGTTATTTTGCACGATCATACAATTTTGTCAGTGGTTAACACACAACTTTCTTAAAAAAAAAACATGCAACTTTCGTCAGTGGGAAACACACAACTTCCTTCAAAACTTGTACTGACATGGAAGCAAAGAACGTAGTGACGAGCTAGCTTCGCCTATGTACTGACATGGAAGCGAGGAATGGAGTGACGAGCTTGCTTCGCAGATATTTGAACTCAAGTGTCAAAAAGTTGTTTTGGACGATTGTCAATTGTTTTCTATAAAAATTATTTAAATCCTACCGTGTTTGGTATTCAATTGAAGGTCTCGCAGAGGAGATTTGAACTCAAGTGTCAAAAAGTTGTTTTGGGCGATTGTCAATTGTTTTCTATAAATATTATTTAAATCCTACCGTGTTTGGTATTGAATAAAAGCTCTCGCAGAGAAGATTTGAACTTAAGTGTCAAAAAGTTATTTTGGACGATTGTCAATTGTTTTTTATAAATATTATTTAAATCCTACCGTGTTTGGTATAAAATTAAAGGTCTCGCGAAGGAGATTTGAACTCAAGTGTCAAAAAGTTGTTTTGGACGATCGTTAATTGTTTTGTATAAATGTTATTTAATTCCTACCGCGTTTGGTATCAAATTAAAAGTCTCATGAAGGATATTTCAACTCGTCAAAAAGTTATTTTGGTAAATCGTCAATTGTTTTTTTATTATAAATGTTATTAAATCCTAACGTGTTTGGTATTGAATTAAATATCTCACGGAAAACGGAGAAATGAAGAGACGAGCTTGCTCCGCCATGCACTGACTTAAAAGCGAGGAACGAAGTGACGAGCTTTCTTCGTTAATGTACTGACATAGAAACGAGGAACATAGTGACGAGCTTGCTTCGCCGATGCACTTTTTGAAAGCGAGGAACGAAGGCACAAGCTTGCTTCGCCAATGTACTGACATGGAAGCGAGAAACGTAGTGACGAGCTTGCTTCGTCGATGCACTGACATGGAAGCGAGGAACGAAGTGATGAGCTTTCTTCGTCAATGTACTGACATCGAAGCGAGGAAAGTAGTGACGAGCTTGCTTCGCCAATTGTTTGGTATAAATTGGAAATTATTTAAGACTACCCAATTTATTTGTCTATATTTTCAGTTGTAATCTTCTTCAGTGACGCGGAGCCTAGGGGACAGACCTGCGAAGCAGGTCGGGCCGCTAGTCTTATATACTAATCAGTCAAGGGTCGGATCAATAGAATAATCACTCGCAATTGCGCATTTTTACAGGCTAGACGGAGTAACCGATTTAATTGAAATTTTCACTGTTAGAGAGTATATTTTTTCGTTTAGTGCCTTTTCGGAACAGAATTTGTATTTTACCTCATTTTGTCCTTTAAAAAGGCCAAAAAAGGCAAATTTTGTTAAAGATCAAAGCGACATGTGACGATTTACTTTTTTACGATCACGTATTTTCAATAATTGAATGATTTTTGACAGTTCAGTTTTAAATTTTAAATATTAATTACACTAATTGTAGACAAACTGGGCAATTTTTGTAAATTTTTTTGTGTTTAGAATAATGGTGTAAATATTCCTATATTTTGTAAATTTTTAAATAAGCAATTTAAAGAAAATGAAAATAATTTCAAATAAAATTTTTCGTTTTGATTGTACATGCCGTTTGAATGTGGTAGTAAATGAATAACTACTTGTCATTTTTGACAGTTCAGTCTCTAATTTTAAATATTAATTACATTAATTGTAGACATGCTGGAATTTTTTTGTAAATTTATTTGTCTTTACAATAAATGCGAAAATATGTTTACTGTTTTAAAAAAAAAAATAAATCTTTAAAAAAAAAACATGTTTCTACAAAAGTTTAAAAATTTCAAATGCCTAGAATTCACCTCCAATTCACAGATTTAATAATGCTCACCAATTTCATTATATGCGGCAATAGTCATAGATATACGGTTGAGATTGCAATAATTCTTTGTTGTAATCAGTAATCAATGCATTGTTGTATTCTTTGATCTTTGATACAAGTTATAAACGGAAAATTATCTGCACAGGGTACTTACAATATAATGCAAATATTTAGGGTTTTTAAAATATATTTTATGTTGTTCCACAGTTCAATTAATGACAAGAACAGTTAGAAATAAGTAAGAAAAAAAGATAAGTTCTTCAATCACCATATTCCACAGAAAATTGGTATTTTAAAGTGTGGTAATTATACAAACATTTTTTATTGTGAAATACGTTAGCGAAAATATGTGTAGAAGAAATTTGAAGAAGTGAATATAGTTGATAAGGTTTTGATATTTTGACGTGACCAATTGGAGAAAATTTATTTTTAACGATAGTTTTGTGCAATTTATTATTAATAATCTCATTGTTAAATTTGATGAATGTAATGTTCCATCATTGCAACACGTTTTAGTTATATTCAAATTATCAAATTTAATCTACAACGTTCTGGTGCTTGGATTTTATTTGTTAATTGTATTCATTTTGAAATATTTGTTGTAGATGCTATAGAATTACGAGACATGAAAATCAAATTATGTAGATTTTTCTAATGCGACCAATAGTAACAAATTTATACCAGTGGCCTATGTGTGTTTCCAGTAAGCGGCAGTTTGAACTTTTTCAAACGTTTGATTATAACAATGAAATATATTTATTCTTTGTATCTACCTTACCACGGACCTGTCTTTATTTATATATTATAAAACTATTTTCATGGAGTATGTAGTATGTTATAATTAAATAACATACTCAAAACTATTAAAAAAAAAAAGAAAATAGCAATCAAAAGTTATATTTACGGCCGGTTCCAACGATTAATATAAATTCAGTCCCTGTTTCTCGCGCTAGCATCGCATAGTTCGAAATTGTTCGATACAACACTGAACACAATAGTTATTCTAAAGAAATAATCTACGAATTTAATGAAATTTCTATTTTGAATTTTAATTGTATACCATTTTTGTTAATTTATCTGTATTTAGAATAAGTAATAAGCGAATATATGTGCTAAATTTTAATATTGTACCCTTCATCACAAAATACACACTTTGACCATACGCTGGACTAAGAAAAATCAGTATTAGACGATCAAATTTAGTAACAAAATTAAGGAAAACCGCGAAAAATGTCGCCAACGTAGGTAGCAAATTGTCATTTATTATGAACTATACTTAAAAATTTTTTTTATTATTTAAAATTTCAATATGACAAAATAAATGTCAGATTGATACAGGTCGGTGTTACATGAACAAATATTAGTGCAAGTTTTGATTGATTTAAATTTATTTAAAAATCACTTATTTACTCGCAAAAGACATGCATTGAAGATACGAGATTAATAATTATATTACAAATGGAAGAGTTATGACATATTGTGTAGTGTTCTGTAGCGAGTCCGATCGATGTATAGTACTAATCTAATCAGTAATCACCTTTCTCCTATTATATTGTTATAACTACATAAGTCTTATTAGATTTCCAGAGATGGCGGAGCCCTAGCTGAGACACCCGCCGTAGGCGGGGGTCGACGCTAGTCCCTTATACTAAAAGGCATCATTCATTCTTTATATATATATCTATATATATTTTCATCTGCCTAGTAACCAAAATTTGTGCGCAGCTCTAGAGCCTAGACGGTTTGACGGATTTCAGTGAAACCTTTACCGGAAGTTAGAGATTTTTTCAGAATAGCGCCTTTTTATGAATTCACATTTTTAGTACACATGATGTGCGAGATATTAAATAAATAAGGCGAAAATGCGTTTACGGATCAGAGTGTGCGTGTTGCTATGAAAGTGGAGTTTGTTGATTCTAGTTGTAACTTTACAAAAATTTATGTTCAATTTGTCATTTCTGACAGACCTGTTTCAAAAATTAAGTATAAATTACATATATTCTAGACAACTTGAAGATGTATTGTAAATTTATATGTGTTTATAATTAAAAAGCAAACATATGAAGTATTTTATAAATATTTTTAAAGTTAATTTAAAAAAATTTAAATTATAGCTGTCACTTTTCATAAATTTGCGTGCAACGTGTCATTTTTGACAGATCTGTTTGAAATTTTAAATTTAAATTACTTTAATTGTAGTCTATTTAGACAAGTTTGGTCATTTATTTGTGTTTAGAATAAATGAGCGAACATGATTATTATTTTGTAATTTTTTTAAATTTGAAATTTTTTTTATATTTTTTTCAAATTTAAAATAAATTAGACAGATGTCTTTGTTCGTCAACCTCGATTATTTTAAGGATTTTAGGCGGTAAAATTCAAATTAGTTAACTTCTTATCTAACACAATAAAATTAAAAATTATTTTTCACTTAATAGCAGGTTTCTTTTTCTTCTCAAAAAACAGATGTCTCTGCTCGACAACCTAGATGGCTCTTAGTATTTTTGGCGGTAAAATTTAAATAAGTTAATTACTTATCTAATATAAAAAGATCGTTTTTAATATTTATAATCAATATTAGATTTTTTTAAAATCTAAATTCGTAGAATTATCAAAAAGTTATTTTGAACAATCAACTGTTTTTTATTTCTAATCCTGCAGTGTTTGGTACTAAACTAAAAGTTTCACGGCAGATATTTAAAATCAACTGTCAAAAAGTTATTTTGGACGATCGTTAACTGTTTTTTCTAAATGCAATTTAAATTCTACCGTGTTTGGTATCAAATTAAAGGTCTCGCGGAGGAGATTTGAACTCAAGTGTCAAAAAGTTGTTTTGGACGTTCGTTAATTGTTTTGTATAAATGTTTCTAAATTTCTACCATGTTTGGTATCAAATTAAAGGTCTCGTAAAGGAGGTTTGAACTCAAGTGTCAAAAAGTTGTTTTGCACGATTGTCAATTGTTCTGTATAAATATTATTTAAATCCTACCGTGTTTGGAATCAAATTAAAGGGGTAGCAGAGGAGGTCAGAACTCGATTATCAAAAAGTTGTTTTGGACGATCGCCAATTGTTGGAATCAAATGAAAATATTTAAGTGTTGAACAAACAACTTCCCTCAATAGGAAACACATAACTTCCGTCAATGGAAAACATACAACTTTTGTCAGTGGGAAACACACAATTACCCTCATTGGAAAACATACAACTTTCGTCAGTGGTAAACACACAACTTCCATCAATGAAAAATATACAAATATTATCAGTGGTTAACAAACAACTTCCCTTAATAAAAAACATATAACTTTTATCAGTGGATAACACACAACTTTCCTCAATAAAAAAACATACAACTCTCGTCAGTGGTTAACACACAACTTTACTCAATGAAAATCATACTACTTCTATGAGTGATAAAAACACAAATATCCACAATAAAAAACATACAACTTTCGTCAGTGGTTAACACACAACTTTCCTCAATGAAAAACATACAACTTTCGACAATGGGAAACACATAACCGTGTACTGACATATAAGCGAGGAACAAAGCGACGATCTTGCTTCTTCTATGTACTGACATGGAAGCGAGAAACGAAGTGACGAGCTTGCTTCGCTAAGGTACTAGACATGGAAGTAAGTAACAAAGAGATGATCTTGCTTCGCCAATTGTTGGAATCAAATGAGAATATTTCAGTGATGAACAAACTTCCCTCAATAGAAAACACATAACTTCCCTCAATGGAAAACAAACAACTTTCGTCAGTGGAAAACACTAAACTTCCCTCAATGAAAAACATACAACTTTCGTCAGTAATAAATACATAACTTCCCTCATTGGAAAATGTACAACTTGAGTCAATGGTAAGCACGCAACTTCCCTCAATGAAAAACATACAATTTTGTCAGTGGTTAACACAGAACTTCTCCTAATGAAAACCAGACAACTCCTCTGAAAACTTCAACTACTGAAATGGAAGCGAGGAACGAAGTGACGAGCTTGCTTCGCCGATGTACTGACATGGAAGCGAGGAACGAAGTGACGAGCTTTCTTCGTAAATTTACTGACATGGATGCGTGACACTTGGTGATGACCTTGCTGCGCCATTTGTTTGGTATTAAATGATAGTTACTTAAGACTACTCATTTTATTATTAAAAATTTTATTATTTATTCATTTATTTTAAAGCTTGGTATTTAAGGGATGTAAAAATTTGCGGTACTATGCAGTACACTTACATGAAAGCGCGGAACTAAGTGACGAGCTTTCTTCGCCAATTTACTAACAAGGAAGCGGGAAACAAAGCGACAAACTTTCTTCGACAATTGCTTGCTAACAAATTTAAGGTATTTGAGAAAACTTGTAATTTATTTTCCTATAGATTTAGTTGCTATCTTCTTCATTGTTGCGAAGCCTAGGGGTCAGACCTGCGAAGCAGGTCGGACCGCTAGTATATACTAATCGTTTAGAGTATTTCTCTATACTTTCATCTGCTTAGTAACCAAATATGTGCCGCTCTCTAGAGCCTAGACGGTTTGACGGAATCGCGTGAAACCTATTTGGGGATGTAAAGAATTTTTTGGAGTAGTGCCTTTTGGGGGTTTCAGTTTTTTAGTACACATGATGTGCGAGATATTAAATAAATAAGGCGGAAATGCGTTTACGGATCAGAGTGTGTATGTTGCTATGAAAGTGAACTTTGTTGATTTTAAAAAGAATAACAGTTTAAATGTCAGTTTTGACGTTTAAATTGACATGTTATTTTAAATGAATAGCAGTTTGAATGTCACGTTTGACGTTTCAATTTACAGGTATTTATACAAATTTTACATCATTTCAAGAAGTTACGAAAGTAATTTGGTATCTATTAATTAATGTGAAAAAGATAAAGAAAATATAGGCATAAAATGGCGAACATTGAAATTTCTCTCAGTGGGAATCACAATATTGTAACAATGGAATACATAACTTCTTTCAATAGAATATTCTGAATTTCGAGCAATGAGAAATACACAACTTTTACACTAAATTCGAAAAATTCCCCCAATAAAAAAATACGACTTTCGTCACTGATTAACACACAACTTTCCCCAATGAAAAACATACAACTACCGTCAGTGGTAAACACACAACTTCCCTCAATGAAAAACATATAACTTTACTGAGTGGTTAACACACAACTTCCCTCAATAAAATCATACATTTTGTCAGTGGTTAACACACAACTTTCCTCAATAAAACACATGCAACTTTCGTCAGGGGGAAACACACAACTTCCTTCAAAACTTGTACTGACATAAAAGCAAAGAACGAAGAGACGAGCATTGTATTTCAATACATACAACTTTCGTCAGTGGTTAACACAAAACTTCCCTCAATAAAAAGCATACAACTTTCGTTAGTGGGAAACACAAAAATTCTCTAAAGTTACGAGCTTGCTTTGCCAATTGTTGATATCAAATGAAAGGTATTTATTTTCCTGTACTTGCCATCTTCTTCAGTGTCGCGGAGCCTAGGGGTCAGACCTGCGAAGCAGGTCGGACCACTAGTCCTATATACTAATCGGCTAGAGTATTTCTCAATACTTTCATCTGCTTAGTAACCAAATATGTGCCGCCCTCTAGAGCCTAAACGGTTTGATGGAATCGCCTGAAACTGTTTGGGGATGTAAAGAATTTGTTGTAGATGTGCCTTTTGGGTGTTTCAGATTTTTAGTACACATGATGTGCGAGATATTAAATAAATAAGGCGGAAATCAGAGTATGCGAGCGTTGCTATGAATGTGAAATTTGTTGATTTTAAATGAATAACTGTATTGTAGTTGTAACTTTTCACAAAGTGTTCATCTTGTCATTTTTGACAGATTTCTTTAAAAAAATTAGTATAAATTACATTAAATCTAGACAAGTTTCAGAAGTTATGTAAATTTATCTGTGTTTAGAGTAAATGAATGAGTATATACGTGTACTATTTTGTAAATATTTTAAGTCAGTTAAAATTATTAAAATTATAGCTGTCACTTTTTACAAGTTACCTTGTCATTTTTGACAGTTCATTTTGAAATTTTAAGTAAAAGTATAACATATGTCTCTGCCCGCTAACTTCGAAGATTTAAAGCATTTTAGGCGGTAAAATTTAAATAAATAAATTATTTATCTTATACAAAAAGGACGAAAATTATTTTCAAGATCTTTTAGATTTTTTACCTCCCGCCTACCTCTAGGTAAGGGAGGTATTGTTTTTGGTCAAAAAATTGGGTAGTGAGTTTTCAATGAATAAGCACGTTTTAAGGTCCCTACAATACGATTTTACTATTTTCGCGATGATGTCTGTATGTATGTATGTATGTATGTATGTATGTATGTATGTATGTATGTATGTATGTATGTGTGTGTGTGTGTAGTCTGTGGCAATTTTTTCGTCTCGCATAACTCAAATACTATAACACCAAAAAATACAATTTTGTGAATTATTGCTTCTTATATTTAAATGAAGAGCTGATTAGATTTTGGATAAAATTGGGCAACCGGAAGTAGAAGTTTACTTGAAGCCCTTAACAGTTTTTTTGTGAAAAACACGGTTAAATTTCCTTTTTCAACAATTTATGTTATTTTCAAAGTTGAAGAATATTTAATTTTACATGTGTTTTGATTACACTAATTTTATTAATTTTCATTAGATTTAGAGATAATAAAATATAAAGAAATTAGATTTCACAAATCTTGCATTCCTAGTACACCATGAAAACATTTAAAAATTTTCAATTTTTTCTTCGAAATGTGACACATGTCATTGTGATTGTGAAGCTGTTTTTCTAGTGAAATATATGTCAAAAAATGCAATAAATATACGAAAGAAAATTTAAATTCTCAAATATAAATAGAAAATAAACAAATAAGAAGGTATGTTTTTGTATCAAATACTATTTTGTACTGTTTAAGAGTAGTATTGGGCGGGAGGTTATGTGCTGGCCACATCATATTTTTTTATCTAAATTCGTAGAATTGTCAAAAAGTTATTATAAACAATCATCAGTTGTTTTTTATTTCTAATCAAGTGTCCTAAAATAATTTTACACGATCGTTAATTGTTTTTTCTAAATGTTATTTAAATCCTGCCGTGTTTGGCATTAAATTCAATTGAAGGTCTCACTCATCAGATTTAAACTCAAGTGTCAAAAAATTATTTTGGACGATCGTCATTTGTTTTTTATAAATGTTATTTAAAACCTACTGTGTTTGGTATTAAATTAAATGTCTTAATCATGAGATTTAAACTCAAGTATCAAAAATTTATTTTGGACGATCGTTAATTGTTTTTATAAATGTTATTTAAATCCTACCGTGTTTGGTATTGAATTAAAAGTCTCGGAGAAGAGGTTTGAACTCAAGTGGCGAAAAATTGTTTTATGTGATTCTCAATTGTTTTGTATAAATGTTATTTAAATCCAACCGTGTTTGGTATTGAATTAAAGGTCTCGTACATGAGATTTAAACTCAAGTTTCAAAAAGTTATTTTGGACGAACGTCAATTGTTTTTATAAATGTTATTTAAATCCTACAGTGTTTGGAATCAAATTAAAGGTCTTGCAGAGGAGGTTTGAACTCAAGTGTCAAATAGTTGTTTTGGGCGTTTATCAATTGTTTTGTATAAATATTATTTTTATCCTACTATGTTTGATCGTCAATTGTTTGGTAATTAATTACCTATCACAAAGTAGTATCATGGAAGCGAGGAACGAAGTGACGAGCTTGCTTCGCCGATGTATTGACATGGAAGCGAGGAACGAAGTGACGAGCTTTCTTCGGCAATTTACTGACATGGAAGCGAGGAAAGTGGTGATGAGCTTGCTTCGCCATTTGTTTGGTATTAAATGGTAGTTGTTTAAGTCTACTCATTTTATTTTTCTACCGTTGTAATCTTCTTTAGTGACGCGGGTATCAAAAGAACGGTGTCGAATAGACTGAACAAATGATAATATAAAAAATGGAGGCTGGCCGATTGTTTTCATAAAAGTCATTAGAACAATGTGTTTGGTATCGTATAAGAATCTTGATGGACAAGTTTTAATTTTTTTGCTGCGACTGTACTTTGAAGTGTAACTGACAAGCTGACGTAAGACTGGATAAGGTTGGTATTGCACGAACAAATGTTGTAAAAATAATGTATATCTGCCAAATTTGTCAATATGGAATGCAAATTATTATACATTATTATTGACGGTATTTCTAAATTGGCAACAAGACAATAGAAATGTCAGATTGACAAAAGTCTTCATTACATGATCAAATATTAATGCAAGTTGTATTTAATATAAATTTCTTTTAAAAATCACTTATACGGTATCGAAAGGAAGGTCGAAGTGACGTAATTTTGTCAAAAATCGTTACGATCGACAATTGTTTAAGCTTTTTTTAAAATTTTTGTAGATACCTAACTTGTAGTTTATGTTACTAAATGTTTTATTAGTTGGCAGATAGCTATTTTTTTAAAGTCAATTGAAATCTATTGAAGGGGCAAAAATTTAAACACTTTATCTTGGAAATGTCCACGAAAAAATCTATTGTATTTGTTGTAATTTTTTCCGCAAACCTGTTATGATCGGCAATTGTTTTACCTTAAAATTTATAAATTTGCGACTTGTGGAATACCAAGTGAAATGTTTTACAAGTGAAATATTGAGGAACTTAGAAATGACCCATCTTTATTACAAATCTGTACGATTGGCAATTAATTTACTGAATATTTCCCTAAACCTAGCTTGTGGAGTATTGAATGCAATGGTTTAGGCTCAAAGGAAAAAATAGTGATGAATCCTCTTTGTCATAAATAATAACGATCAGCAATTGTTTTTGCGGTAATTACTAGAAACCTAACTTAGGGGTATTTAATGCCAATGCACTGACATGAAAGCGAGGAACGAAGTGACAAGCTTTCCTCGCCAATTTGCTAACAAGGAAGCGGGAAACAAAGAGACAAATTTTCTTCGACAATTGCTTGCTAACAAATTTAAGGTATTTAATTATACTTTAAATTAAATAATTTATTTTCCTTTAGTTTTAGTTGCTATCATCTTTAAATTCGCGGCGCCTAGGGGTCAGACCTGCGAAGCAGGTCGGACCGCTAGTCCTTAACTAATCTTAAATATAAGTTGAAGCGGTGCAAACGGGCATCAGTCTTATACATTATAATATTTATTTCTAATACAAACAAAATATGTAAATCATAACTATAAAAATTAAATCTATTTCAAATAGTATTATTAAAGATCTTCTAATTTTTTAAGTTGTTGTTCTTTTATTTGCAACTCTAAAGTCAAAAGTTGTTTCCTGAAATTTAATTCTTGTGTTTCACGTTGTAGTAATATTTTTTAAATTTCAATATCTAATTCAAGAGAATGGTGTCGTAGTTCAGATTCTCTTTCGTTACATATTTTTTTTCTGTTTACTCTCATCTTGTATTAATTTCTTTTAAAGTTCGTGTACTTCTAATATTATGGTAGCAAGATCTGAATATTGTTTTGAAAGATCTGAGCTACAAGCTGATGTTGGCGCTGTAGATCTTCTTCTTTTTGTCCTTACAAACATAAAAGTTACTAGATACTCTTCTTATTCGTCACAATCTTGTCCCTTAGTGTACACTTAGCTAAACCACACTTTAAAAAGCATGGTGCAACAAACAGTAAAATTTAAACTACTCTTATCGTAAACTGAGTTTACATAAGTAACACTTTAAGGATTGGCGGTGCAACTGGGCATAATGCCCGTTTACACCAGTATCTCTTAAGCATTAAGTGGAGCTTAAGTAACTAAATTCATTTGCACCGCGATGTTAAGTGACACTCAATTTTATTAAGTTCCACTTACCTTAACGGATAAAATATGGATGTTTTGATGATATTAATTAAGAAATTGATTTAATTCATAATGGAATCCAAAGAAAAATTTATAACATACCTAATTTTGTTGACACGATGGACGATCTAACCTTTTACCACGTACGTTCTTTTTCTTTCTAGGTACAACCGTCTGTTTTCTTCGATGTAATTATATGTTTGTAATTATTTACCATGCTGAGTAACAACATAATTTCATCGTTTGTAAAATTAGGTAGCCGCTTTTTTTTCACTCATTTCTAACATAAAACATTTTACATAATTACTTTCTAGTTTTTACATTTTGAATTATAATACTCACTTTGAGAAATAATATAATCTTCTTCAATACTAAACATACTTTTACTTACAACCAATAAAAAAAAAAAACCGTTCGTGAATGAATTGAGAATATTTTGACATTTCACTTGAAATGAATGTAGTTACTACCGCAACATACCAAAAATCCCTAATTTCATAGGGACAAAGTTATACTTAGCAATTTTTTTCTTAAGTGAAACTTGCGCATAGGAATAAAATTTTAAGTATAACTTAGATTAAAGTGTTACTTTGTAAGGTGTCCCATAAAAATATAGTTGGTGCAAACGGGCATAAGTGTACCGGTACAGTATGGTTTTTTGGATAGCAATTTGGTAGCGAGTTCGTAACTATTATAGTAGTTGTCCATATATAGTGAATGACCGACATTTATTTTTCTTATGTCAAATGAAGCACTTTATTGGACGCATGCCCTTTGCCACCATAATGATCTAATGTGCCAGTGTACACCGCAAATTTTATCATTGTGCTATCTGGCTCTGTAAGTAGGTATAATTTCACCCCATACCTGTGTCTTTTGTTTTTAATATATTGTCTACAAACTAATCTTTCACGCCACAATACCATGGACTCATCCAAGGATAGATATTTATCTAGATCATTTTTTAATTGAAAAAAATCGATAATAGGCCGCATATTAAATAATAATAATCTGCTGGTATCGGTTCATCAGATAAAGGGTTTCTATTGAAATGTATACATCTCATTATTACCATAAAACGGTCCCGATACATGTAGCTAGAAATTACAGGTAATGATCCTGGAGTCTATTTTGTCTTATAGTACCCATATGAAGCACTATACCAATAAAACATTTTAATTCGTCCGTGGTCAATTCTGTTCATCGTGTTGTTCGAAAATGTTCTTTTGTTTTTGACATGGTGTAACAAAACGGGGTTCTTAGTGTCGAGTGATAAAACGGAAACTCGTAAGGAAAGAAAATCACTTCGAATTATTTATTAAGTCCTCATGGAGGAGCGTTGGCAGTTTTATTTTGTGTTATTTGTTGTATAAACCCATTCCTACAAACATATTTACATTAGAAAATATAGTTAAACACACCTTGCGCTTTGATACGCAAGCAGTTACAAAAATATAAAATAAATCATAACCAAACAAATGTACAATTGAAATTATACAAGATGTTACGTCCTATTCTTCTCCTCTATTGCCGCTCTGTAGGCCTAAGTAGATATTTAGGTGGTCCTCGGAATTGGACGGCGAAGGTTAAGCCATTGACTTAAGTCGTCGGATTAATTAGCGATTTCGCGACTTTACAAGTTTTCACTTTTTTTGCAAAAAAATACGTTAATTTTTGAATTGACTGTTGGTGAGAGTACACGCACTAATTTTGTTGCATTTTTATTGTGCGTTGGTTTGATACTATATCCATTGTGGGATTTTATTGGTGCGTGCTCAATTTGAATTATTAGTTTATATATTCATCGGCTGTGCCGGATTTGAAGTTACCACAGTTTTTTATTACTTTTAAGCCGCCCTACAACTAAGGTAAATTTAAATAAGTAATTATAGAAATAATCACTTGTAAATAAAGTAGAAATTTTATTAGTCAGTTTGTATTAAGATAGTACAGTAATTAGTTTTGTTGGAAATCGCTCTAGTTTTATTAATTTGGCTTAACTTAATTAGTAGCGTACCAACTTCGCAAAATATCCTAATCCGTTCGTATTCTTATAGGCTTTATTTCGCCCTCTACTATTCGGGTAGATTTGGAAAGCTTTTGAACAGCGGGAATTCGCCGCACCTCATCAACTCATTTTGGCGAGCTCAGTTGCGGCCATCTTGGAATTTTGGCTCCCCGCTCCAACGCTGCGACCGCTTTCACTCGAACCTCGGAGACACTCGGCAGCCGATCTTGTACGAGCCCACGTTTGGCAGAGTCAGAGCCACCACTCCGTCAGCAGGAAGGCGCTACACTCCAGCCAGCGTGCAGCTAAGATTTTTGTTCATTGTTTTCATTGACTTCGGTGGTCTTATTTGTATTTAATATTGTTATTATTATCGACTTGTTCCCTAAGTGTCTGATAAAAATCGGATCACTTGTTTTTTGTTAATTTGGAGTGCTCGTTGCACCCGGAGAACCGTAGCTCGTGCGTACGACGGGTAGGCGGGTAGGACGAAGCCCAGTTTGGGTCATTCCATTGGTACCATCGGCGAACCGTGATCTGTTGTGCGCTACTCATTGGACCCCGCGTTGTCCTCTTCGCTTGTCGCGGACCACCTTCTACGTGATCCTCCGTTTATATTCATTGTTTCATTGCGAGCTGATCTGTTTCGCATCAGTCTGCAGTTTTGCACATATATTTTAGTATTTAATATATTTCGTTACTGTTAATTATTGGGCTTGATTGTTAAATACCTCCCTTTTCCCGAAGGTTAGGTGACCAACCTGATTTAGGTTGAACCGAAGGCCCAAGGTCGACTGGCCCAAGGTCGCTTGCGCGGGATAACCCTTAAGGGACGTAGCAAAAATTTAAGAATTAAATGTTAATATATCATCCTCAAAAGTATACAATGGGTACTCGTAATGCCAATTTAAATAAATTGATTGACCAATCATTAGTTGATGCACTTCAAAATGAAGATTTTATTGCAAAACTTGCAAATAAATTATTTGAACATTTTGAAAAAAAAATTAGAAGAGCAAAAATTATACTACGAACTCATCGTTGAAGGCCTCTGCCAGGAGAATAAGGTACTGAACGACGAAATCGGCCATTTGGAGGAGTACAATAGATGAAACAATGTTCGCATCTTTGGACTTTCAGAAGACAAAAATATTAATAACAAACTAAAGTTAAGTGTGAAACCTGAACAAATAGATCGTTGTCATCGTATAGGCAAGAAATCAATTAATTTCGTTAAACCCCGACCTGTGATCGTGAAATTTATATCGTATAAGGCTCGTGATAGTGTTATAAAGTGTCGTAAATTCTTAAAAGGTACCAAGATTACTATTAAAGAAGATTTAACAAAATCTCGTATTCAACTTTTAAATGAATCCTCGAATCCTTTCACTTTCAGGAAATTGGCGTGGTTGTCCTTGAGGCGTAATTAATTAGTTATTTGAAATTTTTGGGGGCATATAATTAGATTTATTTGGTAATTAGGTTGTGTTTTGCGGGGCGTATTTAATTAGACTATAATTTGTTTTTGTACTTTTGTATGTGTGACGTAGACTTGTGGAATTTTGTTTTTGGGACAAAAATTTTCTGGGGAATATCTAATTAGGTTATAATTTGTTTTAGGGGCAATGTAGTAATTAGGTTTATAATTTATTTTTGTACGTTTACTTTTGTGAAATGTCTGAGGTGTGTGACGTAGGACTGGAAATTTTTGGGGTTAAACTATTAATTAAGATATAATTTGTTTTTATTGACTTGGAACATTTTCACAAAAATCATTTATTAATAATAATAAAATACAAGTTTATTATTTGTTTTTGCATGTTCACTTTTGTGAAATATCTGGGGTGTGTGACGTAGGATTCTGGAATTTTTTTGGATAAACTATGAAATAGGATACAATTTGTTTTTATTGACTTAGAATATTTTTACAAAATTATTTACCTAATAATAATAATATACAACACAAATTATTATAAGAATAAGTGATTAGAACTAAACAAGTGCATATGTAATAAATAATGATAATACAGTGCAAAATAAACAACAAAGAAATCTTAACAAAAACACATGTAAAAACTCTACCACTGTTTCGTTATTGAGAATATTTATACAAAATTAAATAATGTAAAATGGATTCGAATTAATTATTAATTATATACAACTCAAATCAGTACAAAAATATGTGATTACAAGTAAAGAAGTATATATACACCAACAAACAGCACAGAAATACAGCACAAAAACTTTAAGATCATCACATGTAAAACTCACATCTCGATAACGTATGTACAGTATTGTTCAGAAGTTATGCCCCATAACCCCTCCACAGGTACCAAAACTGAACTAAAATCCGACAAACGTTCTCGCTAGTCGAATGAGAAAGATAAACCATACGAAATGAAGGACAGATATATAATCGATTGTTTACCTGAAACAGGTAAACACCTTGTAGAGATTATACAATTTCTCACTTATGATCCTACAATATTTTGCAAAATGCAAGTGAATATTGGATGCGGTATACAAGTTCGATGACGCATCTAAACTTCTTGAACTTTACGACCCCTGTTGAAAATTAATTACATTTTCATCAGAAAATAAAACAAAAACATTCAACTACATATTAAATTCAAATTATCTGATAACTAAAATGTAGCATATAGGGATTTCAGTGTTATATTTTTGATATTGCTATAAATAATAATAATAATAAAAAATATTCTTTACATTGATATGGAGTTGATTATTGAATTTTCCAACTTCTTCCTTTAGTTTTCTTCTGTTTTCACGCCTGTTATTCTTATTTGCTTCTTTTTCTTTCTGTTCGTCTATATTCTAGTCTTTTTAGTTTTTTTCCTATTTCTCTCTCTTCTTTTACCCGTATCTTCTCTTCTCTTATTTTTATCTGTTTTGTTTCTTCATTTATACCTTTTATGGTTGTTGAGGCGTCGGCTGGTAGTTCCGGTTTGTAAGACCGGAAATGAAGAACTAAAGTCAACGTAAAATGGAGCTTAATGATGTTTGACCCTCAGAAAAGACTCGAAGGACCAGCGTTGCGTGGAGGGTCCAAATCCCCAAAGATGGTAATGTTGACCTGTGATACGCCTGGCGTAGATGTAAAACCAGAAAATGGAGCAGTGGCAGATGCGCTGGTTGCAAGACGTGGCGGTTAATTTGGAACAATTGTGATGCGGCGGTGCGTGATGGATGCAGAATTCCAAAAGGAATGACAGGAAATCTGATAGAGCGTGGAATAAAGTATGCACATAATAGCGTATAAACAATATGATGTTGGCGCGATAGAGTATCCAAACAAGAAGAAATAAATGCAAATAGGAAAGGAATAAGGGTGGACACTTTTCACCTGCCCGAGCAATAAGCAGGACTTACACAATACAGTCGCTCTTTGGAAGGACAGGATAAACCACAAAGGCCCACAAATGTGTGTTAGGAGAACAAAGCTAAATTAAACCAATCTTATTCCTAATAACAGCAAAGAAATAGAAGAGATAAATCAACAAGAAAATAAGCGTAGCGGAATCAAGATATATATGGATAAGTATACTTAAAATTAATACATACATAAAATATAATAATTAGACAAATAATATTCCAAAACTGGAAACTCAACAATGCATTAATTTTGTGCGAATGTAAGTGAATATATACAAAATAAGTGTGTGATAATAACTAGATATTAACCAACAAACAAATGAATAAATTATAATTACTACGAGAAATAACCCATATCCGTAAGTAAATAATTATAACTAGAGCGTATTGAATAGTAAATGTGATCTGTAAATGGAGATAACTAGATCAAACTAAACATGTACAAAACTGCGAATAAATTGACAAAGCGTGAGAAACTACTTGTATATCAAAAAGGATGCGATATTTATTTATAAATATAACAAATATTGTAAGCGTTTGCAAGAAATAATAACCCAAAAATAAATCATGTAAATTGCGTGTCAAATTAGTCAATATACAGTGAAATGCAACTCACAATGAAACAGATACGTAAACTGGAGCACTATTAATAAATATATTGAACAATAATAAAGAAATATTGTAAACTAATTAACTATTGAAAAGTGAACAAATGTAAATGATTTTACATCTGTAAACTGTAATTTGGAATAAATAAAACGTACTTACTGCGTGTAGGATGTATCAAATTGTATAGCAAAAATACCTGGTGCGATTTCAGTGAACAGTATTGTATTGGAATCAAGATATACCTCCAAAAGTAGATTACCATAAACAAGTTGTTGTATCCAGTATTCAGTGTGCTGTAGATGCATATACAAACCAAAATAAAGCTGGAAAATAATGATAAAAGGATACACACAAGATATACTTGTATAGGTTAAAGTGATAACTA
Source organism: Poecilus cupreus (assembly GCA_963942605.1). NCBI lineage: Eukaryota > Metazoa > Arthropoda > Insecta > Coleoptera > Carabidae > Poecilus > Poecilus cupreus. The sequence goes on along the minus strand of OZ012729.1, from coordinate 1,955,054 downwards.
GATCACGTGCGAAGTTCACTATTAAATAAGTCAAAACAAAGCGTTAATTTACAATAATCACTGTAAAACACTGTAGCGATAATAATAATAATGAATTAAGCGAAAATACAACAATAACTAAAGAATTATTGTGTTAGCGTAAGCAAAATATAGCGGTAAAAACGTGCGATCGTATACAAGATCCAAGCGAGAGCGAGTAAAACATGTGCTCGGTAGCCGGACACTTGACAGGCGAGTAACCGGACATGACGTCGCGTGGCACAGAGGCAGTGCAAAAATAAATTTGCTGCGAATACTAAGGTCTGACGCTAGATGGAGCAAGTGGTCCCAACATGCCGCCCGGCCAAAAACGAAGTTTTTCAGGGTTTCAGGGTCTGGTGAAAATGCCAGTGTCAGTTTTGACCTGCGCTACTCGGACTATATGGTCATCTCCTGGATGCACTTGTAAGATTCGCCCTAACTTCCATTGAAGTGGTGGCAGCGTGTCACTTTTGATGAGTACCAGTTGATCTGGTTTCAAATTTGGTGCAGTTTTCGTCCACTTAGAGCGTTGTTGCAGCGTGTTGAGGTATTCCACATGCCATCTTTTCCAAAAGTCTTGTAGCATTCTTTGAACTAATTGCCATCTATGAAGGAGGCTTGGGGATTGATCGAGATAGTTACGATCTGGTAAACAAGCTGCTGCTTCTTGCGTGAGGAAATGATTGGGAGTTAAAGCGAGCAGATCATTCGGGTCTGAAGAGAGTGGACACAGGGGTCTTGAATTTAAAACAGATTCGATTTGACAGAGAAGCGTGGAGAACTCTTCAATGGTCAGAATTTGTGAACCTACTACGCGGGAAATGTGGAATTTCACAGATTTTATACCTGCCTCCCAGAGTCCGCCAAAATGGGGAGCTGAAGGCGGATTGAAGTGCCATTGTATGCCGTCAAATGCAAGTTGAGTGCTTAGATCTGTATTATACTGCGGTGAAGTTACAAACTTTTGTAATTCCGTGAAGTAGCTTTTGGTGCCAACAAAGTTAGTACCTGAGTCGCTATAAATGTGGGAGCATTTACCACGTCTAGCTAAAAAGCGGCGTAGGGCAAGTTTAAATGCTTCGGTGCTGAGATCAGAGGATAATTCCAAATGTACTGCCTTTGTTGCGAAACAGATAAACAGACACAAATAGGATTTTATTGCTTGGACTCCTCGTCTTTTGTACGGAGTGACATGAAAAGGACCCCCGTAATCGATTCCCACAACATCGAAGGGTTTTAATTGTTGAACTCTGTATGCGGGTAAATTCCCCATAAAGGGATTATGAGCAATGGGGCGACAGCGAAAACATTTGAGGCATTTTAAGCTATAGCTGCGAATGAGACGACGAGCACCGATAATCCAGAATCGTTTGTTTAAAATTGCTTGTAAAGTTCTAGGCGAGGGATGGAGATAATGTTGGTGGTAATAATCTATTATGAGACTGGTGAGATGATGTTTTGAAGGTAAAAGTAGAGGATGTTTGTGCGCATACCTCAAATTCGAATGACGAATTCTTCCTCCAACTCGTAAGAAACCTTTTTCGTCCAAGAAGGGAGTAAGATTTTGAATCAGTTTGGAGCATGGCTTCTTGTTGTTAAGTTTATTTATATCGTCTGCGAAAGTGTCATATTGTACAATTTTCACCCATCGTAGTAAAGCGTCATTGAGGTCTGCGGCTGAAAGTGGAAATTCAGTAGGAGGTTCCTTAAATTTTATGCGTTTGAAAAAACGAATGCATAATGCTGTAATTCTTACCAATCGATTTAAATCAGAGTACCGTTGTAGGATTACATTGTTAGGCTCAATAGTAACAGGTAATGATATTTTGGCTTGTTGGGCCTTCCCACCACAAAGAGTGTGATAATAGTTCTTGCACAGATATACCACGAGAAGCGCAATCAGCAGGGTTATCCTGCGAGCTAATATGATGCCAGTGAGAAGGGGAAATGTTTTGCTGAATTTCAGTAACCCTATTGCTTACAAAAGTCTTCCACTTGTACGGCGGAGCTCGGATCCAGGAAAGGGTGATAGTAGAGTCTGACCAGGCGAGGATCTGAGAAAAGGGCAGTTTTAATGTCTCTAATAAGTGTGACATCAGACGAGATAATAGCAATGCTGCACAGAGCTCAAGTCGGGGTAAAGATATGCGTTTAAGTGGAGCAACTCTAGTTTTCGACGCGATGAGGTATGAAGTACTTGACTGTACGGTTCGGGATTCGACGTGTATATAAACAGCAGCAGCATAACCTAATTCAGATGCATCACAAAAGCCGATTAGATTTAGTATGCCTTCAGAAATGTTGATATGACGTGGTATCTTTAACGTGGTTAAAATAGATAACTGAGATTTAAAGCAGTTCCATTTTAATAGCAGATGATCAGGTACTGGAGTGTCCCAGTCAGTACCAGCTACCCAGAGATCTTGCATGAGGCATTTTGCGCTCATAACTATAGGCGACAACCACCCAATGGGATCAAAAATCTTGGCTATATCTGAGAGAATAGAGCGTTTAGTGACGGCGTGTATTGGCAAATTTATTTTGTATGAAAACTGATCGGAGATAGGACTCCACGAGAGACCAAGAATTTTAACCGATTCATTATGTTGAGCTTCGTTAAGAAATGAGAATTCTCTATGATCTTCGGGTATGTTGTGTAATAAATCCGGATGGTTACTTGTCCATTTCCGTAATTCAAGACCAGTGGTACCAAGTAGTTTGATCAGTTCTTGTTGTAAGTCAAGAGCTTCAGATAGAGAACTTGCTCCACTGATTATGTCGTCAACAAAGGGATCAGACTTAAGAACTTCTGCTGCGCGTGGAAAATTTGACATTTCATCGACAGCTAATTGATGCAACGTTCTGATTGCTAGGAACGGAGCACACGTTGTGCCATAAGTCACAGTGTTAAGAGCATACGACTGCGGCGAAGTAGATGCAGAAAAGCTCCATAGTATTTTTTGGTACATGCGATGTTCTTCACAAATGAGTATTTGACGGTACATTTGCCTGATATCAGCGGTGAATATTACTTTATGAAAGCGTGATCTGTGAATGATGGATGTAAGATCTGTCTGAAGAGCTGGACCAGTTAGTAGGTAGTCGTTCAGGGATTTGTTGAGCGGAGTTTTCTTTGAACCATTAAAAACAACTCTCAGTTTGGTTGTAGAGTTAGATTCACGTAAGACGCCGTGATGTGGTAAATAAAATCCTTCATTTGACAGATTAAGATGTGACGGTAGAAGAGACATATGATTTTGTTCTAAATAGTCAGACATGAATTTGTGATATTCCATATTTAATGTGTCATCAGACGACAAGCGGCGTTGGAGAACATTGTAGCATCTAAGAGCGGTATTATAAGAATTGCCTAATTCAAGAGGATATTGTTTGAATAATAGAGGGACAGTATAGCGTCCAGACTCCAATCGTTTATGTTGCGTGACAAAAATATCTTCAGCCAATCGATCTTCCTCAGATAAAACAGACTTTTTTGGGACATCTTCAAGTTCCCAAAATTTCGATAGAGATGTGGCGATTTGATTTTGAACTGCTGTTAGCGTAGTAACAGGCAGAGTAGGGAGTAAGGAGGTTGGTCCAGTGACAATCCAACCCAAAGTAGTTTCAACGGCGAATGGACCATTGGAAACTCGACTTTGATTACCAGTTATCAAATCAAAGTAGAGATCAGCGCCAATTAAGAGATCGATAGATGCGGGAGTGATAAACTCGGGATCAGCTAATTGAAGGTGCTGTACTTCCTGTAGTAAGTTCGAGGATAATTGTGATTTAGGTAAGTTCTGTATAATTTGAAAAACGATTATTGCGGATATAGTGTAGATAGGTGTCTCAGAATAAGAAGAACGCATGTAAAGAGTCGTGGTGCCTCTTATAATATTTTGAGCAGTAGTATTCCCAAAACCTGATATGAGAATATCAGCAGGTCGATTGGCTAACTTTAAACGACGTGAGCACTCTTCGGTGATGTATGAGGACTCACTTCCACTGTCTAAAAGAGCACGAATCGGTTGCCAAGCATTGGAGGAAACTTTGATGAGAACAATGGCGGTCCCTAAGACAACCATTGAAGAAGAAGCGATATGAGATAGAAGAGATGTGGATTTATTCTCAGTGTTCGACGTGGAAGGCATGTTGGCTAAGTCAGCTGTGCTGTTTGGACGTTGCGTTTCACTGTGTGGTGTTTCTGGTGACTGGTAGTCATAATGTAAGAAAGTGTGATGTCGTTTATTGCATGTGCGACAATTAACCTTTGATTGACAGTTGAGTGTGGTATGGAAAGATGACAAACAATTCCGACAGCAGTTATTAGTACGTACGAGGTTCAATCGTTCAGAAGGTTTCATTTTTTGAAAAATAAAGCATTTAAATAACGCGTGGGGTTTTGAACAAGCGACACATGTAAGCGGATTCGTTGTAGAAACAAAAGTAGAGGTGTTAAACTGTTTTCGAGTAGATTGACCTGCGTGGTAGTTGTCTGATGATGCGCGAGATTTTTGCACACTTTGCCATTGCTGCGACTGTATAAATCGATTAAGAAAATCCATTAACTCAGTAAGGCTTGGTAAATTATCCTTAGATAGGGTGCGTTCAAATTTATTTCTAGTCTGAGTATCAAGTTTGGTTACTAAAATAAAAGCGATCAGAGAGCTCCAATTATCAACAGGTTCGTGGTTAGCTTTAAGAGCTTCAATGTGCTCAGTGATGGAGGAAACAAATTTGGTAGCGTTGTTGAAAGTCATAGGGATAGGTTTAGGTAAATCAATCAAAGTTTGAAGATGATGAGATGAAATCAATCTCCTCTGAGCATAGCGATCCTGCAATAGTTTAATAGCGATAGGATAATTATCGTCTGTAAGGCTTAAGTTTTTTATTAGTGATAAAGGTTCTCCCTTAATAATAGATTTGAGGTACTGGAATTTTTGGACTGGTTTTAAACTCTCATTTTCATCAACAGAACTACTGAAAAGATCAAAAAATGAATTCCAGTTTGCGATGTCACCAGAAAAATGCGGTAATTCCAATTTAGGAAGCCTAGCGAATGTGTGAGACTGATTTAGTTGCGAGGATGTTTGGGAAATAAATGCAGTATTTAATGGTGCATCGTTTGATGGTGACTCAAGGAATGGAGGCTTTGTAAACTCAGCTTTAATTTTCCGTACCATAGTAACGAAGTCATCATATTCTACAAAGAGATCGTCTTGCGCTGCTGCGTTACTTGGGTGACTCATAAGAGAAATATGGTTTGTTTCAAAATCTCGAACGCGGTCAGATAACTCTTCGAATTGTATGCGAGCTTCGATTATTTTATCTGGATTCGTCTTGGATTGTTTTATGAGATTTTCCAGCGTTTCCAAAAATCGTATTGCGAAATCGCGACGAAGTTTGAGTGTTAGTAATTCGGTCATGATAGCGGTGAGAAAACGAAAAATTAGCAGAAGAAAATTGACAACAATTGTACCAATTAACGACACGACAGGGAACAACTCCCCATCCGGCTCGAAGGACCAATGTTGAGGCGTCGGCTGGTAGTTCCGGTTTGTAAGACCGAAAATGAAGAACTAAAGTCAACGTAAAATGGAGCTTAATGATGTTTGACCCTCAGAAAAGACTCGAAGGACCAGCGTTGCGTGGAGGGTCCAAATCCCCAAAGATGGTAATGTTGACCTGTGATACGCCTGGCGTAGATGTAAAACCAGAAAATGGAGCAGTGGCAGATGCGCTGGTTGCAAGACGTGGCGGTTAATTTGGAACAATTGTGATGCGGCGGTGCGTGATGGATGCAGAATTCCAAAAGGAATGACAGGAAATCTGATAAAGCGTGGAATAAAGTATGCACATAATAGCGTATAAACAATATGATGTTGGCGCGATAGAGTATCCAAACAAGAAGAAATAAATGCAAATAGGAAAGGAATAAGGGTGGACACTTTTCACCTGCCCGAGCAATAAGCAGGACTTACACAATACAGTCGCTCTTTGGAAGGACAGGATAAACCACAAAGGCCCACAAATGTATGTTAGGAGAACAAAGCTAAATTAAACCAATCTTATTCCTAATAACAGCAAAGAAATAGAAGAGATAAATCAACAAGAAAATAAGCGTAGCGGAATCAAGATATATATGGATAAGTATACTTAAAATTAATACATACATAAAATATAATAATTAGACAAATAATATTCCAAAACTGGAAACTCAACAATGCATTAATTTTGTGCGAATGTAAGTGAATATATACAAAATAAGTGTGTGATAATAACTAGATATTAACCAACAAACAAATAAATAAATTATAATTACTACGAGAAATAACCCATATGCGTAAGTAAATAATTATAACTAGAGCGTATTGAATAGTAAATGTGATCTGTAAATGGAGATAACTAGATCAAACTAAACATGTACAAAACTGCGAATAAATTGACAAAGCGTGAGAAACTACTTGTATATCAAAAAGGATGCGATATTTATTTATAAATATAACAAATATTGTAAGCGTTTGCAAGAAATAATAACCCAAAAATAAAACAAGTAAATTGCGTGTCAAATTAGTCAATATACAGTGAAATGCAACTCACAATGAAACAGATACGTAAACTGGAGCACTATTAATAAATATATTGAACAATAATAAAGAAATATTGTAAACTAATTAACTATTGAAAAGTGAACAAATGTAAATGATTTTACATCTGTAAACTGTAATTTGGAATAAATAAAACGTACTTACTGCGTGTAGGATGTATCAAATTGTATAGCAAAAATACCTGGTGCGATTTCAGTGAACAGTATTGTATTGGAATCAAGATATACCTCCAAAAGTAGATTACCATAAACAAGTTGTTGTATCCAGTATTCAGTGTGCTGTAGATGCATATACAAACCAAAATAAAGCTGGAAAATAATGATAAAAGGATACACACAAGATATACTTGTATAGGTTAAAGTGATAACTAGATCACGTGCGAAGTTCACTATTAAATAAGTCAAAACAAAGCGTTAATTTACAATAATCACTGTAAAACACTGTAGCGATAATAATAATAATGAATTAAGCGAAAATACAACAATAACTAAAGAATTATTGTGTTAGCGTAAGCAAAATATAGCGGTAAAAACGTGCGATCGTATACAAGATCCAAGCGAGAGCGAGTAAAACATGTGCTCGGTAGCCGGACACTTGACAGGCGAGTAACCGGACATGACGTCGCGTGGCACAGAGGCAGTGCAAAAATAAATTTGCTGCGAATACTAAGGTCTGACGCTAGATGGAGCAAGTGGTCCCAACAATGGTATTAAATATCAAATTAAAATTAATATTTATTAAAAAAATTGTAACGCAGCCATGGAAAATTGAACAGAAATGAAATATTTATTTATTTACTAAAAAGAAGTGGAAAGAAATGAACACTGAAATTCGCCATTATCATTTCAATCTTCTATGAAATTTCTAAAGATAATAATTCAACACTGTAATAAATAATTATAAATTTGTTCTCTGAAATGTATATATTTTTTTTTGTTTTGTTTAGTGTTCTATAGCCGTATTATAATTTTTTTAATAAATACTAATTTTAATTTAATTGATAAATAGTGAAATATTAACATTTAGGTAACTATTGCATGCATTTTGAAATTCTAAACACCTTTGTATTTTCTTCTTTGCTGTATAGAAAGTAGGTAAAAATTGATAGCAAATTCAAAAAAATATCATTGAGATCCCTCTATTCTACATTTAAATTCTACACGCGGTATACAACAAATATATCACAGGAGTTCAAAAGTGTCGTCAATTTATACAACAAATATATTAATATCATACAAGTCAAAAATAAATATCACAAAAAGTGTCGTCAATATATACAACAAATATATCGTACAAGTTCAAAAATAAATATCACAATTTGTTCTTCGATATATACAACAAATATATCAATCATACAAGTTCAAAAATAAATATCACAAAAAGTGTCGTCAATATATACAACAAATATATCACACAAGTTCAAAAATAAATATTACAAAAAGTGTCGTCAATATATACAACAAATATATCATCTAAGTTCAAAAATAAATATCACAAAAAGTGTCGTCAATATATACAACAAATATATCACAAAAAGTTCGTCAATATATACAATTAAATTAAAAACCTAATATTTACACCAATAGCCATTATTTTCAATAACAGCTTCTACTCGCCGCGGCATCGAATTAATTAAATTCTGGCAGTACTCGCTTCCTCCCACACGCGGAGAACATTTTGTTGAAGTGCAGCCTTCGTTCGAACATTTCCTGTCCCCCTCTGGACCATTGTCGCCCACACGTTTTCGATGGGGTTCAAATCTGGTGACTTAGCAGGCCACTGGAGTAAAGTGATTTCCGGGTGATCGTTAAACCAGGATTTCACAATTCTTGCGGTATGAACCGCAGAATTATCCTGTACAAAAAAAAATGTTGCGATTAGGAATTAACATCCTGAACATGTACAACATGACTTCCTCCAAGATTTCTAAGTAGTAGGCCGCATTCATTTTTCCGGATATCTCCACTAACTCACCAGGGCCCCAAGAGGCCATACATCCCCAAAACCCGACACTTATTCTCCCACTCTTTCTGATTGGAACGACGGGTTGTGGGTGAAGACGCGAGTTGTTTGGCCGCCACAGCGGCTTTTTGACGTCTTCGTCTGATGAAAATACCTTTTCGTCAGAAAAAATAACAGAATTCCAATTGAAATCTCTATTTATTTCACAAAAATTCAGCCTCGCTCGCAAATGATTTGGCATAAGCTCGACTTTAGTCGCAGCCTTCCTACAATGGATCCCTACTTCATGAAGCCGAAGCATTAACTCCGAGTCTCTGCTTTAGCTCTGCAGAAGAGCAAAAGGGAGTCTCGCTGACGACCTGTTGCAAATTTTGGACAGCAACGACATTCAGTTTGCTTGGCGCCCCGCTTCGTCGACGATTTTGTAGGTGAAACGGGCCACCAATTCTGTATCGCTGAATCCAACGCCAAACGGATTTTCTCTGAAATATAAAATATTTATATTAGATTAAATGTAAAGAATTTTCACCTCTCGCAAAAACCTGATGTCAATTATTTTTTTTTGAGCTATAGGAAATACAATTCAAAAGTGTAATTAGATAAAATGTTCAAAATTAAAAAGCTTCGTGAACCGAGCCTAAATTTATGGATGTGATATACCTATCGGACTGTGGGTCGTGAGATCCTCAGTTCGAATCCCACTGCCGACAGTTGCCAATTTAAATTTACCCCTGTGGCTCTCCCTCCACTAACAACTTTGGGAGCTATGACTTGACGGCTGGTAACCGCATTTCATACCGAGATCTGCGTAATGGGTAAAAGGCGTGATGATATATTTATTTATTTATTTATTGATATACCTATTTCTGTCATGAGATAGACGTAAAATAAAATAAATAATTTCTAACTATTTCCAGAGTGCCATGGGAAACAAAACATACAAACAGTCGTATTATTTGAGTTTGACAAATGATATTTGGAAAATTTTAATGATTTACAGGTTTAAATTTTTAAATAAGGACAAATTTTATAAATGTAAAAAATACTTACATCAATCTGTAGATTTTCTGCAATGTCGCCGAAACTCCACCCTGCTTGCCATAGAGAAATTATTCTTCCTCTCTTCTCCATTGAATTTTTCGCCATCACAAAATATTCTAATTGCTCAAGAACTGAACCATGAATGAAAATTACATGTAATGTAACATATTTATACCTAGTTCGCGTACTTAAAAACAAAGTGGGGTAAGTAAATGTTATTAGCATCAGTTTGGAAATTCCACCCTTTCCAAACAATAGCGGTTGCTTTGACCACTTTAAAGATAATGCCAACAAATGACTATTGAATATTGGTTACAGTAATCTTCTTAAAATGGTGTTAATATTTTGGTATTTTAAAATACATTAAATTTCTTTGTTCGCTGGGCTCAAAAGAATTAGTGTTCGCAAAATAATGCCGTCAAATGATTTTAAAATGTATAATATAGCGAGGAGTTAACTAATTCTTTTAGATCTTTCAACAATCTTGAGTATTAAACAGAGCCTTAAATGTTTGTTTCCATGTAACATTGTGGTATTAACAATATATTCAGAAAACAAAATGACAGCTAGAACAATAAGTATCATTTGAGCTATAATTGCGATGCGACATTTTTTATTTATTCGCCGATTAATTTATTGGATACTTTATTCGTAAATGGAAATATCGGCCCTTATTTGTATTTATATTGATAAATGTTTTATTATAAGTCATACATATTTGATGTTAGTTACATTATGTTATTATTATTAGATTTCAAGAAGTTTAGATGCCTCATCGAACTTGTGTACAGCATCCAATATTCACTTGCATTTTGCCAAATATTGTAATATCTGAAGTGTGAAATTTTATAATCACTACGAGGTTTTTACCTGGCTCAGGTAAACAATGGATTATATATCTGCCCTTCATTTCGTATCATTTATCTTTCTCATTCGACTAGCGAGAACGTTTGTCTGATTTTAGTTCTGTTTTGGGGTTATGGGGCATAACTTCTGAACAATACTGTACATGCTTCCACAGACAAAGAACGACTGAATCGTCTAAATCGCGTCCCATCCCTTCCACTTTCGTTCGAGCGCCAAATGCATGCGCTTCATCGCCATGATTTTAAAAATTTTCCGTTATTGTCTTGAAATTTGTTTTGGTAAATGTATAAATGATATTTTAATAGGTGTGTGCTATGAAAAGCTAATTTCACTTACCAGATTATACTTCGTAGATCATAGATAAACTTATTTTTAAATTAATCCGAACAATTTATTTTTAAACTTGAAAAGTGAAATGCTAGTAAGTTGAATGTATTTTTAAATCTTTTATTTTTTTCTTATCGGTCTCAAATCATCTTAATTATACCGAAGTAATGGGATTGTATCATATATAAGCTGCAATAAAATACTTATTTTTAGTATACATTGTTTTTTCTGTATATTTTCAACTCCGCCACGGATTCTGCTACACCTGATGTAGATTTCCAAATCCAGCCTCATGAAGATGTTACTATGAAACTTTTAAAACCGAAATTCAGAGTACTGGAAAACGTCGTGATAACGAGAGCGGACGAGGTGGAGCCCATAGCTCCAACATCTGGTACGCTGTGTTGTATTAATAGCTTGAACCTTACTGAAGATGATACTCAACAAACACCGGACTCAGATTTCCAAAACCTGTTGGAAGATTTAGATACCTTATCTGGCATAAAGATACCAGCATGTATAGTTCCCCAAGTCACTTCAGACAATTCTGAGGATGATGAAGAAGCATCGTGTCCAAAGAAAAGTTGTGTGAGACGCATTTCTACACCAGACAATGAATTAAGTGAACCGTACGGGCAACCATTCGTACTATCCGTCGAAGATTTCGAAGAAATGGGTAAAGACCTAGTGCCTGATAATGGTGAAGATGAGATATTTGACAATAGCTACTTGAACCTCCTGCTAGGTTTAGCGGAGGTTACTACTTACGCATTTCCTCGTAATAAATGTATTCGTGACAATAACGATCGCCTTCTTGATGTGTTCACGATGCCTTTGAATACAAAAAATAGAGTTTTTATAGCTGTAGGTGTTAATATTATTATTATTAAATATTAAAACTGAAAACTTAAACTTAGAAAAATTTTGCATTGAAAAACTTTTCGAAATATGTGGTATTAAATGGAGGGCTGATTCCAACTCTACTTTTTTAATTCTTAGTTGTTATAGATCTCCAAGTAATTTATCAAACGATTTTAATGTTTTCTGTAACAACCTTTTTAATGTGTTAGAATTTATATGTAAGCCTAATTACAAAATAATTTTAGGAGGTGATTTGAACATTGATCCTGATAGAGACTTGAATCAGTATAAGATCCTTTGCGAAACACTTGAAAGTTATAATCTTAAAAATATTGTAGACTGCAACACAAGAGGTAACTACACTTTAGATCTTATTTTTACAAATTACCATACTAAAAGTCAGGTACTTGACAATATTATCTCTGATCATAGAACCGTAATTACTAGTACTAAATACAGTGTCCTGAATAATACTTTACCTAAACGTAGCAGAAATTATCATGAGTCAAAAATAAACACCCTTGAAAATGATCTTTTTCAAGAAAGCTGGGATTCTGTGTATAACGCAAATAATATCAATGATGCTTTTAACAGCTTTCATGAAGTCTTCTTATTCTATTTCAATAAACATATTCCTATCATATTAACAAAGAAAAGTACTAAAAAGCAATGGGTTAATGATGAAATAAAATTATCAAGCAATAATTTGAAACTTTTATATCAACTAAAAATTAAATTTCCAGGTCTAGAAAATAACTATAAGAACGCTAAGAAAAAGCATACCGCCTTAATAGCGAACACGAAAAAAACTTACTACCAAAACAAATTCAATTTATCTGATAATGCTTCAAAATGCGCTTGGAACATTGTAAAGTCAATATCCAACCCCAATAGCAACCCTCAAAATTTAGAGATGGAAAGTGACGGAAACACAATCAGCTGCCCCCAAACTATTGCTGATAATTTTAATGAATTCTTTAGAAATGCACCTCTGTTAATTACAAAACAGATACATAATAATTCAGGTTATCGTGATTTCAGCAACAGCTTAGAAATACGGTCGGCAAATCTTTTCTTACGTCCATTCGATGAATCAGAACTAAAAAATCTAATTGCGACTAAAATAAAAAACAAAAGATCATCTGGTTTCGATGATGTGCCGGATTTCCTTGTTAAAAGTGTCTCTGTGAGTATTTTGAAACCTTTAATTTTTTTAATTAATTTAAGCTTTGAAACCGGTAGTTTCCCTGATAAAGCTAAAGTTAATAAAATTAATCCTATTTATAAAAAAGGGAATAAACGAGATTATAATAACTACAGACCAGTAGCTCTTACCTCAGTTTTTTCTAAAATTCTTTTAGCTAGGTTAATTCCTTTTCTAAATAAATATAATATTGTTGACAGTAGCCAATTTGGCTTTAGAGCACAGAAATCCACGGTAAACGCAATTCAGCATGCTTACGAGGAAATCACGTTACACATCGAAAAGGGTGAATGTCCGGTCGGAATTTTTTGTGATCTCACCAAAGCTTTCGACTGCGTAAATCACTCTAAATTATTAAATAAACTTGAAAACTACGGTATTAGAGGTGTTTCCCTGAATTGGATAAAAAGTTTTATCGAAAACAGGAAACAATATGTAACTGTTAAACATACTGACAGTGTTTCATCCAGGACTTATAATTCGAGCTTTCTTGTCTGTAACATTGGCGTTCCACAAGGTAGTGTCATTGCACCTGTGCTTTTTGTACTGTATGTTAACGATTTAAGAAATGCACTCAGAGAGGAATGTTCTGTCACACTATATGCCGATGATACCTCTATCATTATTTCGCATCATGATTCTGAGATACTTGAAAACAAATGTGTAAACAATTTGAGTAGTTTATCTTTGTGGTTTAATGAGAATGAACTTTTCTTCAATAAAGCTAAAAATAATTATATTAGGTTTCATAACCATCAAAACAACAAAAATTTGGATATAGATGTTGTTATTGATAATAATAGTTTATGTAGAACCAATAAATGTAAATTTTTAGGTCTCACTATTGAAGAACATCTCAAGTGGAACTCTCATTGTGAAGGTTTAACCAAATCGTTTTCTACGATCTACTACCAAATATGGCATTTAAGAAGTATTCTCACAATATCACAAATCTTGATGTTGTATCACTCACAAATAGAATCGCGAATCAGATATGGAATTTGTTTTTGGGGTTTGTCTCCTCCCGCTCATGATGTTTTCATATCTCAAAAAAAGATATTACGGTGCATAGCTAATGTCCCACAAACTCATTCGTGTAGAAACCTCTTTAAAAAATTTAAACTACTACCGCTGGTATGTATCTATATATATATATGAAATTAGTATTTTTGTATTTCAAAACAAAGATACAATTCCTAAAAATTCCTCCATACATACTCACAATACACGAACTAAAACTAACTATAGAATCCCTCTGATAAAAAGTAGTATCGCTCTTAAAGCACCTCATGTGCAAGGTCTACATGTTTACAACAAATTACCTCTTGAAATTAAACAAAGTGATAATTTAAAAAAATTTAAACTTAGACTAAAACTATTCTTGCAACAAAACTCTTATTACTCATTACAAGAGTTTAATAGCACATAATTTCTTTTAAGTGTTAATGATTGTTCTTTTTTTAATTGACATGTTCTATACAGTCATCTGTACTGTCTTTTTGAACAATAAAATTTATTATTATTATTTATTAATCCCAACCCTATTATGCGAGTTGTAGTGGGAATCGTGGGTGATGTTGTTAAAAAAAATATGTGGACATATGCGACTTTGAAATATTTATAAATTATTTAAAAAAACATGGAATTAAAGAAAGATTGCAGTTTGGGGGAAATGAATCGAGTGTTTAGAATAGGAGAATTAGATTTAAGTTTAATATCTGGTGAACAATTAAAATGTAAATATACAGGGTGGGGCGTTTCAAGTTGCGTTTAGGAATATCTCGAAAACGAAGCATCGGATGAAAAATCCAAAAAACACGACTAAAATATTTTCGAGGGGGACATCCAATGACACCAAAATCAACACCCCCCCCACGCCCCATCTCTGGGGGGGGGATAAGTTTGAAATCTTAAATGGGAACCCGAAAATTTTATTTCAGATTCGCATTCTAGGTGAAAAACGGAATTCAGTGAAATCAAAATTTTCGCCCCCGCCTACCCCCCACCCCCGGGCCAGTTGGGCGGTGGGAAACTTTGAAATTGGTTACGGGAACACCCACTTTTTCTCAAAGATTCGCATTCTACGTAAACAACTACATGCAGATCCATCAAAATTTTCACCCCTGCCCCCACCCCGACCCTGAAAGGTGGGGTGGGGTGAGTATGAAACCTTAAATCGGAACCCCAAATTTTTTTGCAGATTCGCATTCTGCGTGAAATACTAATTTCAGTAACAACAAAATTTGCGCCTCTGCCCCCCTCCCCCGTGCCAATGCCGTGCACCTCGTTGGTGATAGGCGAGGGAACTCGAGATTTGGATCGAATCTTCGAGAAAAAGTTGGTGTTGCCGTGTCCGATTTCAAATTTTCCCGCCGCCCCACTGGTACGGTGGAGGGGGCAGGGGCCCACCGTGTATGAGACAGTTTTTAGTTTTGAATAAAGAAATCATTTTTAATATAATTAGATTAGAACATATAGTTAAGCGATATGTAGTTGATTATAGTGCAAAATATGCTGATTTCAATATCGAATACAAAAAATTTGTACAAGACGTAGTAATTAATAGTTTAAGATATAGCTTAAGTATAGAAGATAGTTTGTATGAATGTATTCACATCAATAATGTATGTTTTAAAAATATTTTAAATGATTTATACATTTACTGTAAAAATAAGACGATGAAAGATGTACAGAAATTTATAATGGAAAACCAAAAATACATTATTTAAAAGTCATTATGTTTTAATGTCCATGTATTTCCTAAATTTGGTAAAATTCCAAACGAAAGTTGAAATAATTGACACTTCTTTATCATCGAGTGATAATCAGCGAGAAGAAGATTATAATTCATATTCACAAACTTGTGCAAGTGATAATAGTTTACAAACTTGCCGTGGTGAAGTTTCAGAAAATACACGTTTCAATATTATTTCCGATATAGAGAAACATGTAAAACATTTCAATTTGACTGGGCGAAGTATTTCATTTATGATAAATGATCCGTCAGAAGAAGAAAAGTAAGAAACCTGGTTCTACAAAGGTGTTAAAAGTGTTGTGGAATATGCTGTTGAAAATGCTAATCCGTCTGATTATGTTGGATTTGTTTTCCGCACGCCGAGGCTAGAAAATGAGCCAGGCTGGTTAAGTTTCAGACGTGTAGATCAACTACATATTGATGTTGTTTGGGAAGCTTTGGAAAAAATACTTCAAAGCAATAAAGAAATTTTTTCTGATGGACAATTTGTTGTCGAAATGACCAAGGTATCCACACCTTCAGGATGTGGAAAACTAAATGGGCATGGTCTTTCCTACGCCGAATTTTGTAGTAAGAAAAGAGGTGTAATAGACATAATTAATAAGATATTTTTTGTTTGCCTCGTGCACTTGTCGTTGCAGAATCGTTAGTAAAAAAAGAAACGTGTTTTAAGGATGTGGTGAGTGACAAACACGGGATACAAACTTTAAGAACGCATGAATTAATGTTAAATGCTTGTGTGAAAATAAATAGTAATGGTGCTGGTATTCTTAAACTTAAAGAATTCCAACGCTATTTTACTCAATATAACATATGTGTATATGAGTTCAATGGTAAAGGAAGTGTAATATTTGAAGGTGCAAAAGGAAAAAATCTTACAAGACTGAATCTTTTCTATCATGAAAACCATTACACTGTAATTAAAAGTTTAACAGCAACATTTTCATGCCATTATTTTTGTGAGCGCTGTCATGTTCGTTATTATGTAAAGACCGCTCACACCTGTGAAAATATCTGTTCTTACTGTAAACATTCTCCCGCGTGCTTACCCATTCGATAAATGGCAAATTGTGACAGTTGCCAGAGAAAATTCAGAGGACAAAATTGCTACAATAATCATAAGAAGAAATTGCATTGATATTTTTCTTTTCTGGTTCGAGTAATCCCACAACTTTAGATACACATTCTTTAATAAATTCCCCATCTGAATGGGGTTTTAATTTTTTTGCTATTTGTAAAGCAACAACATAACTTCCTTTAGTTTTATTTTCATTTTTGTTGTTAATATTCACAAAGGCATTTTGTTGATGTTTCAAAGATTTTTTTAAATTCTCAATTTTGTTTACTCTTTCTGCACCTTGAAATTTCTTATAATTGACATATTTCATTTGGTAATGTCTTTTTAAATTAAACTCTTTCTTTACAGCAATAATTTCACTGCAAATTAAACATAGAGATTTTTCATCATATTCTGTAAAAAAATATTGCGTCGTCCATTTGTCTTGAAAACTTCTGTTTTCCAAATCAACCTTTCTTGTTTTTACTGCTGCTCGATGCCATTTTACTTTCAGAACTAAAATTTTTAATATTAAATTAATATTTATAATTATTTCAGAATTTTTTGTTATTACCCTTAATAAGTAAATATGAATTTTAATTAAATAGTATTTCACTTTCAAACAACGTGACGTTTTTTACTTCGTGACTACATGCGGGATTCCCCGAAAGAAGAAACGAATTGCCGAACATTACCGACGATTATTGAACATACACGAAGTTGCTGCGTTACGACTCTCTATTGACGTTAGTACTAAATTATGAATAAAGATGCTACTATATTTGTTTAATTTAAACAAGACGAATTATATCTAAAATTAACCTGTAAATCTCTCCTATTTCTTTATGTTGGATACTAACCTAATCAAAAATGTTTGTTTTTGTAAATATTTATTATTTCTTCTCGTGGGCCGGATTGGAACTTGACGCGGGCCGCAGGTTGCCTACTTGGTTATTGTCCAAGCTTGAATGTATTGGTGTACGTGGGCTAGCTCTCAACTGGATTTCTAGCTTTCTCGTTCAGAGACGTCAGTTCGTATCTATCAAGTACTCTGATAGCTTATTGTGTAATCAAACAAAGAATTCAGACCCAATTAATAAAAATGTTGGTTTGCCACAAGGTATAGTCCTGGCTCCCATCTTGTTTATAATATACATCAATTATTTAACATCTATCCTAACAAAAGATTGCATACCTGTTATGTACGCAGATGACACTTCATTAATTGTTTCCAGTTCGGATAAAAATGATTTAGTTAACAAGTGAAACTCTAATGTTAATGCACTGAGCTCATGGTTCAATGAAAACAAATTATTTTTGAATGATAGCAAAACGAAAATACCCCATTTTCGAACATTTAAGAATTTAAATTTCTGTCAATTAAATATCTTGTTTGGCAATAAACTAAAATCTTGTGACGATTCAGCCAAAGTCCTAGGAATTTTAATTCAAGAGAATTTAAACTGGAGTTTACAATTGCAAAAAAATTATAAATACATTGAGTTCGGTCTGTTATCAGATACGTCATCTGAGGACATATCTACATCTAAAGCAACTTTTATTATTTTATTTTATTATTTATATGCTATGGCATTTGTTTCTGGGGCTCTTCCCCTGCTAGTCAGGATGTTTTCATATGCCAAAAGAGAATTGTTCGCTGTTTGGCAGGAGCTAAATATAATGCGCCTTGCAGAGATCTTTTCAATAAATTAAATCTTTTAACATTGACAGACGTTTATATTCTTCAAACTTGTATGTTCGTATATAAAAACAAAACTTCCTTTTCCTTAGTTATGGATAAACATGATCATAACACAAGACATAAACATGAGTTTTATATTTCAAATTCTAAATTAAATATTGTTAAATAATCAACTGAAAAATTTGGTGCTGTTTTATATAACAAGCTTCCTTTGACTATCAAATCAGCTGAAAATATGAACTTTTTAAAAAGAATATGAAATTGTTCCTTTTACAAAATAATTTTTATTACATTTTTGAATTTTTAAATTTATAAAATTGTAATTTTACATGTTTAATTTATGACTTGTTCCATACGCAAAGTACTTGTGTCAAAGGATATGAATAAAGATTTAAGATTATTTTCCATCCAAAGTTTTAACATTAATACGACCTTTATACTCCTTCACGAGCACTATTCATCTTCTTAAAAGATATTCGTGTTGGTTCATCTATCATGTGATGTAGACCGAAAGTATTGAAAATGTCCAAAAGTCATTTCTTTGTTTATTGTTGAATAAAATGTCAATGTTAAAGTCACCGCAAACTATTAGTTTCATATTCTTATTAATCGATATTGTTTCAAGTAATTGTTCTACTTTTTGAAAAAACTTCTTTATGTCTCCGTTTGGAGATCTATAAATTAAAATAACACAATATTTTATTGTCACACTATTTATTTGAATTACAACATACTCTAAAACTTTTTCTTCGCACTCAATATTTACATTTAATGTAATCGGTTTTAGTTCTGACTTAGCTAAAATTAGTACACCCCCGTTCTTAAAATTTGTTCTATTATAAGCATTAGCTAATACATAATTTTTAATTTTCAGACTGTCGGTTTCTTCTTTTGTCAACCAGTGTTCTGATTTCCACAAGATGTCTATGTTTCTTTCGTCAATAAACACTTCAAGTATATCAATTTTGTTTCTCAATGATTGCATATTTTGATGCATTATTTTTATACTCGTATCTTTATTTGAAGCTTTATTCAATGTAGTTTCCTGTAATTGCTATATCTCATAATTTGTTTTTGATTCGATGAGTTTAACTAATTTTTGGTAGATTGGACATGTGTTACTATTTGCTCGATGATTCGTATCAAATTTTGAGTTCGTTCTGGAATTCGAATTGCAGCAGTTTATACATTTTTCAGTATCCTTCTTGCAGTCTTTAATGCTATGATTTTCTGTGCATTTAGGACATAGTACAACCTATGATAGACAATCTTTTAAAACATGACCGAAAGCCGCGTATCGATAGCTTCGTATCTCCGCAAAATATTCTGCACATCTGTAACTTCTCCAGTTAAAAGGTATCGAGTTATATTTTCGCAATATATTTCTTATTATGGGATTAACTTGGATTACGATACTCGCAGTTAAAGATTACTCCTGTGAAATAGTTCTTGTGAATTTTACATCATTTGTTATTGTTCAATTTTATTTTGTTTCATTATTTTATCAATAAGTTGATTTTTATCTTCAGGGATATCCGCTTTGTTTATTCCATATATTATCTTTTAGGTTCATATACATTAAATTTTTCTTTGGAAGATTTCAAATTTGATTCTTTTTCATTTCATTTTTACAATTTATAATAATACCTCCCTGTTTCTAATGTCTGACCTTGTTGATTTCAAGCAACAAATTGACCGGATCAATTATTTGTTGAATTTGTTCTCTAGTTGTCGCCGATTCTTGTTTCGTTTGGTTTGTCTTGATTATTAGAACCTTTTCTACAGATTTCGCCGTTGTCATACTATATACAATCCAACTAATGAAGAAGAAGTGATAAATGCACTAGGCAGTCTAAACAACTCTTTTTCTGCAGGCTGCGACGATATCCCGTCAACTATTATAAAATCTTGTGCGAACGAATTATCTCCACCTCTAACCATCTTAATCAATCTTTCATTTCAACAAGGTGTTTTCCCAAAAATCTATAAGAGTAGTGTAGTGTCCCCTATTTTCAAAAAGGGTTCTCCTATAGACCAATATACTCTCGTGATTTCTAAAGTGATTGAAAGACTAATGTACAACCGACTTGTAACTTTATGCAAAAAAAGAAATATTTTCTCCAACTGCCAACACGGTTTCCGTAAAAGTAAATCAACTTCTAGTGCGATATATGACATTCTAACCTATGTGAACAGTGAACTGGACAACAAAAAGTGCGTAATCGAAATATCGTGCGACTTATCTAAGCCATTCGACTGCGTAAACCACCGTTTGTTATTAAACAAATTAAAACATTATGGAGTTCATGGCATTTCCTTTTTGTGGTTCCTGTCTTATTTATCAAACAGAGTGCAGCAAACCAAAATAAAAACTGACAACAGTACCCACCCAACCCTATCTAATTATGGTGCTGTGATACATGGTGTGCCGCAGGCTTCAGTATAAGGCCCTTTACTATTCATACTTTACATAAACGATCTCCCACATTATATTAAAAATGTCAAGTGTGTGATGTATGCTGACGACACTTATTTTGTCATATCAGAGAACTATTTCGAAGCGGCCCTGTCTGCTTCTCAATCAGTTATTGACTCTTTTAAATTCTGGTGTGCGATAAATAACCTTGTTTTAAATATTGATAAAACCAACGTAACCAACTATTTAAATATCCAATGAACAGAATTATTAACATGAACTGTAATTCAACAGGTATTAATTTCTCCACATCCGTTGTTGCACTTTACCTGAGTTGGTGTACACAAAAAATCCTCGGCTAGCGATGGACAATGCGGATAAAGTGTTGGTGGGTCCGGTTCTATCAGAGAAGGAAGAAAGGAAGCAAGAGAGAAAAAGGGCGCCACCAAATTGAAAACACATATGACATACAAATATAAATTTGGTATATATTATAGGTAGAAATGTTGACTAGTTACAAAAATAATACAAATTTAAATTGAACCAAATCTGACTTGAACTTACTCCGGTTGGGCTGGTGAAGCTAAGGTGATAACTGTTTACAAAATTATTTCCGACGCTGATATCTAGCTTAGTTCTTCTGCGAGGAACGTCAGGGTCAGCGGAGCGGTCTGACAGAGAAGACAGCGGAGGGAAGTCAGAGAACTGACCTCGTGACACGGGAAGGATTGTACGATGACGTGCCAAGGTAAAAGATGGCCTGTTGAACCAATTCAGGGTACTTCTTGGGCTGTACGCCTTCCGAGACCGGGCCAAGACGACGGTAGCTGTAGCCGCTCTTTTGGCTGTGTTAGTGGTTCGGACTTCCGATGCGTCAAACCCAGCTCGACGCTGCACCCTGTACGCTCTCGCCTAGGGTCCCTGCGTCGGCGTAACAGCTAGATAACAAAAAGAAACAAGCGACAGAAAACCAAGTCACCAAAATAATACAAAAATACTGAAGTAGGTACAAGCAGATTAATTAGAATATTTAGTGCTGAAGCCAACAAAATTATTAAAAGTGATCAGACTCTAAGTTTAAATAAATTACAAAAATTTTTACAACAGTTACGTTTACCAAAATCAAAAAGTTATACAATGCAAAATGAATTTACGCAAAGCAAGGGGAGAGGCAAGGAAAGAATAAAGTTAGTAAAAGTGATATGCTAAATGATGTTAGAGAAGTGCTCTTCCGAACTGTGATGTACAAAAAATAATCAAATGATTACTTACTTTATCAAGCCTGAATTTTCTGAAACTGAACTAATCAACCCTACGTAAAAGTTACTCAAATAACAAAATCAAAACGTAGGCTGATCAACAACTTAATAATAATATCACAAAGTTCAAGATGAACTACAAAAAATAAGGTCAGTTTGAGATCTACAAAATGGCTACGAGGAGCAAATATAAACTTGACAAAATCTGATGGTACTGGTTCTGGAGTTCGTAGAGTCGGCACAGGCACTCTCACAGTCTCTCACTATCATACGGGTAAGAAGGGAAAGGGGGATAGGAAACTCGAGTTTTTAATTATTACGATTAAGCAGAACTACTAACAAGGTGATAAATTTCAAAATATGTAGGGTAGCAAAAAAAATGGAAACGAACGCACTGCGGCGTGTTTCATAAATTCTTAACCTAATTTATGCAGCACTACTAACAAGGTGTGAAATTTCAAAAAATGATCGTGGAGTGGCCTCGGCTCACTACCACTTAGGGGTACAAAAAAAGGAAGGCTCTAATATCAAAAATACCGCTCTAGAGTGAGACTAGGGAGTCAACACCCGAGAAAATCAACAAAATGCTGCTTGTAGGGTAGACCATCGAACGAGATATAAAAATAACAAGATCTAAATAAAAACAAAGTAGTTTCACGTACTTACATGAAGTTGAAATGGAGAAAAAAGCAAAAACATGAAGTGCTAACAAGTGTTAAACTTGGATCGTTCAACACACAACCTCTGCGCTCGGTGGCTACCTCACAAGAGAGAGATTTGACCGGCTGATCTTGGCACGCGCGAGGTTCCGCGTGGTCAAAAGAACAACTAGATAACAGGGCTTGCCAAAATGTCTTGTTGTAGGGCTTCGCTGAAATTAAGACTGCAACACCGTCAAAGTATTAGGCTTAACAATAACTGATAATTTTTTTTTATTTATTTCAATATATTGAAAGATTCTGAAATCAGTCAAAGACTGCTACCCAGAACCTTAATTACAAAATTATATAACAGGTTAAAAATAATTCAATTACAAAAATTATTTTCAAGTAAAAAATGAAACAAAGTGGATAAATGATAAATATTTAAGTAAATAATAGAGATTTAACATTATTAATCAAAACGATATATAATTTTTTTTACAATTTTCTTGAAGGTATAAATGTTAGTAATATTTTTTATATCATTATTAATGGTATTATATACTTTTATTGCTATATTATAGCTAGAAGATTCTCCTTTAACTGTCCTAAATTTTGATGCGCGAAAATCACCGGCACTCCGAGTGTTAAAGTCATGAACGTCAGCCCCTGTACTGAAAGTTACATTGCACTTTTGTTTTTTTAATTTAATCTTATGTATTAACATAGATTGTTCTATACGTTTTAAATTTTCTAGTGGAATTATTTTAGTTCTTTTGTACACTATATCTGTTTTAGTAAGTCTATCAAAATTGAACAATGTTTTAATACATTTATTTTGAAGAACTTCTATTTTATTAAAAATGTATTTCGCACAATTACCCCACAGGGTAAGTAGGTAACGTAGATGACTTTCTATGTGGGAGTAGTAAATACTGCGTTTCAAATCTTCACGTATCACAGAACGACATCTATAAATAACACCTATTAAGGGAGCGATTTTATCACAGATAGATTTAATTTGTTTGTGCCATCTTATATTACTGTCTACCCATAAACCTAAATATTTGTACTCAAACACTTCTTTTAAGGTATTGTCATTGTCAAACTTAATATTTAAATCACTCTCAACTTCACTACGTAGACTAAATTGCATATATACCGTTTTTTGTGTGTTTAGAAAAAGATAATTATTCTCCGTCCACTGTTTAAATATTTGCAAATCATGATTTGCTTGCGTTATTAAACTCTCCTTTGATTTAGCACTGATTATTAACTCTGTGTCGTCAGCATAACTGTAGTATTTTCCATTGAGATCTTGAAATTGCAGGTCCCAAACGTATAGCACATACAGTAACGGCCCTAATACGGACCCTTGCGGCACGCCGTACTTGATTCAGTGGTATCGCTGTGAGTTCCATTTACAATTGTAAACTGTACTCGGGTTTTTAAATATGATTCTAGTATCTGCAAGGCTGTACCCCTGATACCCAAATTTTCTAATTTTTCAATGAGGATGTTGTGGTCGACTGTGTCAAAGGCCTTACTAAAATCGAAAAAAATTGACAGTACTTTATGTCCCTTGTCCAGTTCTTGAGTAACATGCCCAATGAAATCGCTGACAGCAGCTTGCGTGTTTGAGAAACTTTCATAGCCGTATTGATATTTATCAAAACCAATAGTTGCAGTAATAAAATCAACGATTCGTTTTTTCAAAATTTTCTCGACTATTTTAGAAAAGATACTTAAAAGAGCGATGGGCCGGTAATTTCTACAACCTGATTTATGTAGTGGTATTACTTTAGATGTTTTTAGTTCCTGAGGGAACAATCCATTCATTAGAATGTCATTTGTAAGTTTTACAATGATTGGTATTAGAATTTCTTCTGCATTTTTTAAATCTGCTGCAGTTATTTCATCATTACCAGGACTAACTCCTGTCTTTAATGTTTTAATTATTTGACTTATTTCATTATTGTCGCATGGTAGTAGAAATATACTCTTTTTATTTTTTCTTTCTGGCTGTATTGTTTCACTGATTTTACCACTCAAGGCACATTTTAGTCGTAAATTTTGAGCTGTATTTACAAAATAGTCGTTTAACGTAATTGCAATTTCTTTATTATTATTTTCAATAAGCTGATCATTGTGCAGCAAACGTGTAATTTTTTGTTTTTCTTTTTTTGGTTTGTTTAGAGCTTCATTTAGTGTAGCCCACAATTTTCTACTGTCATTTCCTGCTAAACTTATTTTTTTTTGAAAAATATGCTTCTTTATCTTTTCTTATCATATTTGTGACTTTATTTTTCATTACTCTAAATTCTTCTTTTAGGTTTTCAAAAGTATCTTTGTCATTTGTCTTTTTCATTTGAACGTATATGTTGTCTCTCAATTTCATAAAATTTTCAGTCTTCTTGCTGATCCAATATGAACAAGTTTTTTTAGTTTTCCTAATTTTTGTTGTACTGTATTGCTTAGCTTTTGATATAATATTTTGTAATTCTTTAAAGCTGTTTACTTCTTGTCTAGAAATGAGTTCAGTGATTTCTTGCTTATATTTTTCTGTGTCAAGACGATTTATTATATAAGTTTCTTTCTTCTTAGATTTGGGTTCAAATACCAACGTACTCATTTACTTAATCTACAACACATAACCGCAAAAATTATTTACAAATCAGTACGAGAAGAAGAACATTACACACATCTAAAGAACAGTATGAAATATATTTAACGTTCTAGAATCGAACTATACTTTCGAATCCTACTTTGGGGGAAAATTGTATATAACAAATGTGAGAAGTAACTATTCGAAATGCTGTTGATGGAAATATATTGTTAGGCATCATACGTTGAATAATTAATTTTGAAATTTCTGATATTTCACGACGGACATTTGTTTGTCTTATACATATTAGCTAATGTCATGCAGTTTTTCTCTGGTATGATCCACCACCAAAAAAGTTTATTGGTACCACCAACACCTGCTGATACAATATATATGCTACACAATTAGTAGTACGGGAATCATCAAATTATTGCAAAGTTTTGGTAGTGGACATAAAACTTTAACCGTAAACCGTAAATAAAGTAGAATCCTAGTGTTTCGAATTCGTTGGTTTTGCTGGTGCTTCTAGAATATCTATTAGTTCTCGTACTATCTTTATTTAATGCATGTAAATGCGACATCGGGTATATGAAGCGAATCTTGCGTGTCATGAAGTAAAAATCTATTTCTTCTTATATAATAATAAACAAAGGCATAGATTATTTATTTCTGAGACATACACCAGTGATTTTTATGATACACATATGACGTCACATATTTATCTCCTATAATCTTCTTTAAAACGTAATAAAGCTAACTTAATATATTATGAAAACTCATATTTTAAGATTTTTACTAAGTCTGTAAGGACTTATGGTGACATTTATCTCACTGTAACGTTACAGACAATATTTACATTTCTGTAGCGCTTACAGTGACATTTAAAAAATAGGGAATCGCTGTTTGATTTACAGTGATACATTTCCATAGTTACATTCCTTTCAGTGCTTACATTTGCTTACAGAATCAAGGCATTCGAGCTGTGAACAGAGTACGCATTCTCATATGACAAACTTCACGAATTTCAATGAAGTTCACCGAATTTCGGGCTGTGAATGAGGCTTTATAGCGTGTTCGAATTTGCCTGGCGATTGACTTGACTTGCTAATGGGATAAGCCAGCCCTAGCCAGCGGGGTGCAAGTTTGTCTGATGTTCAGGAGTGGATTATTATAATTTTTGGCTTAGATGCTTCAAACCTCCGAAATTTTTAATACGATTATCTTTTCAATTGTTTCCCCGAAAACTGTTAAGTAAGATAATTTTATACATATATACCTTCAGAAAAGGACATTTAAAATTCATTTTATTAAAATTTTTCATATTTTGATATTACTTGTGTCTGTTTGTGTAAAACTCATTTGAAAATATTATCCAGTACAACCCTGTAAAGTAGTCCCTCATAAATTTCTTTAATCCTCTTACAGAATACCTGCTGAGAAACACTAATGGAATCAATCGCCAAGCAAATTTGTACAAGCTATACACAATATACCTGTTTCACAGTACAGGTGCTATAAGCAGTAGTCTCACTCTCTGTCGGCACCTTTGATGTTTTGTACCATGTCAGATTTTCTTGCGCATCCTATGCCCCACGTTATAAAAAAACCATCGGAGTGCGACTACTGCTTATAGCACCTATACTGTGCCTGTTTCTTGTGTGGACCGTATTAAAATTGCGCTCCAATGTTGACTCAAATACAAATGAGGATAATTATGATATCAATGAGGAAATAACTGATTTTTTTATAACACTCTACAGCAAGGAGAGAAAGACGATGGTGAAGAAGAAGAAAACGAAGAAAAGCGGAGAACAAAACATGACTGATGAAATAGAATTTGAAGATTTATATTGCAATTTTCAAAAAAAACTTCCGTTCGATTTGATAACTAACAATAGTACTATTTTTAAATCAATTGGAAATTGTCTGATCAGATTTACTTAATCATAATAGATCGTGGATTATACCTATTGGGGAAATTATGTTAAAAATAATGCGTCAAATACACTACCTCATAGGGGGTTCGAAAATGTGTGCATATTATGCAAAATACGACTTTTCTAACATTTAAAATCGCGATTTCTCATGATTGATAATTCGTAGGAAAAAAAGTATCTAGACAATTTTTGTAGAAAATTGCATGGTCTACAAATTTTATATGATCTGATTTTACTGTAACACTAACTGTTTAATCTTTCTCCGACTGTCCGCCACTGTCTCTATGTCGATGACTTGGTCATTTACACTTCAGCATCTAGTATTCCTGAGTGCGAATCTCGACTTCAGGATGCTATTAACACCATATCCAATGCTGCTACCGCTAGGGGTTTTCGTTTCTATGTTGAGAAAACGAAGTGCATAGATTTATGTCGCTTACGTACTCCTCTCAACAATCCTTCTCTTTATTTGTTTGGTTCTCAAATTCAGTGCGTCGATAGGGTTAATTTTTTGGGTTTAACTCTTGATCCGTATCTGACCTGGAAGCCGCATATTTTAGGCCTTGCTGCAGACTGCCGTCGTGTTCTGAATGCTTTAAAAAGCCTCGGAAGCACTAAGTGGAGTGCTGATAGAGATTGTTTGCTACGATTCTACAATTCTTTTGTAATGTCAAAACTTGATTTTGGAGCAATTGTACTCAGTTCCGCTAGGCAAGGAAGATATTTTACCTCAACTAATTTCGGATACAACACATGGTGTCTTCCTCAAATAAGTACTGAGTTACTTCTAAGTATAAGAATATTAACCCCCCCGCCGTTCCTTTATGTCCAGGAATTTTGTCTCCTTAAAGAAAGGCACACAGACTCTATTTTTATCTATATGGATGGGTCTAAAAATAGCACCGGAACCGGATGTTCTTTCATCTTTCGAGATAAAGAACATATTATTACTTTATCGCCTTCTTCCTCTGTTTTTGGTGCTGAGCTGTATGCCATTTACTCTGCTTTGCAACGTTGTTTACACGTCATCGAACGTGAACAACATATCGTTTTATGTACGGATTCACTCAGCGCGATAACGAGTCTATGTAACCGGTTTTCAACTGACCCTCTTATTCAGATGCTTTTTTATAGTCTTTGCCTACTTTCATCTAGGCAGATCAGTGTTACTTTTCTGTGGATTCCTGGACATATCGGTATCGCTGGTAATCACAGGGCTGATCATGCTGCACGTGAAGCTGCTCTGCTTGATTATGTTAGGATGCACGCTCTCAGGCCAGACGATATGCTTCAACGTATATCTTCATTTAGTTTAACTTCTTGGCAGGACGAATGGAATCGCTCCTCTGACGAACTTAGATCCATTAAACCTACCGTTCAAAAGTGGAGGCTAATTATTTCTGTTTCGAGGAAGGAGCAAGTAGCGATTACGCGCTTGAGAATAGGTCACATTAAAGCTACTCATCTTTATCTTCTTGTTCGGGACCCCGTACCTACGTGCGATGTATGTAATACTCGCATTTCTGTGTTTCATCTTTTTCTGCATTTTGCTAAATATCACAACGTCAGAAATCTCCTCAGCTTTGCAAATACTCTTCCCTCAGTTCTCTCCATTGAGGCTGATAGTGTTGAGAAACTTTTAAAGTTTATTCATTCCACCGGTTTGATAAATGACATTTTATAGTTCATTTCTTGCTTTTGTTTTCTTACCACCATTATTTATTTATTCAATTTTGGTTGGCTATAATTAATTTTTTACAGCGGTAATGACCGTAGCAGTCGATCCGCTTAATTTCAGAAAAAAAAATTCGTAAACTAAATAATAGTGGGTTTGATTTTAAATGTGTTGATAGCGATACTGTTTTAAAAATTATTCATAACATCAATCCTTCCTATTATTTTGGACTATATTACACACATTATTAATTCGTGCTTATTAGACGGAGTAGTGCCGGAAATATGGAAAAGTGCATTAGTTAAACCTATACCTAAACTAAATAATCCTTACAGTTACGATGACCTGCGACCAATTTGTATACTGCCCACTTTATCAAAAGTATTAGAAAGAATATGCTGCGATCAAATTACTAAATACGCTCTTGAAAATTCTATTTTTCCCAATTCTCAATCTGGTTTTCGTAGTGGTCACAGCACAAATACGTGCTTTCTAAATATTACTGATTACTTAATTAGTAATTTTGATAAATCTCTAGTTTCTATACTTATACAAATTGACTTTTCAAAAGCTTTAGACATGGTTAACCGTTGTATGTTATTGGCTAAGCTACGTTATTACAATTTTTCTGAAATAGCTTTATAGTGGTGCAGTAATTATTTGAAAGACAGAAGTTTTAGAATCAGGATGGAAACCAACTCTACAAATAATCATTCCGAAAAATTCTCGTTCAAATGTGGTTTGCCCCAAGGGTCAATATTAGGTCCCTTGTTCTTTTTACTTTATGTTGCTGATATGCTATCAGCCCTAAATTTTTGTTCGGTGCACTCTTTCGCTGACGATACTGAATTATTAGCATCGGTATCTCACACTGAACTGTCTGTTAAAACCCAACTAATTAATTAATGAAGATCTTGAAAATTTAGTCCTGTGGATAAAGAACAACGGTCTCAAAATTAATGGTAATAAGTCTGCTCTATTAATAATCGGTACCCTAGACACGCCTAATATTGTGCTGGATGGAGTTAGTCTAACTCGCAGCTTGTTTGTAAAAAGTTTAGGTATGTACATTGATGATCGCTTAAACTTCAGAGTACACCTACAATCTAAATTTATAGCTGCTCGGTTAAAATTGCGTCATCTTTATCAATTTCGTAATGAATTGTCCAGTAAGGTTAAATTGCGTCTTGTTAAATGTCTAATACTGCCAATATTGTATTATTGTGCACCGGTATATGTTCCAAATTTAACATTAATGGATAAACATAAAATTACTGTTATGCAAAACTCCTGTCTAAGGTTCGTTTATGGTGTCTGTAATTATGACCATATTTCGAGTTATCGAAGTCTTGCTGGTATGGAAGATATTGATACTCATATTGTGACAAAGTGCATTCGCCACAATGCATTTCTGAGCATCCCAATGCATTTCACACTCACACCAACACACCGTACCTCTCATCTACACAACATCTACGTCACCAAACCGTCTAATTCCATATTAAACATCCTTAAACCTGTCCTATTCCTTAGACCTTTATAAACCCTCGATTTCGCTACAAAAAATCATTCAAATCCGTTCTTCCGGTTAATTCAATTCGAGCATTCAATTGAGTTCTGTCATCCGATTCCGTTCTTTGGTATATTCCGATTCCGATTCAGCCAGTTCAGATTCACCGCGTTCTCCGTTTGAATTTACCGTAAGCAGCCGACCGATCTCCGTATCTGCCGCTCAGCCGAACAGCCGCGCTCCGATC
Organism: Poecilus cupreus; assembly: GCA_963942605.1. Taxonomy (NCBI): domain Eukaryota; kingdom Metazoa; phylum Arthropoda; class Insecta; order Coleoptera; family Carabidae; genus Poecilus; species Poecilus cupreus. Next base: position 1,924,359 of record OZ012729.1, on the reverse strand, counting down.
GCCGAGGTAAGAAATCAGTTTCTTATTTCATCCCATGCGGCTTTGTGCCGTGAACTCCTTCCGAGATTTCGCGCTTCGTTTGCTTCGTGCCTGTCATCCGTACTCGTGTACCTGGTGTACCTAGACCTTACTGGCGTCCCGACGCTCTATTTCGGAGTATTCCATAGAGTGAAAGGGCGTTACGTTTGCGGGTAGTCCGCCTGGGTACTACCGTAACTCCGGTTACTTCGTGTCCGTCATCCGTCCTCATGTACCGGGTGTACCTAAACCTTACTGGCGTCCCGACGCTCTATTTCGGAGTATTCCATAGAGTGAAAGGCCGCTACGTTTGTGTGTGATCCACCTGGGTACCACCGTAACTCCGGTTATCGTCGCTAACGCTATCCGTCTTCGCGTACCGGGTGTACCTATACCTTACTGGCGTCCCGACGCTCTATTTCGGAGTATTCCATAGAGCAAAAGGACGTTACGTTTGCGTGGGGGGGTAACTCCGGTTACTTCGTGTCCGTCATCCGTCCTCATGTACCGGGTGTACCTAAACCTTACTGGCGTCCCGACGCTCTATTTCGGAGTATTCCATAGAGTGAAAGGCCGCTACGTTTGTGTGTGATCCACCTGGGTACCACCGTAACTCCGGTTATCGTCGCTAACGCTATCCGTCTTCGCGTACCGGGTGTACCTATACCTTACTGGCGTCCCGACGCTCTATTTCGGAGTATTCCATAGAGCAAAAGGACGTTACGTTTGCGTGGGGTTCACCAACACTCCACCGTGGCACTACGTCGCGTACATCGCGATCACCGCGTTTCCAGCGTCGCGACGCCCGGCGTCGTTGTCCGACAAATCACAAATCCCGTTTCCCGGATACCATACCAGCTCCGCTGTACACATTGCCGTCTCGGCCGGGTCTGTATCTCAGCAACAGCATCAATAAAGAATCAGACTTTATTTTTTTCAGCAATATTCTGTGTTTTATTTTTTCTACCCTCCAACCTCCGACACAGCTGTCCGACCAATTGGCGCCCGAGCAACCCGCGCCAGTGTTTTGCTGCCGAGCCCGCCATAGCTCGTCACAATGTAAAAAAATCTCACACATAAAATCAGACTTACAGCTACTCCCGCATACATATCAGACAAACTTATCTACAAAAATTATAATTATGCATCGCGTCTATATGATTTATATGTTGTACCAACCTTTCGAAAGTCAAAATTTAAAAGTTCTTTTTCGTATTTGGCTCCTTCACTGTATAATGAGATTGGAATTCCTTTGAAATCTTTATCATTAAGCACATTTAAGTCATATATAAAAAAATTATTGTAAACTGCTTACTCAAATGTTATTACTCTGTTTCATTAATATTTCTATATAACTATAAATAATATTTGTTTTGACTGTTAATATTAAGTTTATATTGAACTATGTATTGATTTTTGATCTTGTCTTTTGTGGGCATGTTTATTTCACTCTGTAATTGTTCTTATTTTGTTTTGGTTAGGTGGAAGAACAGCTTTAGCTGAACCTCGCCATTGACTAGTTGTCAATAAAGCATTATTATTATTATTATTTAAAAAACTGAGATCATGGTATCATTCTCATAGAATAACCCATAGCTCGCTTGATCATCTATTGCATATATTAAAATCAAATGGTATAAACTTGCCAACTGATAGCATAACATTATTGAAGACTCCAAGAACAGTAAATATTGAAACATTGGGAAACGGAGAATTTTGGTACAATGGTATAGAAAACTGTTTGAATACAGTGTTTATTGATATCAATAGATCTGTAACACTTCCACTAGTATTTAAGGTGGATGGTATTCCACCATTTAGCTCTTGCCCAATAGAATTTTGGCCTATTTTATTTAGAGTTGAAAATATGCCTTTCTTGAAATCAATGGCAATAGCAATTTACTGCGGAGAAACTAAAACGCTTCTTAAAGAATTTTTGGGACAGTTTGTTGAAGAATTCAATAATCTTTTGCGCACTGGTTGTCGTATAAATGGACATCAGGTACAAATCGTAATTAAATATTTTGTTTGCGATACACCGGCCAGAAGCTTTATTAAAGGTAGGTTAATATTTTATATTCCTCATTTATTTACTTCCTTAGGTACAGTTGGATTTAATGCAGCCCATGGCCGTATAAAATGTGAAATTTGTGAATTTGATAAAAAAGGAAGACTTTCCCAGAATAGACAATCCTCTCCGAACCAATGAAAGTTTTCGTAACAAATCTGATCTAGATCACCATAAAGACAATTCACCCTTGTTGAACCTTCTCATTGATATTGTGGAAGATATTATAATAGCAGATTCCTTATATTTATTTAATTTAGGTAAATATCTATATTACGTTGCAACAATTTAATTTTTCTGAATACGATATTGTTTAATATTATAGGTATTATGCTAAAATGTTTATATGAATGGGTCAATGGAAGCTATAATTTTCGTACAAAATAGTCAGAAACTGACTTAGTGTCCGATATGTTAGAGGGCTGCAACATGAAAAGGCCTGTAGAAATACATCGCGCTATAAGAAGACTCAAATGTTTAAAGTTTTGGAAAGGAACTGAATATCGCACGTTTTTACTATATCTCGGTCCTGTTGTTCTGAAAGATTTTTTATGTGCTGAAGCCTACCACAATTTTCTAACATTATTTTGCGCGGTTACAATTATATCATGTAAGTGCTATTTGAAATATATTGATGTAGCTGACTGTTTATTCAAGGACTATATTGAACAGTTCATTGAAATTTATGGAATAGATTCTATAAGTAGCAATGTCCATAATGCAGCTCACGTTGTAAATGATGTTAAAAAGTTTGGATATCTTTCTGAAATTAATGCGTATCAATTTGAAAATTTTCTTGGTCACCTTAAATAATTAGTTCGCACCGGAAATTGACCTCTTGCACAAATAGCTAAGCGTGTAATCGAAATGGCTGTATTTAATACATTCACAAATTCATATTTAGTCATAAACATAACTCCTTTCGTTAAAAATGAAAATCGTACTGACTAGCATCAATAACTGCATTGCGATAGAGTGTTTAATAATGTTTATTTTTCTAATGATTTTATGCTATCTAGTGACGTCAAGAACAAATGGTTTATGACAAATAACAACGATATTATATCGGATAGCTCAAAAAAGTCTGAATATATATATATATATATATATATATATATATATATATATATATATATATATATATAAGTAATAATTTTGGACTCGACAAAATTATTTAAAAAAAATTTATTTTATTAACACAAATGAATGCAGAACTATGTTCCTAGTACAACGGTTGCTACAAGAATGCCTACTTCTCCAACTGAAAGCTAAACTTATGCAGAGATTATCATTTCTCTTAGAATTAGATAATAATTTGCTAACTTGCCTTTTATGGCTGATGCAATCCTCAATAATAATTATGAAATACAGGGTGGCGTCCCTATATTACTCCTCCACCCTTAAGAGGAAAACTTTACTCTTCAAAAGTTAAGTTTTACTATTAAATTTCTTTCATTTCAATATCTTCAAATCTATTTTTTAATTTAAGTTCCTTTTTCTTTTCAAGATAATCTTTGCATTTACATTTCTTAATATTACATAGTATAATAATAATTATTACAAGTATTATTATACTATAAATAATTACATAATTAATATAATTAACTCTAACATTATTATAAATAGACTCCAATTCAACATCATTAATTTCTTTGATTTTAAATTCGGATATATTTTTTATTTTATTATCCAAATGAATCGTTTGCATATTAGTAACATTATTTTTTAAATCAATCAATTTTCCGAAATTATTTATTAATTCAATTTCATTATTAACAATGCAATTTTCTGTATAATAAATTCCTTCTAATTCTTGTATCTTTATATTATTATTACAATTATATTTCATTTCTACTTTATTTGGGAAGAATAAGTAATTTAATTTTGAATATTTTATTTTAACAATAGAGTTTACCGGTGATATTTCATTATAATCACAGAATTGGAAGTCTTTGTAACATACAACATTATCTAAACACTTATCATAATCCTTATTTTCTAATGTACAGTAATATTCAGCTTTACTAAGCTGAGTGCATTTATTTAACAATCTGATTTTACAGTTGTTTTTCGAGTATAGTCCATTTACTATATTTATTGTTTCATAAACTTCATGTACTTTGGTGGGAATTGAAGTTACTTGGATTAATTCTTCCACCCGTGTGTTGGATGGGGATTCAATGAGGATTATTAAGTTTGGATTTTCGTAAGAACAGTACATTTTCAAGATATCATTATTTTGTATGTTATTTATTATAATTGATCGCAAGTATTTATCATCTATTTTATTCAGCTCATACAGGAGTTGTTCGTAGTTTATTATTCCAAAATGTAAAGTATTTAATTTACAAAAGGTTAGTGTTTCTTCTAACTGAATCATTGAAAAATATAAGTCTTGGCCGACTTGTATGAATTCATTTATTAAATTTTGTGCTTTAATAACATCTATTTCATCTAATATTTTACCAATATCTTTTTGAATATTATTTAATTTCGTATTTAATAAATTATTATTTTCATTAATAATGTTAATTTTTTCATTAAACTGAGGCGTAATGTTATTATTAATTTTTATTAAAGTATTAACTTTATTTAAAATTATCTTTTCATTATTATTATTATTTTGTATTATTTGATCATATTTCTCTTTATCTTCTGAATCAAGATTTCCTGTAATACTTTTTATAATTGATCCTAATCCATTTATTAAACCACGTTTAGTTCTTTTAACATTTAATAATTTAGTCTTTTCTTTAATATGATTTATAAGAGAATTTAAAATATTCTTATAATTTGTCAATTTATTATTAAATTTATACTTTTCTAAATTTTGATATAACATACCCATATTATTTTCTAATATATTCTGTTGTTCTAATAATTTTTCAAGCGATATTTTGAGAGTGATTATTTGGGTGTTTACCTGGATATGGACAGTTCCGAGTTCGAGTATATTGATGCCGGGATTTCTTTCATCACGTATTATTTGGGAGTATCCTAGTGAAATTAATCTGGAACAATACGGGGTTTTTTAAGTTGTGACAATTTATGTTTCTTGTTCTGATCGTCTAATATTTGGCCTCTTTCGTGTATAACTGCTTTTACGTTTATTTGTTTAAATTTTGGTTTCTCTATTTTTCCGGAATTACGTTTATGAATTTTGACGTGTACTTGTTCGGGGATCGTAAACTGATTTTCTTGTACTGCAGAATATTTTAGTTTTTTCTTTTCAATATTATTCTTTACTTGTTGGTTTATTTCTTTCAAAGTTTCTACATGTTTTTGCAAGTATTCATCTACTAATATTTCTTCCGGTTTTAAATTTTGCTCAAAGTTTTGACCATATATTATTTCTAATGGGGTTCGTTTCGTGACGGAATGAATGCTGTTATTATAAGCTAATAATACGTAATTTAATCGCTCTTTTAATTTTAATGTTTTAATAAGGGGATTTTGATTTATTACTCTCATGTGTTCTATCAATGAGGAATGAAAACGTTCAACGATTCCGTTACTTTTTGGATTGTCTATTGAAATATAATGGATATTAATATTTCTCAGAGCTAAATAATTTTGAATAGTTTTGTTGTTAAATTCTAATCCGTTATCTGAGACAATTTCTTTTGGGATGATAAAATGGGTAAAATATTTTATTAATTTATTTAATATTGTTATTGCATTTTTATCTTTAATAATATAGGCGATTGCGAATTTAGAGAAGGAATCTACTATGGTTAGGATTTTAATTTGTTCCAGTGACAAGAGGTCAACGTGTATTTTTTCGAAGGGTTTCTCTGCAGTTGGTGTTAAGATATTCGGAATTTGTATTGGGTTACGTTCATATTTGGTGGTTAAGCAAACACTACATTTATTAATGTAATATTGTATATCTTTTAGCATATTGGGCCAATAGTATGATAATTTTAATTTATTATAAGTCTCTGTTATGCCTCGATGGTTTGTCTTTCCTTCGTGATAATTTCGTATTGTTAATTGTTGCTCTTCTTTATTTTCTATATCATTAACTGCGATCTTACAAGAGACAAGTTTATAGCTTCCTGCGTCAAAAAATGTTTGGAGTACTGCGTTGAAATTTAATTTGAATTTATCGGGAATTAAACAATAATATGTTATACCGGGTTGCAAATAAGTTTTTATAAAATTCATTATAGTTTGGTTACAGTTTATTTTATTAAGGTAAATGTAAATACGTTGTGTTTTATTGCCAAATAATTTATTTATTTTAATTTCAGTTTTACTGTTGGTTTCTTTGACTACAATTTGATTTTTGCACGAATTAATAGAAGAGTCTAGATAAGATAATCCGTTTACTGGCCTCTCGTCGTCCGAGTGTGCCGTATCTGTTGTTTCATTATCGGATCCGGTTTCAACTAAGACTGAACTAGCGTCTGAGTTTAGGTTCAATTCTAAATCTTTTGGTTCGTTATAAATATTAAAAATAATAGAAGTATTTCCAAAAATTTCGTTTATTAAATTTTCAATTTTTATCCATTGTTTCCTATTTAATCCCGAACATATACGGGGTAGGTCTAATTGGTTGATATCATTCTGTATACAATATTGTAATAATTTCTCTAAACATTTCTTTATTCTTTGATAAGAAGGTTTTTCTTTATGCAGGTCTTTTGTAATTAAGTGTAATATTAATCTTGGCTGTTTTTGAATAAATATTTGATTATCTAAGTTAAATAATTTTTCAATAGGATATTTTAATTTTACTTGTTTGGCGAAACCTTGGGATAATTTTAAATCTTTCGAGACACAGTGTACTAATGGATTATTGGATTGAAAAATGTCAGAGTCATGATATTTAATTTCAAATTGAGGTTTGATTCTTGAGAGTGCGTCAGCTACGTAATTTTGGCAACCTTTCTTATATTCGATGGTATAATTGAATTCTTCTAGTTTCAGTCGCCAACGTATTAATTTTTGGTTGGGCTCTTTTAAAGAATTTAGCCAAACGAGTGGACGGTGATCGGTAATGATTTTAAATTTGTGACCTAACAAATATGGCCGAAATTGTTTTGTGGCCCAAACTATACTCAAAAGTTCTTTTTCTATTGTACTGTAGTTTATTTCGTGGTTATTTAGGGTACGTGATATGTACGCGATAGGAAGGTCTTTGTTGTTTTTATCTTTTTGAGTTAGAACTGCGCCAATAGCGTAGTTGCTAGCGTCCGTTGTGAGTATGAAGTCTCTGGAAAAGTCGGGGTATTGGAGAATGGGATCGTTGGATAAAAGCGTTTTACATTTTTCAAAGCATTCTCTGTACTCTTTATTATTTATGTCTATTTTATGATTTTTCTTTGAACAGTTCGTTAGTGGTTTGGTGATTTTTGAAAAGTTATCAATAAAGCGTCTATAATAGCCCAGGAGTCCAAGGAAGGATTTGATTTCTTTCGGGGTTTTTGGGATAGTAAAATTTTTTATGGCCTGAATTTTATCTGGGTTTGGCTTAAGCCTTCAGTAGTAATAATATGACCAAGGTATGCGACTTCTTTACGTAAGAATTCGCACTTGTCTAATTGTATTTTTAAATTTGCTTCACGCAATTTTTGAAAAACTTTTTCTATATTCTCTAGGTGTTCTTGAAGAGAAGTTCCTAGTATTACAATATCATCAAGGTAGACAAAACAAATTTTATTAATTAAATCTTTTAGGACAAAATTCATCAATCTTTGGAAGGTTGACGGTGCATTTTTGAGGCCAAAGGGCATTCTTTTAAATTCATAATGACCAGAGTTTGTGGAAAAGGCGGTTTTAGGGATATCATCGGGATGTACTTCGATTTGGTGGAATCCGGACGTGAGGTCGATGGTAGTAAAATAATTGGATTTTCCTAATTTTTCAAGGATGTCTGTTATGTCTGGTATTGGGAATTTGTCATCTATAGTCTTCTCATTTAATTTACGATAGTCAATCACGACTCTAAATTTTTGTTTGCCAGAAGCATCTAATTTTTTCGGGACGACCCATATAGGTGACGACCATGGCGAATAAGAATGTTGAATTATATTATCTTTTAACATTGTTTCTATTTGATTTTGAACTTCCGTTTTATAAGTTTCAGGATATTTATATTGTTTCGAATATATTGGGATGTTATCTGTCGTTTTAATTTGATGTTTTATTTTATTAGTAAAAGTTAATTTTTGATTATCTCGCAAAATTAAATCTTTATATTTAGTTAGAGTTTTAGCTAATTCTTGGTTTTCATGTTTTGTTAAATGTTCGTCTCGTATTATTTGCTTATTAATTTCCATATTAAAATTTGTCTTATTTTGCTGGTTTAAGTATTCAAATTTATATTTATACTTATTTAAAAAGGTTACTTCTCCCTTTTCAAAGTTAAATTTTGATTTTAATATTTCTATTCCTGGTACACCGAGTAATATGTCGAAGTCTTTATGGAAGTTAAATATGTAACATTTTAAGTCATGATTTTTATATTTAAAAAATGTAAATTCTGAGCCGGATGATTTACCGTTACAGGTATGGATAGTGAAAGATTCAGGGAATTTTGTGGTATTTGGTTTTAATAATTTAGGATGGATGTAATTCTGAGTGGAGCCTGTATCTAACAGAATTTTAAATTGGGATACTTGAATAAATGGTAGTTTACTAAAGTTATTTGTTAAGGATTCAATATGGGTGACTCGACTATGTGAAAATTTTCATTTTCAACAGTTTCAATATATTCGTTTTCATTTTCGTTTTCAAAATTTTGTTCGGTTTCAGGGAATTCGTTTTGATTTTGAGATTCATTTTCTGAATCTTGAGTATATAATTCTTCGTTAATAAATTGTTGACGTGGTTGGTTAAAATTTCGCCGAGACATTTGTCTAGTTTGTATGCTCATGGGAGTAGGGTTTCTGTGTGCTGCGTTTCGGATGTTTGCAGACGGTGCAAATGGTTTTGGTTGTTGCTGAGTAGGAAATTTATACATAGGAGATTGATATCTAGGTGGGTTGAAAGAAATTTGATTTCTAGGAATCGGTTTTTGATTTTGATATTGGTTTTGGGTAACTCTTTGTTGGACGTGGATATATTGGAGGTCATTTGTTATTAGGTTTAATATTTCTGTTAGTTTAGTTGGGTTTCGGGCAGATAATTGGTTTCGGAAAGGTTCTTTACAGTTGTTTATGAAACACTGTACAAAGTATTGTAATGAGTTCTCAACAATAGTTTTACTTTGGGGTGGATCGAATTTACATTCGATTTTTGATTTATAAATTAAAAATAAATCATTAAATTTATTGAAATAGTCAAGAATATTTTCTTTCACTTGTTTGAAGTGACTTGCTTCGTACATAATAGTATGTTCAGATCTAGTATCTGAGAAATTTTGTAATAAATGTGCTTTAAGTTCTCTCCAGTTTTTGATGGAGCTCATATTTAAATTTTGTGCTGCTTTGCCTTTAATTTTGTTTTTCAATGTCATTAACACAATTATTCTTGTGATTTCAGACGGTTTTGTTTGATTTATTAGCATGCACATGTCATCGATTGTATTTATAAAATTGGACAGAGATTTAACATCTCCGTCAAAAGTTGGGGCTAAATCTAGCATTTTGAGTATTGCATTATTTAAGCTTGAGAATACGTTAACAGGACCCGGTTCGGTCGTCATGTTGGATGAATTTATATTAAGATTTCCTAACTGTTCGATTATGGAATCCAGTTGGATAGTAATTATTATAAAAGTATTATAAAAATTCTACTTACAGTGACAGTACCACTGTTTTAAACATAATATGGTGACGCCTCCTTGCTGATGTTCCCTCAGCGATGTTGAAGGTGGATTGGGTTGAGTTGGCTTCCTCGATGTTCACTCGGGGATGTTGACTCGCGATTCTTGTAGTCGGAAGATGATCGAAGTTCTGACTATCGATTGACTCTCGGCTCTCTCTCTGGATGATCGGAGTACTATCGGGCGACGACTTGATCTCTTCTGTCTGCTTGTGTTCTTTAGGTGAACAAGTTCACTTTGTTCGTTACCGATTTTAAACACTTGACAGTGACGGTTGTTGATTATGAACGGATTAAATTCTTTTTACGAATTTCCGAATCTGCAACCTTATTCGGTTATCCTACCGACTGCGCCAGTAATAATTTTGGACTCGACAAAACTATTTTTAAAAAATTTATTTTATTAACACAAATGAATGCAGAACTATGTTACTAGTACAACGGTTGCTACAAGAATGCCTACTTCTCTAGCTGAAAGCTAAACTTATGCAGAGATTATTATTTCTCTTAGAATTAGATAATAATTTGCTAACTTGCCTTTTATGGCTGGTACAACAATTTTGCCAAAGTTGTTTTCACTTCACGATTTTAAATGTAAAATTTTATCATTTAAATATAAACAGGAATTTATATTTCTATCCCTAATTCATACTCTGGATATAGAAATACCTAAATAAATATTTGTAAATAAATAGTTGTTTATTTATAAAATATTAACAAAAATAAAATTAATTTGTTATATAACATATTTTAAGCAAAAATAATATGTGATTATTAAAATTATAAAATTTACATCCCATCTTCCCCTATATTTTCTGTGCCAGTATCTTCTAAAATTATGTTCTCTTCTTCATCCGTTTTATGATCTACCGTTATGTCCGTCATTACTTGGTTTTGTGCTAAACACAAAAAATGTATTTATTAACTAAATTTTATGAATAAATAATAATTATAATACATACCGCTTGCGGGCACTCCTTTTCTTCCCATGCTTTAATACTCCCTCTTTAAAAATTGTGCAGTTTTTTTCATGGTATGCCTATTGTCCGCCAAAGAAAGTACCTCCAAAAAAACCCCAATATTCCATCTAGGTTTTGAAACGCCTTTTTCTCTCCTGAAGTTCCTCTTGACACACCAGTCCATGAGTATTTCATTAAAACTTCTGACTTGAATGCACATTCCACAACTTTGTAGGCTATTTTAGAGCCATCTTGTTGTCCAGTTTTTACATGTTGAAATGTCATTACATTTCAACATGTAAACCCCAGATTTTTCTGTAATGACTGTGGGTCAAATTATGTTGGGAAAACAGGCAGGAAATTTATTACGCGGTTTAAAGAACATGCTCGCTGTCTTAAATTTTACAACAAATCTTCTAGTTGAAACTAATATGCACTGTTTCTATATTACTACAATATAAAAGTTTCTATTTATTTATTCGATACATTTTTTTCTATTTTACAACAGTTTTTTTTTTTTTGCAATTTTAATAATGAAACAAAATAGTTTACAGAAAGTTTACTCAAAATTAGTCGATAATGGGATCCTATAACATAATCAAATTTAAGGGAAATAATATTAAAAACTATTAGAGAAAAAATTAGTCAAAAATAATAATGTACTCCAGAGATATAAACGATTAAAGATATTGTGACGTCACAAGTTTTAAATCGATGTGCTGCTATAACGTAATCGAATTCAGGCGAAATAATATTAAAAACAGAAATTACATGTTTAATTCTAAATATTAGTGAAAGAATTAGTTTAAATAATATTGTACTCCAGCGATGTAAACGACTAAAGGGTATATAGTGACGTCACAAGTATGCCAGATTCAGAACTTCAAAAAATCTTATCTCGCTCAATATACGGCATTTTAACACCACGTTTTCACTGATCGTCATAGTTACTCGCCTAGTTTCATAAAAAATTTAAAAAAAATCGTTATAGGAGCCCATTGGGTAATAACACAAAATCAATAACTTAACAATATAAATTTTTGTCCATTTCAATTGATAAATTCTAAAAGAAAAAAATAACTATGAATTCACCGCAAATAACTTCTTTAAGTTTGGTTACTTGAAATGGTCTTATTCCGCGACCTTTCCAATTAAATTGTTGACCAATTTCATTTGTTATTGTTTCTGTTAGCATTTTTCTTGTCGCTGCATGTGCATTAATTCCTCCCAATGAAGTTAGAAGTTACCATATAATTATAATTTATGTCAATTTGTAAATATTTTTCTAAGTTCTCAAAATTCGTTATATTCTTACAAGGAAAGTCTTCAGGTTTTTCCAAAATTCTTGTTGCTGAACGCCTAGAGTGTTTTATCAGTTCATGAATTAATAATTTGTTTTCTCTCTGTTCTTCACAAAGTGAAGCTAACAATCAATCACTTTTCTTTCAAACGAAGAATTAACAGAATGTGTTGAGGGAGGTGTTAAGACTGAAGAATTAAAAGAATGTGTGGATCGAGGTGTTGAGACTGTGTCATTGGAATGTTTCGATGGAATAGCAACAAAACCTCTGATTAAGAGAACTAGAAGGTAAATTTGTGACTAAACTACTTGTAGAAGCTGGTGTACCAGGATGACTAATGATGTTCTTGCGTTGTTTCGATGGAGTGACAACAGGACTATGATTATTAGAAGAACTAGCAGGAACATCTTTAGTGACTTTTATGGCAACAGTACGAGCATTTGTACTAGTATCTTTTCTTCTTTTAATGATTGGCTCTTCATCAGATGACGAATATGACGATGGACAAGACTGTTCAGACTGCGATTCCTAATTAGATTCTACTAAAGCAGTAGGCAGTCGTGCTGAGGCTTTTTCATAACTACCTGTAACATTGCAATAATTGTAAATCAATATATTACTATTCTAAATTGGAAACATACCAAATTAACGAAGAACTCTCTAGACAATATCGGTAGCCACATACAAATATTCTCATTTATCCAAGAATTAGGTACAATTTCATATTCTTTTATTGAGCTGCTGTCCGTAATGAACTCAACCATAGAATACAATTTGTGACGCACCTGGGATAGCGTGGCGAGATCCTCGCCAAAGGGTGAGGTTGTCGGCTTTTCAGTGGGTAGGGGGGGGGGGGGTTGTTAAGGGCGCCACGCAATATGAACAGTGCGCTCACCCAGACTAAATTGCGATAGTGGCAAGGAATCGTGATGATCCAAAAGTGAAAGAGAAAGAGAGACAATAAACTAACTTCGAAATAAACAATAGGTAACTTTAACAAAATAATATATTAATTACTCACATTATTGTATTTGTATATTTTTCCTATCTGTTCTGATATAATTATGCGTACGCCTTGCCACGTGCCACCTAGCCACTACGTAATATAATGCAACATAGGTACACTCCGGCCAAAAGTAATGTCACTTTGAAATATTCATATATAAATTACCAGAATAAAATTTAAGTTAATAAAGTACATATTCATATTAATATATTTGCGGCAGCCATATACGATATATTTTATGCCACCCAAGAAGTTTTCGAAAGGAAAACAACTATATGACTTTACAGGTCCAAATTGGATTACATAATTAACTAAATGTAACAGACTATGGACGTTATATACAACAAAATCTCTTCCATATAGTAGTCTCGCATTGTTTACAAAGTTTTCTAACATATTTTTACTTACATCCACATACGTAGAAGCTAAAGTTTAAAGGTAAAATAACCCGTATTCAGTAGCTTTCCACCGTTTAAGTTCCCTTAATGATCGTGGTTTTCTAGCAAATTCCCTCGTTACATTGCCTCTGAGAGATTTTAATTTATTTGAAATATCAGCAATCATTCTGTAAGACAATTTTCCCGAAGGTTTCCCATCAACCCAATAACACAGTAACAATCTTTTCACCACACCAAGATAAACCAAATGCATGGGATCCAGGGGAAATTGACTTATTAATTGTATACCAATATATATCAAAGGTGATTTAGACTTAATATGTTCATTTTCAGATATATTAATAAAATAATCCCATATACCTTTTTGGCTACATTTTTCGCATCCATTTTTACTAGTGTGGCCAACAATACATTTCAAAAAGGCCCGTGCTGGAGCATCACAGGTAAATAATTTTATTTTGAACAGATATTTTGTATTTTCATATTCTATTCCAGTGGAATATAAAGTGTTAACTTCTTTTGTGAAATTTTCTAAATACGTATGCAGTAGTTCGGGTTCAGGTTGTCATTCAGTGTCAAATATATACAGGATCTTAAATCTCTTTATATTATATCAAATAATAAAACAGAAAACTATACAAAGATGAATGTGGTGATAGAAAATTATTATAATATATTTCCTTTTTTCAAAAAATAAAAAAAATGTAACCCGTACGAGTTTCATTTTTATTGCTCTTTATTTACATTTTTGATAAACTACAAATAAACATTATTTAGAGTTACACATTATAGTAAACGACAAGTTATTATTATAAGTATTTCACAACAGATGAGGGACAGAGTAGTCTTTTCCCGAAGTACAAGTAGGTGGGTCATGTCAACCTATGCTCCTACGCTCACTAGCTGGAATTCTGCTTGTGAGTTGGTTGAACTGGGTCCAATTGGTGTGGGACCCCTGTAGTACACTTGTCGTGATGCCGTTGAGTTCTGTGTCGTTTAGTCCAATGGTCTTCAGGTCTGAATATGAGGAATAGGACCAGATTCCACGCCAGGAAATGTTGTTGCAACTTGGGTCACCGGAACATAGAAGCGTGAGGCAACGGCGGCAACCACTTCTGGGTTCTCAGCGTACTTCTTACACTTCAGCTGGTGGCTGGCTGAAAGTTCTGTTCCAGCGACGACTTGAGCATCGACAATGATGGCATTGTCGTCTTTGTGTCCGATAATATCAGGCTTGCGGAGTCCGGTTGTAGTTCTTATCATGGTCTCTTCTTTCACCTCCGATCCATGATCCCTCATGGCACCAGCTACCGTGCGGGCCACCGCATTTTGGCGGAGGATACGCCCCCCGTGCGTCATCCAGCAGGCTTGGATGCAGTGGGCGGCTGTTTCTTCAGCATCGCATCCAGCGCGACACCGGGTGTTGTGGTGCTGGCGCCGTTCACCCCCGGAGAGTCTTATTTTTGTGGGGATGCAATTGACTCGCACATTATGGAATTGTACATAATCTGGTGCGATTCTCGGAGTATCCAATTAGTGGAGGGTGGGCACTTTGCTGCGTCAGCCAGCTCCTTGCCATCTACGCTGTTGTGGAGCTGGGAGACCCAGTAGCGTTGGCGCTGCTCCGCGGTTGGCGGGTCCCCTTGGAGGTCAAGATGGAGAATGACCTTACAGGTCCTGGCAAGTTTGACCTGTGTTCTAGAGTTGTCAAAGGCGGCCCGCGCCGTGTTGTAATATGATGCAGCCAGTTTGGCAAGGCGGCTAATCGTCAATGCCGATATGAGAGTGGAGAATGACGGGATTCCTAATTCACCAACTTTGACTGCAGCATGAAAATAACCGGTCGCAGAATCTTCTGGAAGACGGAGCCATAATCGCACCGCCTGCCTGACCTGTCGGTCGAGCGCCATCAATCGGCCTGTTGTCACTCTGCCCAAGACTGTATCGTGGTAGGTGGCGAGGATCTTAATTCGTTGTTGTGGCTTCAGAGGTGCTCGCTTGATGTTGTCGAGCACGGCCGACAGGTCTTCCTCCACCTTGACAGAACCAGTAACCTCGTAATCTATGCCTAGGTACCTCCACTTGTCCAACATCTGGATGGCGGAAGGAGACTTGGAACTGGCGATTAAAACAAGATCGTCGGCGAAAGCGAGGGCGGACACTCGTTCAGCTCCAAGCTGGTAGCCAACATCTTGGGAGATGACGGCCAGGAGCCGATCGACGGCGAGATTAATACGGAAGGGCGACGTTGGGTCGCCTTTACGGACTCCCTGGCAGACTTGAATCGTCGTGGATTTTGCACCCAGGACTTCAATTACGATTTCGGAAGAGGCATACAGCCGACCGACGTAGTTGACGAAGCCAGTCGGCAGGCCCCTCGTCATAACGTTGGCCATGAGGGCGTTGTGGCTAAGGCTGTCGAATGCTTTGGAGATATCCAACACGGCGATGTGCAGCTCGCGGAGATGGCGTCGCGCCGAGGCGATGATGACATCCATCATCCATGTGTTTTCTGCCAGGGGCGGATCCAGAAGTGGGTATCCGCATCAGAATATTAAAAACGTGTTTATTTGCTTATCATGACCTCCATGACCCCCCCCCCCCCCCCAACCCTGGATCCGCGCCTGTTTTCTGGCGCCCCATCAGCCGTGATGAATCCTCGCTGTCTATCATCCAAAATACAGGTGTTCTGCAGACTTGAAGCCAGGATGCGATGAAGGTGACGGACGATTACAGATCCGATTGAAATTGGCCTGTAATCTGCTGGGGTGGTTGGTGCGGCCGTCTTCGGGATGAAGTTCTAGTAATCAGAAGCTTGCTAGGGAATCGTCCCAGGTGGAAAATTATATTGAATAGTAGAGTCTTAGCTGCTGTGGGTATCTTTCGCCAGTGATACCATCGGGTCCAGTTGCGGTCTTGGAAGGAACGCAGAACGCCTCAACCTCACTAGGGGAGATTGGGCGCCAGATGCTGCTGCAGCGGAGGTCTTCAGGTGGTGTTGAAGGGTTTGGATGCGCCTTTGACGGTTTGCCAAATAAAGCACTCCAAAAGGGGATCATGTCATCGAGACTATGGCATGTCTGCCTTGTAGTTCCAGACATTTTCTCCTCCGCTGCTCTGGCTTGGTTCCACTTCCAACTATTCTGGACTCTAGCGTACTCTTGGCGGCGCCGTTTCTTCCTAGAAATAGTGCCTCCATCTTTGAATTTATTCTCTTTTTTACTACGGTTCTTCGCTTTGTTTCTGTTGCCAGCACCTCTCGCCGGGGATGAAGAGAAGTTGGACTGAATCCAGCCAAGGATGTCATGGTCGACATCCTGATGTTGAAGGGCAGCATCAGCGTTGGTAACTAGGTTGGATAAGAAATAAGATTTAATTCCCGAATTGAGGATTCCTAATAGCTGCACAAATTTCTTCATCTTCCGGTCGAGATGGTCCTACGGTAGAAGAAGAAGGGAGAGCTGCGTCCAGGGAATGCAGGGTGGTGGGAGCAACGTTGTCTTGATGATCTGGGGGCGGAAGTGACTGACATCTCAGTGCCGCTACAGCGGTCTGGACCATTTGCTTATAGTCCTTGCGGCCTCGCGGGTACGGCCAGGAACATTCCGCTCCAATATCATATTCACATTCACGGGAGTACCACGGGTTGTGACTGCCGCTTCTTCTGACGCCATCATGCGTATCTCTTCGTCTCTCCAGCGAAGCTTCTTGGATGGAAGCACTATCTCTACATTAGTAACTTCTGGGTGTTTGGATGAACCCCCAGTCCTCGAGCGGTTTTGAACTCGCGACCGCAGATCCCACAGATCGCCGGGGAGGGGGCTACAGGTGTCATATCCGGTTATTGTGTATTGGTGGGCAAAGGAAGTGGTTGTTCTCCATTGCTCCTACTTGCACTGGTTGTTTCAGTAGGGTTGGGAGGCGGGGTTCTGCCTCCAACTTCTGCTATATTTTTCTTTAGAAGTGCCTGTGAAACTGGATGACCAAGCCGGGGCTACAAATCCATGGTGGCCTGGTCAAGGTCGTCTTCGTACATCCGCAGGGCCTCCTAAGGGAGGGTAGGATCGGCCGGTGCAGGGCTTTTGCTTCCATACGGAGATGGAAGATGGTCGTCCTCTTCTGGTTCGATCCGGCCAGCATTGGCTAAAACAGCGCCGCCACGTGTAGGCTGCTGATCCGGTCTTGGGCATGGAGAGGCTTTATGTTCGCATCCATACCTCTTAAAGGTGTACATAGGAGATTAACATGGGAAATCAGTTTTTTGCGTGCTGTTACTTGATGTTCTATCGGACAACAATGATTATAGTACCAGACGAAAGATACCATTTTTCTGAATGAAACGATGTAAAATACATTACAATTTAGTAGTAATTTGGCTCAGTAAATTAATTTTAAAATTTTGAAAATTCTCCGATTTATTCAATTTCTATCGAAAATAAATATAGACACATATGACTGTTTTGTTTTGATTTCTTCAAATCTATTTATTTGACGTTTAAAAATTAATTTTGCGGAACCAAATTACAACTAAATTGTAATGTATTTTATATCGTTTCATTCAGAAAAATGATATGTTTCGATTGATACCACAATCTCTATTGCCCGGTAGAACACCGAGCAACAACACGCCAAACACTGATTCGTTGATTGCTATTGACGCAACCGTGACAATAGTTATATATTTTTATATACAATTGTTATCCACACACATAACAAAAATGGTCAGTTACCAGTTTGTCAGATGTAGTCAGAAAGTCACGATTCAAATGATATATCATTTTGGATAAACAAATGGATAAAATCAGTAAGGCTATGGTTTTGTTAATAAAAACAGATAATATTCAAACTGCTGAATCTCTAATTGAAAGTATGCTAATAGTAGCAAATAGTGAATATTCTGGTATGCTTAACGATTATCCAAGTCCTTGTAAGACGCATAAGCGAAAATTGAAATGATTAATATCTGGTCTAGACACTATAAATGTTGATTCAATTGCAAACTCGCAAGAACAAGAAGAACAAAGTTTTAATAATTATTGTGATTCTTTTACAATAGGTGATAACAATCCATTAAATACCTGGTTTGAAAATATTAAAAACAAAGCTCTGAAACAATGTAATGTTATTAGTATTACCGAAGACGAAAATTTTCACTATTGCCTGGACAAGATATACAATACTTAATACTTCGATGAGAAGTTCAGAAAGTGTAGTGCAGGATAGTGCAGTGCAGTGCGGCGTAAAATAGTGTACTCTAGTTCTGTGTTTTCATAAAACACTCTAGTGTATGTTTGGGCAAGTTTGACTAGCTGTCACTGTCAAACTTGGTTAGGTTATTTGTAAACAAACACGTTATAAATCTGTGAAGAATTATGTAGAAATGTCTGTTTTAATTCGCATATTGTTTGAATTAATAAATGATTTCACCGAAGATCAATATCATTCGATTCTTCATCAAATTCGGAAACATTATGTTAATACACAAAATTAATTGTTTTGTGAATTTTATTTTCTCAAAATATAAATTTTAGGTTGACGGAAATGCCAACAAACTACACTTAGTTACCCCCATTTCCAGTCTGCACTTTCTACACCACCTCGAGAGTCAGTTTAGAAAAGTGTACACTAGTTCTTAAAATTTTTCTCATCGAACAGTTTGCCAGAAGCTGCATGTTTGTCATAAAACATGTTAGTGCAAGAAAGTTAACACTAGGTCAACCTATTTTACGTCATCGAACAGAGCTACTATTATTATGGTCAAACATAATAGGTTTGTTCCAACATACAGTTTGTGTATCGTTCATAGTATAGTTCATGAACTACTTTCTACGCAAGCGCCAATAAAGTACTAGTTTTGAACTGTTGCAGAATTGCGTTATGTTGGAACGGAGCATAACAGAGATTTGTACTGCTTGACACTGTCAAACGTCCATTGAAAAATAGAGAAAATCTTTATAAAATGGAAAACTTCACGAGTAATACGGAAATATTAAAAAACAGATGATTATCATAACTTGCTAAGGTTTCATATAAAAATATCATGATTTACCCAATTACAATAATTATTTACATAATAAATGGCCCTTCAACAAAATAGTTTTCATTTTTCTAGCTTGGCATCAATAACTGAAAGGCATTATTTTTTTTTATCAGTTTTATTTTAATTTGACTTCGATAATCTTTATGGAAATAAAATCGGTGAAAACATTTTAATACTCTGATGTAATTCTTAAAAGCTTTAATAATGTTGATTTTCAGACATTTTCCGAGTTTTTCAGGTTGTTTAAAATTTAAAGACTATAGGAACATAATACAAAATACATGTAAATATATATTCCTGGCATATCAAAATAAAAAAAAACTGATAATCCCTCTAAATCACTCTTCGTACAAAATAAATGACTAATATCTAATAAAGTAATTTGAATAAAATAGGTTTGTATTTGTTTTTACGCAATGCGCATGACTCGGACTATCAGTACACCTAAAAATTCACTGACTAATTTGACCGTTCACGTACCAGTTCAAGTACTATCAATTTTGTGTTGGAACAAGCGACGCCTAGTACGTGATTTAGTCGAAATTTATGTTGGAACACTGAATGCACTCTGCGCAAGTACAGAACAGTTCAAAAACTAGTTTGACGGTATGTTGGAACAAACCTAATGACCCGATATTTCTTGACACAAAAAGTTACTGCTTCATCTGCCATAGTAGAGAACTATTTTCAGGACCTCAAAAACCGAACAATTAAAAACTGTTCTTTGCCCATAAAACTTGACAAATTTGTAATTACTCACATTGACACAATACAAGGCATGCTAAAAATGTCATTAAATTTAATACGGGAAACAAACAAAAATATGAACAATGATAATATTAATAGTACCAAAAGAAATAGTAAGTATTCATTTATTTTATGTTTAATTCAAATGTTATACAATAGATTTTTTGATCATAGATGTCATATAAAACGATGCAGGTGAGCAACAAAACCTACCAATTGATTCAATTAATTCTGAAAATATAAATATGGACATAAACAGAGCTACTGATTTTACAGGCCTTGGTGAGTATTATTTATACTTGTTTTACAAAATGATACTACTACATATTTTTTTAGAAACGCGTCTAAATGTAGTAGACAACTGGAAAGAAAAAGCTATTGAATTACGAAGAAGAACAAGAAAAGTATTTAATTATAGCCAACCCTGCCCAGAAATTTCAGAGATAGTTGGAGGAAAAAAAGTGAAACTTAATGTATTGTAACGAACGCGGCAGCGACAAGTTTAAGCTTGCCGGCCTACGCCCGTACGCCGCGCCGCCGAGTGAATGCCGCAACGCTTGCGAGTTCGGACAAGTCGTTTGTTCCACAATAGAGATTGTTGCAGAGGCTTCCAGAAACAATGAACGTGCCGTATAAAAGGAATCGCCGGCAGCCGTCAGTCAGTCTTTTAGAGGACTCGGATTCAGTTACTCGAGTTGAGTCAGTCAGTCTTTTAGATGACTCGGACTCAGTTAGTCGAATTGAATCAGTCAGTTAGTTGACTCCCGAGCTACTATGAAGAGCTTGTGAACATAAATATATCGCGCGGTCTGAATATAAATATATCGTCTTAAAGAAATATCGCTCGGCTAGTTAATATAATAATAGTGTTTATTTATAGTAGTGATAAGTGTTAGTGTATAAGTTTTTGTATTCGTTATTTTAGTGTTATATACCTAGTGTTAGTTAACTTTTACTATTTATTATAATAACTATGCATTACTTGTTATTAGTAATATTTCTTATTATTTAAATAAAAAGTTTAAAACCCACGAACGTTACAATATTAGAAAATGGACTTTCCAGGAGAAGACCTATAATAATACATAAAGAAAAGGTCAAAGTAATGAAGACTTGTGCATTTGATACACTAGCTCAAACATTTGCATATGTATATTCGGAGAGCATTGAATTTAAAAGTTTTGTTAATAACAAAAAAGATACATACATACATACATAACGTCACGCTATATCCCACTTAGTGCGGTAGCACGAACCCTGAAAAACAGTCAACCAACAATCAATCTCCTCCAAACATTCCTATCCTGACACACCACTTTCGTCTCGTCAGTAAAACTGAAACTGGTATTATTAAAAAATAATTTTAATAATCTTAAAACATCTTTGGAAAATGGAATTTTGTATTCATCTAAATGTAAATGCGGCAGCAATATAGAACATAAAATAAATGTGTTCGAACATATATTCATAGATACAAAAGGTTGCGGAAATACATCTTTAAAAGATATTCCGTTTTGCTTCTCTCTTTTTTATAAAAATTTCATTTTGCGTGCTGTTATTAAATTTATTCATAATGTATCTATTTTGGGTGGTATTGGGCACTATACTTGTTACACACGCCGCATAGATTGTGTTTGGGAATTGTATGATGATTTAAATACTAAAGTAGCTAATGTTAATGACATTGTGGAAGTAGAGCCTCATTTATTATTTTATACAGTTTGATGTTATTTTTAATAATATATGTTCATATAATACATAATTCAATATGTAAGTTTAAGAAATACGAATAAATATTTTTTTGCAAATAATATTTGTTTTCCTAATGTGCTGAATGTTAAAAAGAGAGGGAATTTTTATTTATGAGTGAATACATTTCTTGCCATATTTTTGAGTGGGGATTATTATATAAACATATTCTAATCTAAACTAATGTAATTTAACATACCTAACTTAACCCTCTATTGCATACTGTTCCTGATCGGGAACATAAAATTTAAAATTGTTCTTTTCTTTTCTTATGCAGTTTACATTCATGGCAATCATGTTGTATATTTGGGAACATTATATACACTTTGTCAATTGCCAATTAGGTCATTCATCCCAATTTTACCAACATAAAAAACAATTTTATCTGGAAAAAGAATAATTACAGAAACTGAGATATGAAATATAAAATTTGAAGGAAGCAGCTTATTACCTGCTAATATATTACAGCTAAATACACCTTTACAAAATTTCCAAAAAAAATTTTTTATCTGATGTTTTTCTAGCAGAGGTTGTTTATCAAACAATTTTGTATATTACACAAAGACGACCCAATAGACCAAAGTTCTATTGTAAGTTGAACTTGTTCATAATGTTCCCTAAAGTGAACAAAACTTAAAAACATTTTTTTTTATTTTTGGAAAAAAATTATGTGACACACTTATTTTAAATATATGAATATTTCTTTAGTAAAAATTAATGTTTTGAGCCCTTATTTAAAAAAATTATAATTCATACAATAGAGGGTTAATGTAACCAAGCCTACTCTAAAGCATGTTTTTCACTATCCAAGTTACCGTATAAGGTCTTGTAAAGTTATTTTCTGTTTTACACTATATTTTATTTTATTTTATTTGGTCAAAGTTCAGCTTACGCTGTTCTTACACTTAGCCTTTTCATTATATATGAAATGTACAGTACATGTATAAAAATTTTTAGATATAAGAAAAATATGAATAAATATTGCAGTATAAATTCAAATGTGATACAACAGAACAACAATAAAAAAAGATGAGTAATACATAATAGTAAACAATTAATTTTGTAAAAGTAATCTTTTATAATGAAACGAAAATAGGGCATTATTTAACTCGTTAAGTTCAATAGGAATTTGGTTGAAAATTAATGAGCAATTGTATACAAAGTTGCGCTGGAAAATAGAAGTGTAGTGAATTGGAATATGAATAAGTGCATTATTTCTCAGATTGCGTTTGTGTAAATGACCAAGAAACACAATTTTATCGTGAAGGTACGTTGGATTGCCTGATGAAAGTACTCGATGCACCATGCACGCAAAATGGTGTGTACGGCGTTGCTGCATAGTTAGCCATCCCAAATCTGGGATGCGAGCGCTGACAGAACCAAACTTCTTTAAACCGAGCACAAATCTAGCACACATATTTTGTACCCTCTGTATTCGTTTGCTATCGTAAGATGTAAGACAAGGACCGTAAATAACATCACAGTAATTAAATACAGAGAGTACAAGGGAGTTCACCAATAATGATTTGTGCTTGGTAGATAAGACAAAGCGATTCATATACAAATTTTTCAGAACAAGATTATCTTTCTTGATTAGTAAGGTAACGTATTGTGACACAATCAATTAACAGACCTAAATTTTTATAAGATGATTTGAAATTTATATATGTTGCATTTAGTTTCACCTTCAACAGATTACTATTTAATAAATAATTCCTACAATTTTTATTTCCAAAAAGCATAGCTGCACATTTGCTTTCGTTAATAAGAAGACAGTTATTCAGTGCATAAGTTGGAATCTCGGCCAGATCACTGTTAATAGAGGCTACAGCTTGCTCCTAATTATCTGCAGTAAATGGAAGGTAAATCTGGGTGTCATCGGCATAAATGTGTATAAGGAAAAGGTGATAATCGACTGTGATGAAGAATAAGATTAAAAAATTCTTCGGAATGCAATCAAAAAATTTATTTTCGCTAAAAATCCAACGTTTCGGTCATACTATGACCTTCATCAGGCAAACTACAAACAATATAACAATTACATCAATTAACAATTAGAGTAGAAAGTGTCACACGGTATGCTTACATTTAGCGTTTGAAAATTTACAGTTAACATGGAACTTAAAAACTCAATTCTCGTCAATATAATAAGAATACACAATTACACAACACATTAAAATAATAAATAAATAAATAAAGTTAAAAATATAAATAATTCCACAGCAACAATTAAAACGTAACATATACTTAAAACAAAACTACTGAACTAACACGTTAGGCGGGAAGAAGCCTTAAAATAAATAACGACAATTTAACAAAAGCCAATCAGAACATAAAAACAATTTAAAACTTATAAACTAAAGATCACTAGATATTCTGTCTTTTTACATTATGTAGTTTTTTTTAAAATTATGTTTTAATATATTATGATAAATAACACTCAAATTGTCTATGTCTGTTTGAGAGTTAATATTTCTATTATCCGATTTAATATAAAGCATTTCCAATGACAGTCTTTTATGTAATGTTGGTTCTATACTTAAAATTTCTGTTTTTTCAAAGTCAAATTCATGTCGGTTGGTTTTAACATGATCTACTAACGCACACTTTATAATTTTATTTGTATTGTTCGAATTTCTCTTGTGTTCATCGACCCCTGGGGCTAACTCAATTTCGACGCCCGACGTCGCGGCGGCGGGGTTGGAGTATATTACGCGGGGAACCAAGGAATCGCGCTATTTTGCAAGACGGAAAGGGATAAAAATAAAATATAAACTCACCACAGAATCGAAAACGGCTGAATCGATATCAGAATGGATGCTCAAAAAGGAAATCTTGAAGACGAGCGGATGATCGGAAATCAAGTGTCAATCGTGATTCTACCTCGGTTTATATACTCTTTTTAAAAATTTTTCGGAAATTAACTTGTACTTCGCGGTCGCTACTGTGTATTTTAAATGGGCAGTGGTGGTTGAAAATGGAAAAGGGGTTGCGAATGTATTAACGCGGCCGATACTAATTTCATTCGCGAGCCCTTGAAAAACGGAGTACAGCAAATATAAATTTAAGTTGATCGGATAACCGGTAGCGCAGTTATTTGTAATAAACAATCAAAGTTGGAGCAAAAATTATTATCTAGTGCAGTACGTGTACAAATATGTTGTATGGTTACACGTATCTCACAAGAGGTAGATAAAATAATCACAGTCAAAGTTACAGCCGGATCTCGGTAATGTTAAAAACCACTATACTGGGTGTTACCAAAAACAGTGACGAAGAGTAGCTTCGTAACGTCTCCCCCTTACCTACTCAAAAATGAGTTCCTAAACTCATTTTTCTAGTGGAACTGACTAGAACTATCTAACTAACTAAATTTGAACCAAAACTTAACAAAATATATCTAAAACCAAAACTTAACTTACTTAACTACAACTTAACTATGACTTAACTACTCCTTAACTAATCTTAACTATCTTAACTACGGAATGTTTTTGTCCACGCGCACTGGTTGGGCGGGAGGGGGGTTTGGCCGCTACACTGGAAACGGGGCGGGGAAGGCTGCTTTTCGCAACGGGGTATGTCGTAGCGGAAGGGGCCGCTCACTGGTCCGCCGGGATGATTAACCAGCTGCCGTTGGGGCCACGGATGCGACACCGTCGGGTCCTCGGGGCTATCCTGGGTCGCAGTAGCTGGGGAATCCCCCAGAGGCGGATCCCTCGGGTAGTCACTTCTCACTAGCTGGGCTTCGGTGTGGTTGCCAGGGTGCAGGGCTCCAGTGGCGGGACGGACTATGACGTCCTGGTTACCCTGGATGGCGGGTCTGGTGGCTGTCGAACTGGTGAGGCGGGGCGGACCGTTGCTGCAGCCTCGGGGACGGTGGTTGACTCCGTCAAGGAGTCCTGAGACAGGCTGGCCAGCAACTGCTCCAGCTCCGCCCTCGCCTCCAACAGGTCGCCGCCTCCTCCGCCGGGGTTGGTCGCGGGCCCTGTCAGGTCCTCGTCTTTGGACGACAGTGGAGACGTCGTCAGGTCGATGACGTCTGCGACCGGATATGCTCCTAAGCGGTCGACGAGAGTCTGCCGCAGGACGTCATCTCCCTGATCGGGTGTCCAGGGAGTCGGGGTCTTCTTGGCCCTTAATGGGGGCGTGGCGGCCCACGCTGGTGGCCGGAACAGCGGCACGAGGGCTGGGCGGATCTTCGGCCTCGATTTCCGTGCCGCGGGGGCGACCGTACCCTGGGCGAGAGACCACTCGCTCGCCCTTCCGTGCCCTACCACCCACCCGAGCGGGTCGGGTACGATGCCGGATCCACGGAGCGTCCTGGCTACTCGACATTATCCTAGGGATCATTACAGGGTTTTAAATCCTTATCATGGATTCGTAGGAGTTTCCGTCCTCGACCGTCCCGTAGGTCGTATACGTTCTTGGACAGTTTACGGATTATCACCCAGGGGCCCGAATACCGCGGCGCGAGCTTGGCTGCGAATACCCTTGCAGCGACAGATAGTGGGTGTTCGCGTCGCATTACCCGATCTCCTACCTTGCCTTGCCAGGGACGATGGCGCAAGTTGTACCGCCGACATTAGTTCTGAGACGTCGTGTGTGTTTGATATTGGCCAACTGCCGGAGCTTCCGCAATTTCGCCAGCCGCTTCTCGAGCTCGGCCGGTATTTGGTTGTCCGTCGCTGGTTCAGTTTCCCCTCGGCCCACTTCCTGGTACAGGCCCGGCATGATGGGCTCGCGGCCATAGTTCGGTCAGGCGGGTGAATAACCGGTTGAGTCGTGCCGGCTGGTGATGATGGCCATTGTCAGTTCTGGTAAGTGTCCCATTCACGGTGGTTGGTCTGACAATACTGGGCGATCATGGTTTTGAGCCCTCGGTTGACACGTTCGACGGGGTTGGCCTGCGGAGTGTATGGAGGCGTCTGCATGTGCCGGATCTTCAGTGCTTCCAGTGTTTGCCGGACTTGCCGGTAATCGAACTCCGTCCCGTTGTCGGTGATCACGTTCTTAGGAGATCCGTACCGACATATGATCATTTCCTCCAGCGCCCGGGTAATATTCGCCGCAGTTGCCCGACGGAGGGCTCGGCACTCTACCCATTTTGTTATACGGTCCTGAAAGACCAACAGGAAGGCGTGTCCCTTTTTGGAGGTCGGCAGGGGTAGGGCAGGGCCCAACAACCGTGGCCTTGAACCAGGTCACCTGGAGGAGGCAGTTGTAGCACAATGGTTGGTTGTGAGCCAAAAGCCCCTTAGTTATACTACTGTTTTGATTTTGGGTGTAACCCTGATCTACTTAAGAACGTGAAATTATTATCTTTTTTGTAGCTATTTTCAACGAATATAGAATGCATTGCGATATTTTAGTAAAATAATTTTCTCAATATACATATAAATACTTAATCCGCATTTGCTTGCCGCATTGTAAATTCTATGTGAATTGATTAAAAATTCTTCGTTTTTAATTATATTATTGCTATAAAATCTAAAATTAGCTGTATGTCTGCGCGTTCTTTTTTTCAGCATATATGGAATGAATTGCGTTATTTTAGATATTTTAATCAATTTATTTGTGAATACTTAATCAAAATTTGTTTATGTATATTCTTTGTGCATTGATTAAAAATTCTTCGATTTTAATAATAAAAATGTATTATATTAGATAAACGTCAGTGCTTATTTTCCAAATTATTTTAAATTTATTACGTTATTTTAGTTTAACAATGAAAAAACTTAATTTATGAATAGTTCATACACATTCGTTTATGTATACGAGTTCCATGTGAATTGACAAAAATATTATTATTGTTATATTATTGCTAAAATAAATTAATGTAAAAAATAATTAGATAATTTCAGTTTGAAATAAACGAAATATTACCTACTGATTCATACTATTTACGCTCGGTATACTTTAATACAATATTAAATATTTCTGTTTTATAAATTCTCTATTCTAGATTATAAAAGTGGATGTAAATTATATATATATATATATATTATTATATGTTATACTTTGCTATTGCGCAGGATTACCCCCTCTTAGTACTTAAGAGTATATATATATATATATATATATATATATATATATATATATATATATACATCTTCCGTAGTATGTGGCATCCACCTATTGACCATTTACATTGGTTGTGGCATCCGTTGCGTTATTATGTCTTTCTGAACATTGGATGAATGAAAGTGAAAAACATGCATATAATATTAGTAATTTTTATAGAGCAAGTAGTTTTGAGAGACACTCCTTTAAAAATGGGGGTGTATATATATATATATATATATATATATATATATATATATATATATATATATATATATATATATATATATTTTAGGTGATTTTAATATAGATTTCTTAATAGAAAATAATGAAAAGAAATTATTCCTTGATATAATTAGATCATATAATCTTCACTATGTCATAAATGAACCAACCCGCATAAGCAAAACAAGCAAAACCTGTGTGGATAATATTCTCACTAACAGTACCTATTTCACCTCCAATGTTATTAACAATAATCTGTCAGACCATTCGGCACAATGTATTGACATCGCATTAAAAACACAACCAACTATTGTCGGTGACTCATGTTTTGAAAAAAGACTATTTACTACAAAAAATTTAGATAACTTTATATTCAGTTTGATAAAATCGGCCTTGTGATTGTGTGACATTGAGAGGAGAGATAAGAATAGAAAATAGAATTGGTCAAGTGGAAAAACCTTAAGAGAAGGTACGGTACCCTCCCTTAAACTCCTCCTTCCTCTACCCCACTTAACAAACTATCACAACTTAAGATAAAATCTAACCTTTGGAAACCGTTAAAATAATCAACACGTACGACATCTACGGCACAATAGCCGTAATGTCTAAAACAACCAAAATTCATATTACTTAAACATCTACACTCCACCAGTTTAAACAAATAAAAACCTACTGACGTCCTCTGGAAACAGGAGTCGTCAAATAAACCAAAATGCAAGCAACCAACATCGCCAGTCTACATCTACAAAAACACAACCAGTCATACGCAAATGTTACCCGAATCACAGAATTCCCAAAAAAAGACCAAGCAATTATCATGCCAGCAATGGAAGAGCTAAAAATCAAGGATTATATTGAAGCTATAGGTTCTATTGTTCAACCTAAAAATGTGATATTTGCGTCTAAAATATCAAAACAAAGAATATGTATCTTCCTAGAAAATAAAAAACTAGCAGACGAATTAGTCGAAAAATATGGAACTATAAAAATAGATAGCAAAAATGTGAATATAAGACATTATAGCACACCCGCAAAAAGAATAATAATATCGAATGTGAACCCTATAGTACCTCATTATCTAATAGAAGATAAACTCAAAGAACACAATATAAAATTAATCACACCATTAAATTTTCTGAGTTGGCATGCAAGATACACAATATGCCCATGTTCGGAGTTTTCGTCGACAAGTGTATATAACGCCTGATGAAAACACCACTATTCCAAATACAATATCCATAGAATTTGACGATATGACATATAGGATGTTTATAACAACAGAAGAAAAATGACATGTTTTCTATGCAAAAAACCAGGCCACACAGCAAACCAATGTGAAAACGAAGAAATAATGGACGCAGAATAACCAAAAACAAAAGAAATAAATAAAGACACAAATACAGAAAACATAAATAAAGTTGAAAAAACTATTATAAACGAAAATTCAGATAAAATACCTAATCCAACAAACAAAGAAAGAACAGAAAAACTCCAAAATACTACTCAAGAAACTCAAGACACAACAACAAATACAACGAAAGATCCAATAGTGTTCAAAAGACCCAGGCCGGGAAAACAAAGTGAATCAGGATCAACTGATTCAAAAAGTCTGCCACCAACAAAGACAAAGAAAATTAAAACTACCCAAACAAAATCACAAGAACAACAAATAGACGCAAAAGTTTCAGAACAAATACTACCACTAAAAGAAATATTAGAAAATGACCCAAATAAATACATCCTAACATACAGTGAACTTAAGGACTTTCTAGAAAATGTGCATGGCAGTGAACAACAACTTACCATTGCTAGACAGCATACTGATCAAATAGATGCATTAATAGAAATGTTAAAGAAATTACACCCGCATTTAACCAGTAAAACAATGAAAGCCAGGTTCACACGAATAATTAAAAAAATTACACGTTAACATTGTAGTGAGGCAGGAGAAGAATTTAGCGACTCAAGCCAAACCACGCACGAAGAAGCAGATGATCAACTTAGCGAAAAAAGCAATGACTCCCAATATTTTTAACAACTCAACTATAATACAATGGAATTGTAACGGCTTCTATTCTCATTTAGCAGAACTTCAGAGGCTTATACACTACACTAAACCACACTACATATGCCTACAGGAAACTAACTTAAAAACAACTCAGTCAGTAAATTACAGAGGTTATAATATATATCGCAAAGACAGACAAAATACCAAACATGCTAGTGGAGGCGTAGCCTTACTTATAAAAAACGAACATCACTACGAGGAGCTAACTTTAAACACAAACATGGAAGCCGTTGCAATAAAAATTTTAGCACCAGACAAAATAACAATATGCAGTATGTACATACCACCCGATCAAAGCTTTAAAAAAGAAGATATCGAAAATATAAAAAAACAACTACCAAGACCATATATAATAGTAGCAGACCTAAATAGCCACAACACAATCTGGGGATCAGAAACCACGAATAAAAAAGGGAAAATTATAGAAGAATGTTTTGAAGATGAAGTTATTTTGAACGATGGTTCACATACCCATTTTTCAACACATGGCACATTTTCTTGCATAGATCTCTCCATAAGTACCGAAAACTTAGCATCAGACCTATTATGGGAAGTATTACCAGACACATTCGGCAGCGATCACTTTCCAGCAAAAATAAACTATATAAAGAACATATCAGAAAATGGTAACAGTGGCCAAGAGGCAAAAATGTGGAAATTAAAAGAAGTAAACTGGGAACTGTATAAAACCTGCTTCAAAAGAAACTTCTCCCCAATAACACCATATTCCGATGTTGATCAAATTGTTGACGAATTTACCAACAAGATACACGAAGCAGCAACAGAATCACTTGGACTCAAATCTACCAAAGCAAGAAATAAAACAACTCCCTGGTGGAACCAAGCATGTGCAGATGCAGTCAAAGAAAACAAAAAAGCATTGTATAAGTACAAAAAACACAAAACAATCGAAAATCTAATAAACCTCAAACGAGCTCGAGCCCAATCGCGAAGAACTATTAAAACAACAAAAGAAACATCATGGAGGCAATATGTATCAAATATATATGTCAACACACCTTCCAAAGAAGTATGGGACCAAATTAGAAAAATCAGAGGAACTAACGTCTCACATGGAACAACAACATTAAAAATAAACCAAACGTATGTTACAGGAAATCAGGAAATATGCAATGAACTAGCAAATACTTTCGAGCGTAACTCATCAGACAGTCATTATAGCCACGAATTCCTACAAATCAAAAAAGAAGCTGAAAAACATGAAATATTAATATAAAACAACAATGAACCAATAAACCACCCATCACATATAGCGAAATAAAATATACAATTGAACACATGAAACTAAACACCAGCCCAGGACCGGACCACACCCCTCCAGAACTAATAAAACATCTCCCCGAAGAAGCTATCCTACATCTACTGAATATCTACAACCATATATGGAACAGAAATGCTTTTCCAAAAAAGTGGAAAGAGGTAATTTTAATACCAATTCTAAAACCAGATAAAGACAAAACCAACCCCCAGAACTATAGACCAATCGCACTTGCAAGCGTACTTTGCAAAATTATGGAAAAAATGATCAACAAAAGGCTTCTATGGTACCTAGAAAGAAATAATATTTTATCCTTACAACAAAATGGATTCCGAAATATAAGATCAACAATAGACCCCCCTATGTCCATAACTTCCAACATACAAACAGCCTTTGCAAATAAACAAAATCTCATAGCAGTATCATTCGATTTAGCCTTTGAAACTACTTGGAAGCATAACATACTTATAACACTAAAGAAACATGGAATTGAAGGAAATTTACTACATTTTGTTAAAAACTTTCTGTCAGATAGAAAATTCAGAGCACGACAAAATCGATGCATGTCAGAAATGAAAACACAGGACAACGGAATACCGCAAGGATCTATCTTAAGCCCGACACTGTTTATTCTAGCGATAAACAGCATATCTGAACAAATTCCGACCAATATAAAATATTCACTATTCGCCGACGATTTAATAATATATACCAGCAATAAAAACCCTCAAACTATCCAAACAAAATTACAAACAGCAATAACAAACATAGACCAATGGGCGAAACAAGTAGGATTCACATTCAGTACTTCCAAAACAAAAGCTATACACTTTTGCAGAACTAGAAAACATGAAAATAATCATCCTTTGCTTATAATAAATAATAATAAACACATATAGAACAACTAAAAAAAGACTGTACTTCTAGACTAAACTTATTAAAAATATTAGCTAGTAAAGACTGGGGTGCGGACATCGATACACTCATGAAAATATATAAATCAATAATTAGATCAAAGCTCGATTATGGATGCTTTCTATATTCAACAGCAAATAAATATTTACTAAATAAAATTGAAACAATACAAAACAATGCACTGAGAATATTAACGGGAGGACTAAAAACAAGTCCTATTGCCAGCCTGCAAGCGGAAACTGGCGAGCCACCCTTAACAATGCGCAGAGATCAACTTTTGCTCAACTATTTAACTAAATTAGCGTCCAACAAGAAAAACCCCGCTTTTAGTCAAATATTCATAATAAGGAATAACACAGTTAAAATAAAAAACGAAAATGAATATCATAAATATATTGATGAAACACAAAAAACACCAATTTAACCATACCAAATATACAAGAATTATATGAAACAAAATACCCGCCATGGACATTACACCAAGCTAACATTAACCTGCAACTTTTACAATATAATAAAGAAAACCCAATAGGACCTATAATACAAAACGAATTCTACAAATTAAAAAACGGCATATATAAAAATCACAAATTTATTTATACGGACGGATCTAAGATAAATTCTCAAACTGGTGCAGCATTCGTCACTGACACACTGAGTAAGCAATTTCACCTTCCAAGTCACACATCCATCTATACAGCAGAAGAGTATAGTGTTCTAAAAGCTGCGCAACTAAAAAATGAATCACCCAAAAACAACTATGTAATATGCACAGATTCTCTAAGCACTATCCTCAGTATTATAAATCTCTATTCCATTGATCCTTTAATCTTACAAATCCAAGAACACCTCCACAAAAGTATTATGGAATCCAAAACCATCACTTTCCTTTGGGTACCATCTCATTGTGGCATTAAAGGAAATGAAGAAGCTGATAACCTCGCGAAAAAAGCCACAACCCACACGGACATTGTCCAACTATCAATACCACCAAAAGATCTCACCAGCGTAATTAAAGACAAAATGAAAGAAAAATGGCAATGCCAGTGGAATCAAACAAGAAATAACCACCTGAGACAAATAAAAGACACCATAACACCGTAGAAAATAAATGGCAACAGAAGAGCGCGAATAACAGCAACAAGACTGAGAATCGGACACACTCTCCTCACACATGATTTCATATTCAAAAGAACCGACCCAACAAGATGTACAACATGCGATGTAAGACTCACAGTAGCCCACCTATTGACCGAATGCAGAACCTACATCCACCAACGTCTAGCATGCAACCTACCACCAACAATTACCGAATGCCTGGGAAACGAAGAAAATTGCAATAAAGTATTAACGTTCCTCAAAAAAATACGAATTTTTAATAAACTGTAAACTTCTGTTAAGATGCAATAATCAAACAATACATTATCTAGACATGTAATAACATAAACTATATACTGTAAAACTATGTAAACCCACTAAGCCGGAGCATCAAAAATCTTGTAATTGAGATGCTCGATAATATCAATAAATTCAAAAAAAAAACTAATTATTTCATCTAGTTTTAAAAAATTTACTATTTTTATTCTTGACGTTTCATCTTCTTTAGTGTTTTCTTCTAATACTGGGTTTCGTGATAAACAATCTGCCTCTAAATTGTTTTTACCCGGGTTATATTTTATTTCAAAATCATATTGGGGCAGGTAATTTAAAATTGTCCTTAACTCTGGATCATTACATTTTTTATGTTGAAGTTTTCCAATGGTTTATGATCTGTATACACGGTAAATTTTTGCCCTATTAAATAATACTGCCAGTGTAAAATAGCCTCTTTTATTTCAAGGGACTCAATATAAATTGTTCTCTTTGCCTTTTGTGATTCTGTTTATTTGCGTGAAAAGAAAAATACTGGTTTTATTGTTTCATCTATTTGGCGTTGTTTTAGTACTGCCCCCACCCCCTGTAAGCAAGCGTCCGAATAAATATAAATTGGGATAGTTGGATCGAAAATTGCCAAAATTGGGTCTGAGCATAAGTAATCTTTTATTTTTGTACAATTCTCTTGGCAAATTGTCGACCAATGAAATTCTACATTTTTCCTCAAAAGGTTATGAAATGGTTCCAATATTATATTTGATCTAGAAATGTATTCCAAATAAAAATTTATTTTTCCTAAGAATTGTCTAATATGTTTCTTCGCCCTTGGTGTTGGAAAATCTTTAATAGCAATTACGTTATCATTTAAGGGTTTCACACAGTTATTTCCTATTTCATGGCCCAGATATGTTATTTTACTTTGTGCAAACACACACTTTACTAGATTTAATTTGAATCCATGTTCTTGCAATGCTTTCAATATCAAATAAATAATAGTAATAAACTCTCGGTTTTTTTGTTTCAAAAAATAATTTTAATAATTAGTATTGATGTACATTTCGGTTGTTAAACCATCTTCAGAATGACAACAAATAGTGTTCTTACTCTAAATATATAGTAATAACTGTACAGGTATACGAATAGAGGCTTAACAGATTCCCAGAAGCGGGGATTTATAAAGATCTATTTGTTCGTTCATTAAGTTCTTTCCATTAATACTTGCTGTTTGAATTTCCAACGCTTCTAGTAAATCCATTCTTAAACCTTTAGTCTCTCTATGAAGTATTTTAAAATTATCAGTATTACATTTATGGTTGTTTTGTATTAAATGTTTAGCTACATTGGAAGAATCAATTTTATTGAGTCTCCAGCTGCTTAGATGTTCTTTGAATCTTATGCCGAAATTACGTGAGGTTTTTCCAATATAACTGCAATCACAGTCATTGCAATCAATTTGGTATATACCACTGTTTTTCATTTTATCTCGTTTTTTTATTTTATTGTTAACTAGAATTGATTTTAAATTTCGTTTGTTGTAGAATGCTGTGTGAACTTTAAATGATTTCATATGATTTGCTATTTTTATACTAGTTTTTCCAATAAAATGTAATTTTCTATAGATTTTATTCTTTGCTTCTGGATCCGTAGGTGTATATAATAGCTTCCTGTTCTTAGTTTTAAGTTTCTTTTTTAATATCTTGTAAATGTAGTTTTTGGTATATCCGTTATTTATTGCGATTTGACAAATTGTGTTTAATTCAGTATTAAAATCAGTTTTTGATAATGGAATATTAACTAGCCTGTGAATCATACTTTGAAATGCTGCTGCTTTTATGTTAGGATGGTGTTTTGAACTAGCCGGAATTACTGCGTCTGAAAATGTTTCTTTCCTGTAAATGCTGTATGTGAAATTTTTGTCTCCTCGGGTAATAGATAAATCTAGGAAATTTAGTTTTGAATCCTGTTCTTTTTCTATTGTAAATGTGATATTTTTATTAATGTTGTTTATGTATAATAAAAATTGATCTAGCTGTCTATCTGTACCGGTCCAGAAGCAAATAATATCATCTACGTAACGGTGCCAGAATTTAATATTTTTACAGAGGTTTTTATTCTTATTTAGAAGATCACATTCAAACTTATCCATAAATATATCAGCGAGCAGAGGAGAAAGAGGACTACCCATTGGTAGGCCGTCTGGTTGTTTGAAAAAATTGTCATTAAAATTGAAATAATTTTGTTCTAAGCAAATGTCTAGTGCTGTTAATATTTCTTGTTTTATTATTGGATTGCAAGTTTGCAATTTTTCTTCTATTATGTTTATGTTGATTGATAAATTAGACAATATTGGCGTAAGAGGTTTACCTCTGAATTGGATCATAAGGTTTCTTGAAAATCGCAAACAATATGTATCTATTAGAACTTGCTCTAACTCACAGTGGCAAGTGGTTAATTCCAACAGAATAACCACAAACACAGGTGCACCTCAGGGAAGCGTTCTGGCTCCCATACTTTTCATTATTTACATAAATGACCTTAACCTGGTATTTCATAATGATATAGATTCAATATTTTATGCCGATGATACATCGTTGATAGTTCCCGCTAAAGATAATAACTCTTTACAAAATAAATGTAATGAACATTTGGAAAACATGCTAAATTGGTGCAATGTTAATTTACTTTTCCTAAATGAAACTAAAACTAATTATATGCGATTCCATACTCATCAAAACTCAAATAATATGAATATTGATGTTGCTATCGGAAATAAGCAAATCAACAGAGTTAGTTCTTCTAAAATCTTAGGTTTCACTTTCGATGAATGCTTAAATTGGAAAAATCACTGCGAATTAATTATAACCAATTTGCACAAATTATGTTACCAAATTAAACATTTAAAACAATTTTTAACGCTTTCTCAACTATTAACATTTTATCATACTAAAGCTGAATCTATCCTCAGGTACAGTGTCATTTTCTGGGGTGCCTCTGCTAATTCCAGGAACGTCTTTGTGAGTCAGAAGAGAGTAATCCGATGTATTTCGAATTTAAAAGCGCATGAATCGTACAGGACTATTTTCATTAAGTATCAAATTTTTAACCTTGACTTGTCTTTTCATATTCGAAACGTCCTTACATGTATATCAAAACAAAAATAATTTCATGCAAAATAAAGATTTTCATAATTTTAATACGAGAAGGAAAAATGAACTTAGAGTGCCCCATAATAAATTAAAAATAAGTTGGCCATCTCCAAACTCAATGGGCGTAAAGATTTATAATAATTTGCCTTTATCTATAATAGATTCAAAATCTGTAACAAATTTCAAACAAAAACTGAAAAAATTTCTTGTAGAACAGTGCTTCTATTATCTAAACGAGTACTTTAATTTTAATTCAAGTTCAATGTAATTTTTTACTGCTGATATATGTATATATAACTGTATATTAATGTAATACTACTTTGACGCTTCCTATAAAATGTAATACATTTTCAAAAGGAATAAATACATTATTATTATTAACCTGCGATGCAAGCAATGTTGCGATTGGCGCCGTGTTATCGCAAGGCAGCCTTCCCATTGCATATGCAAGTAGAACTTTAAATATAACTGAAATGAACTACTCAACAATAGAGAAAGAACTTTTATCTATTGTTTGGGCGACACAATACTTCCGGCCCTATATTTTTGGACGGAAATTTAAAATTTTTACAGACCACAAACCTCTACAATGGCTTTTTTTATTGAAACAGTGTAGTCAAAAATTAATTAGATGGCGCTTAAAATTGGAGGAATTCGATTATGAAATCGTGTATAAAAATGGTAAATTAAATACAAATGCCGACGCTTTGAGCCGTATACCACAAAATAACGAAACACTTATTCAAAATTCCCCTGAAAATTTAGAAACAGAATCACCTCTTGCTCATTACCAAATGTACTTAGAAAGTAAACAAAATAGTTTACCTAGTGATTATAAAATCTTTGAAGTAGAAGGTGATCTTTTTAACGCACCTCACGATGAGAGTCTTGCTCATTGTGTTAGTAAAGATTTGGAAATGTTTCGTGGTATCGCTAAACAGTTTAGAGAAAAATTTCAAAATTTACATAAATTAAAAGCTCAAAATCCTGAATTATATAATTTAGTTTACTTAAAAAGTAAAACCAGATTTATGATTTATTTAATATCAAAAATTAATCATTATAATAAGCCATCAAATCAGGATATGTTTTATACACTTTTAAATTTAAAAATATTTTGTCAAAAATATAAAATAAAAAATTTAAGTATCCCAAAATTAGGATGTGGTAAAGATTTATTACAATGGTCAAATGTAAAATCAATGTTAGAATTTATTTTTAAAAATACTGATATAATGATCACTGTTTATAAAAAACCAATTGACAATAAAATACCAGATTATGAACTTAATGCTAATGAAACTAATGATTGTGACGCATTCTTTAAATATATGGATGACTTTAATCGGCAACTTGCCAATGATAAAAATAATATACCGAACGACAACGAGTCCCTAATAGTAGAAGTAGACAAGAAAACTCAAGTTCAAGACGACGATGATGATAGTGACAATACTATACATTCAAATTTAGAAAACCCAATTATTGGTATACCAATAATTGAAAGTGCAGTAAATTATGGAAAAAATCAAATTATAATATCAGAAGTTGAACATAGCCCCAGTGATCCTAAAATTTTAAAAATTCATGAGAATAAACAAAGATTCTTAGTACAATTTTCTAAAACAAACCCTGAGTCAGAAATGATTAAATTTATTAAAGAATTTATTGTACCTAAAGTTAAATATCATTTATATTTTAAAAATGAGTTGTATGAAAAATTCAGTAGAGTACTTCAAACATATTTCAAAAATTCTAGTATAAAATTTGTAAAATGTACAAGAATGTTAACAGACGTATACGAAGAAGATGAAGTGATTCAACTAATTCAGAACTATCATGAAGGAAAAACCAACCACCGCGGACTTGATGAGACATTAGCTCGAATCAAACAACAATATTACTGGCCAAAACAGAGAACACTCATCCAATCTTATATAAATAATTGTGAAATCTGTCAGTTAACTAAATATGATAGAAAACCGTTAAAATTGAAATTCAACATTACTCCCACACCTACGAAACCCTTTGAAATTATTCATGTAGATAGCATCACATTAGAAAAAGTAAAATTTCTTACAGTAGTAAATTCATTCTCTAAGTATGCTCAAGTATACAGATTAAACTCAGCACAAGGGATAGAAATTGTAAATAATTTAATAAAATTCTTTACTCACCACGGTATACCAGACACAATCATTTCAGATAACGGCTTGGAATTTAAAAACTCTCTAGTTAGAGAATTATTAGAATTACATAAAGTAAAAATTCATTCCGTTAGTTCACAACATCCTGAATCTAACGGCATTATTGAGAGATTCCATTCAACTTTAATAGAGCATATAAGATTGTTTAACAATCAAGACGAATACAAAAAAGAAGCTATAGAGACAAAAGTAAATTATGCGCTTTTGGCCTACAATAATACAATACATTCCGTTACTAAATTGAAATCATTTGAAATAACACTTGGTCACCTAGACATAAATTCCCCATTTAATATTGAAATTGATAAACAATTAGTAAATAATTATATATCTCATCATAAAGATAAAATGAAATTATTGTATAAAAAAATAAATGAAAAATTACAATATCATAAAGAAAAAATTATAAACAAACGTAACGAAGACCGCGATGAATTACCGGAAATCCCAGAACGAGTATATGTAAAAAATCGTCAAAAACAACAAAAGACTCGTAATAAATATAAAGCAGAAATAGTTAAAAGCGTAAACCCGAAATTAAAAACCGCAAAAATAAATGTAAGACACGGTAATACAGCTGAAAATATTCACCTCTCAAATATTAAAGAACCTAAAAAATTTACTAATAAATTTAAAAATCTTCCAGGTTGTTCGGGTTCTGCTATGGATCCGAAATAATAAACATAACGGAGAACAGAGGCATTCTGCCAATAAACTTGGGACCCGCAAAATTAGAAAAACTTCAACATACATTTGTACACTATTACGACCTAAACCCACTCTTAAATGAATTCAACAACTTAAATAAACAATATAATCTTTTAAAACTAAACGTGGCTAATAAAACCAC
The DNA here is from genome assembly GCA_963942605.1 of Poecilus cupreus. Lineage (NCBI taxonomy): Eukaryota > Metazoa > Arthropoda > Insecta > Coleoptera > Carabidae > Poecilus > Poecilus cupreus. Next base: position 1,884,179 of record OZ012729.1, on the reverse strand, counting down.
TCAATTAACTGAATTTGAAAATAATAATAAAATTTTGGAAAATGTTCGTGGAAATATCGTCGAAAAACTAAATCGAATGGCACTTTATTCAAAATCAAGAAGTAAACGTGACCTTATAGATGGCCTGGGGACCATATTTAAACAAATAACAGGAAATTTGGACGCAGAAGATGGCAAAAGATATAATCAAATTTTGAAACATTTAGAAGAAAACTAATATCACCTTGAAAATCAATTAAAACTGGCATATTCTGTTAATAATAAATTAATAAGAAATTTTAATACAACAATTCAAAACATTCAGCATAATGAATTTATTTTGAAAGAAAAAATTGAATATTTGAATAAATTATTAAACCTTAATTTTAATCTGAATGAAATTATTTTCGTAAAAGACCTGTATAATCAATTAATAACACTTTATAGTACAATCTTGAATATTGTTCAAGATATTGAAAACTCAATAACATTTTGTAAGATGAGGACATTGCACCCCTCTATCATAAATCCCGAACAGCTGTTATCAGAATTATATAGAATATCGCATTATTATCAAGGACAATTACCTTTTGAACCAAAGTTAGAAAATATGTTGGATTATGAGTCATTGTTAAAAGTAAATTGTAAAATTGAAAACGCACAGATAATTTATTTTATTTCAATTCCAATAAATTTCGAAAAGGATTTTGATTTATATTATTTGCATCCATTACCTACTAGGTATGAGTCAGAATTCGTTACTGTAATACCTGACGTTAATTACTTTTTAAAATCGAAAGATAATGAAATAAAGCCTCTAAGTAGCATGTGTACTAAAAGCAGAGTATACCAGTGCCCAAATGAGTTTCACGCTCATTACAACCCGTCCTGTGAAGAAGACACCCTGCTCAAGGGAAATTCAAGCCAATGCCATTTCACAAAATTAGAAATCAGTAAAAACCACATCGAAATTATTCCCGAAATTAACCAATACTTGGGAATATTTCCAGAAGAAGAAAGAATCACGGTCCAGTGCCCGGATAACACAAACATTAAAACATTAGTGGGTGTATACCTAATAAAGGGAAATAAGTGTGTGATTATATTTAAACAAAAAACATTAAATTATTTGTAGAAGACATCTGGAACACCTTTAATATTGCCAAAATTAAATTTCAAACTTAGTGAAAATAAAATATCAAACATAACCATTATATTAAAGAAAATTAAACTTGAAGATATTCCAATCCACACTCCTACAATAATTGAACATAATTTAACGAGATATTATTCACTTAACATTTGGACAATATTATTGTACTTTGGAAGTTATAATAATTATTTATGTTTCATGTAAACGTCTAACCGAAAATTGGTTAAACGAAATCAACAAAACCATCAAGCCGAACCAGAAAAATCTCAACTTCCCGGGGGAGCTTTGTTCTAAGGAGGGAGGAGTTACATCGCCCCAGGAGATGGGAACCGCACCGTCAGCACTGCCCCACGGTGCAACATGACACCCCTTTTAGAATAATTAGATAAGATTGTAGTTGTCTTAGAATATTTTATGTTATATTGTATTTAGTCTTAGTTGAACTGTTAAACGGAAAATATCTGAATTTAAATTGTACTTTTGTTAGTAACAAAATAAAAGTTTTTAAAAACACAGCGACTATAAATAAAACTTGAAGTTAAATATATATATATATATATATATATATATATATATATATATATATATATATATATATATATATATATATATATATATATATATATATATATATATATATATATATATATATATATATATATTTAATTTCTTCTACAAATTATGTGGTGATAGTGAATTACTCGAAGTCGGGTTACAATTTTAAACTTTATTTTTATTCTTCAAGATACAGTATATTTTTCATCGTACGTCTTTTCTTATTCTATCTGTCACACTATGATATTTTTTCATTTTTTTGTTTTTTTAACATACTTTGATTTAAAAAAAAAACTCAACTATTCCCACACGGCCATCCTACTTGTTCATCGGCCCCTGATGAATAACATAACTCATCAGTTCTTGACCACGGCTTCATCATATCTGCAGAACTCGATGTATTGATCGGTCCTTCACCATGTCCATACATTACCAAATCATATCTATTATTTCCTTTCTTTTTCTTTATCGACTTTCTCGTTAATTTCATTTCTTTGTCTCTTTCTACTGCTTTGGGATTTTATTCTTTGCTGTTTGAATTGTTTGTTTTGAATTTTTTAATCGTTTAGATTTTGTATTCATAACTGATTCTACAATTAGGGTTCGAGTATTTCTTTTCACATCGGGTTTGTCATTTTTCTTCTGAAAATCATTCTTGCTTATAGCTCTGTGACAATTTAAAATATTTCCCATTAAAGTTGATTCGGTTGCAGCAACCAAACGTTTTTCTGCATTTTTAATAAACACTGTTTTTCCTTCTTCAGTATCATTTGAAATTACTCTTAGTCTTTTAGCTTCTGGTTCTTTGACTTCTTCTTCCTCGTCTATTTCGCGTAATTCTTCATCGTTAACTTCTTTATCTTTCTCGTCGGAACTATCACTTTCGTCATTTTGTTTATTTACAACCTCAAGTTCCAGCGGCGACAATTTTCTGGAACTTTGAAAAATTGGAGTGACGTCGACAAGTTCAATCTTCAATTCAACATTAGTTTCTGTTTTCAAATTGTTCGGATTGTAGTCATCAATTATCTTTTTAATATTTTCTGTGTATACTGTATTAGCAACATTATGTTAGTAGTATGAAGGGCCACAAGTCGCGCGCCGGAATGCAGACGGTAATTAAGATAATGATCGAAAGGTAATTAAGATAATGATTGAAAGGTAATTAAGGTAACTGTGGAATTCAATTTTTAATTGGCGATTTCATATTTTGATAAAAAGTTTGATGTAAAGATACATTTGAATGTGATGTCGTAATTACTTAAATTTGGAATAATTTATATTTTGCCCTATTGAGATAATGTTATATTATTTGTAGACTTCAAATTTATATTAATTTGAAAAAATTTGTACAAATTTCATCTCAATTTCTTCGATATAGAGGTAATAAAGCATATTTGCATAAACACCGATTTGTAATACCTGTAACAGAGGTTATTTGGGGATAATGATTCAGGTTCATTTCTGAGTTTAACTTGCGGCCTAGACGATGGGTAATAACTTGTTGAAATTTGAAAAGAAGCAAGTAGTTAGATTTCAATGCTGAGCAATTGTTATATTGAAGGACCGCCTGTCGACGGAATTACAGTTTCAATATGGGATATTAGCTTGTTGAAGTTGGAAAAGAGTAATTATGGAATTAGAAACAAGTAAGCAATACAAATTTATCTATGTTAGTGCCATTACTACGTGATTAGGGAAGAAAATAATTGCAGTGCAGACTAGACGACAGAAATAATAGTTAATTACGGAATACTAGTTAGTTGAAATTTGAAAAGAATAATATGTTGCTACGCCCCTTAAGGGTTATCCCGCGCAAGCAGCGGTTGAACCACGGCCAGCTAACAGTGGAGACGGGTCGTGGGTCTCCAATCTGAAAATAGGGGTGGGCGCCAGTCGACCTTGGGCCTTCGGTTCAACCTAAATCAGGTTGGTCAACTAACCTTCGGGAAAAGGGGGGTATTCAACAATCAAGCCCGATAATTAACAGTAACAAATTATATTGAATAATAAATATGTACAGAATGAAGTAACTTTTTAAACTTGGCCCGCAGACTGAAGCGAAACAGATCAGCTCGCAATGGAACAATGAATATAATCGGAGGATCACGTAGGAGGTGGTCCGCGACAAGCGAAGAGGACAACGCGGGTCCAATAAGTAGCGCACATCAGATCACGGTTCGCCGATGGTACCAACGTCGTTCGTGACGCGCGAAATGGAATGACCCAAACTGGGCTTCGTCCTACCCGCCTACCCGTCGTACGCACGAGCTACGGTTCTCCGAGTGCAACGAGCACTCCAAATTAACAAAAAAAACAAGTGATCCGATTCTTATCAGACAGTTAGGGAACAAGTCGACAATAACAACAATTTAAATACAAATAAGGCCACCGAAGTGAATGAAAAATAATGAACAAAAAAATCTTAGCTGCACGCTGGCTGGAGTGTAGCGTCTTCCCGCTGACGGAGTGGTGGCTCTGGCTCTGCCAAACGTAGGCTCGTACAAGATCGGCTGCCGAGTGTCTCCGAGGTTCGAATGGTAGCGGACGCAGCGTTGTAGCGGGGGAGCCCATATTCCAAGATGGCCGCAACTGAGCTCGCCAAAATGAGCTGATGAGGTGCGGCGAAATCCCGCTCAGTTCAAGCGCACACCAAATCTACCCGAATGGTAGAGTGCGAAATAAACGATAACAACAAATAAAAGCCTAGAAGAATACGAACGGTTAGGATATTTTGCGAAGTCGGTACGCCACTAATTAAGTTAAGCCAAATTAATGAAACTAGAGCAATTTCAACAAAACTAATAAATGTACTATCCTAATACAGCTGACTAATAAAATTTCTACTTTATTTACATGTGATTATTTCTATAATTACGTATTTAAATTTACCTTAGTTGTAGGGCGGCTTAAAAGTAATAGAAAACTGTGGTAACTTGAAATCCGGCACAGCCGATGAATATATAAACTTATAATTCAATTGAGCACGCACCAATAAAAAAAATCCCACAATGGATATAGTATCAAACCAACGCAAAAAAATGCAACAAAACTAGTGCGTGTGCTCTCACCAACAGTCAATTCAAAAATAACGTATTTTTTTGCAAAAAAAGTGAAAACTTGTAAAGTCGCGAAATCGCTAATTAATCCGACGACTTAAGTCAATGGCTTAACCTTCGCAAAATCCCTTCGCCGTCCTATTCCGAGGACCACCTGAATATTTACATAGCCGTAGGAGAAGTTGCCTACAGAGCGGCAATAGAGGAGAAGAATAGGACGTAACAATGTCTTTAGAAATGGTTTAGGCGTAATGATTGTAATACAAATTTATATTTAAATCGCTTATAACTTATATAGGTTTCAAGACTTTATGCGCGTCGAAAAGACATTAGAATAAATTAATGATTCATTATGGCATATAAGTTGAAAAATCATGTTTCATTATGTTAAAATTTTCTAGACTTTTTGCCCAGAAATTTCAATATTATTATTTAATTATTTTAAATGAACCAAAATATGATCCGGCCAAGAGTTAGAAAATATTAGTTTATGATAATATACTCTGCGATGATGATTAATGATCATAGCTTAATTTGTTAGAAAAATATTTCTCGATTTCAGGTTTTCAAAGTTAATATTGTCTGTTTCATTTGTGGATATGCCGTTATGATATTTTCAATATATTTTATGTTCTATTACTTTTAATCTTTTAGAAATTATTTCCGTATTCTATTTCCATTATTTAGTAATATTTTAATGATCCTCTTAGAAATATTAGTATGCAGAATTAAAATTATTTATGTTTTAAAATACGTGTTTCCTCTACATGCTATATATTATTAGTTACTTTCTTTAAATTAATTTTGAAAAATTAGTGTAACATATTTTATAAATCGAAAATGTTTTGTATTGAGAAGCTAAATTGGTTAAATATTTTAAGTCAGTATTTTAAAGTATTCACCAGATCGATAATTTCAAACATTCAAGACCATTAATATATTATAATATGTGAATATTGTCAAAAACAAATATTTAGCTTGAGACATTCTTTAGAATTATAGTAAGTAATTTGAACGGAAATTTTTCAATTACCGGAAAAAAAAGTATACTTGAATTATATTTATAAGGTATAGAATCAAAACTAATATTTCAAAAAATTCAAAGATGTATCTAGTATAACAAAATAAATTATGGTAAGTAATTTCTAAAGAAATTGCTGGATTGTTGTAATAATATGTACCTACATGTCTGAAATATTTTTATAAATAAATAAAGGAATAGAAGTATTATTTATTATGTTTCGTTCCTTCATGTTAATTCGGAAATTTTGGCGAAATTAATAACTGAAAGTAATTAGTTTCCATTTAAAAATCCTTTGCAATTTATCTAACTTATTTAAATGCTTAACGTTTACAGAAATACTGATTTGGAATGTATTAGTTAATTTTAAGTTTGTATTACATATGATACAGATTCTATATACAAAAATAAGTTGACATCACTCTGATTATATTTATTAAACAAATTTACAAATTATTATGTGTTAATACTAAATATCAAATATATCAAACAATTATAACCGCAGACAGAGTGTAAAACTTTATAAAGCATGTCTATGGGGAACGATAGCCATCATCGAATATTTCTAAATATAATTATTTTCAATTATTCATTTTACAACTAAATATTTACTTACAACAAAATAAATTACGCTAATATCATAAATTTAAATAAATATTTTGTATTTCAAAATAAATTATGGTAAATATAACTTTAAAATGAATTGCTAAATTGTAATAAAAAATATGTGTAAGAAATGTATTTATAAATAACAGAGTAAAAGTATTGCTTTTTATTTTGTTTCATTTCTTTAATTTCGATACTTTTTATTATAATAATTTAGTTTTGCTTAGATCTTTTGCGGGGGTCCCAAAAATCATGCTTACAAAGTGTACTGTCCAGAAACAAACAAATATGAAGAAGTTTGTAAAGTTAAAGGCTTTACACTTAATTATAAGAATTCACAAATTATAAATTTTAATTGTTTAAAGTCATTAATTTTTAATAATACTCAAAATGGTCCCATAATACATTCTGAATACATTAGATGCACAGCAGATCATGCTGTTATAACCAAAAAGGAAACGAAAACATTTAATATTAATTAAAATAAAAATAAATAAATGCTTGTCGTTTTTCTGTCTATTTGATATTTTATCCGTCAAATTAATCATTCATCTGTCAAATGTCAAAAATTTATTTATTTTTGTTTCAATTCCATGGCTATTTGATATTTTCATCGTAATTTTCCATGCTTTCATATTTAATTTCTGTCGTTACAAAGCATGTAAATGTAATTCTGTTTATTGATTTAGATGCAGAATTTTATACTCTACAACATGTATTTGAAGTATTTTTGCCTAAAATAATTTGGGGAGCAATGCGCATAGAAAAACTGTTTTTTCATGTTAATCGCCTATGTACACAGGTATAATGTTCCACCCGGTATAAAGAGCATACAACTTTTCAAGTTAATGTAATTAACCTAACTGATAAAATTATACCTGATGATGTCAATAATTTATTGTCGCTTGGCCCTAAATTCAATATTGAATACAATAAACAGGATTTTCCGTTATTAAATTTACTAAAAGATGTTGAATATTGTATTAGTTCTCAACAGGAGCTCAATGATGACACTAAACAGTCTATCAGATTAAAAACAACGAATATTATCACTAACTTTGTAACTAAAGAAATTGTACATGCTCCCAAAATTATTAACAATGACATCAATCAAGTTTACAATAAAATTAAACCATTTATTAAAGAAAATCCTGACATAATAGTGACCAACTCAGATAAAAGTAAATGTACCGTAATTATTAGTAAAGTTTATTACAAAGAAAAAATGTATGAATTGTTGGATGACACACAAACATATATGTGTTTAAAGAGTAACCCCACTAATAAATTTCAATTGTTAAATAACAAAAGAATCAAGGAGTTGAATGACAAACAATTTATAGATGACACCTGTGCTAAATCACTTAAAGTATATAATTTAGTTTCTCCAAAAATATATGGTTTGCCCAAAACACATAAACCGCCACCAGTGCCACTTGGCCGGTTGTGTCATGTATTAATTCCCCTTCGAATAAAATTTCAAAATTTATAACCAACATTTTAAATAATTTGAATGAATTATGTAATTTCAATGTAAAAAACTCCTTTGAATTTGTAAACTTATGTAAAAATTATAAATTACCTGAAAGTTATATTTTAATATCGTTTGACGTTTCTTCATTATTTACAAATGTTACTAAAGAACTAGTTCTCGAAGCTATTCACGACTTTTGGGATGATATTTCTGTTTACACGAATATTGATCTAACTACATTTGTGAAAGTAATTGATTTTATTTTTGAAAGTAGCTTTTTCCAATTTGATAATAAATTTTTTAAACAAATAAAAGGCTGTGCGATGGGTAATCCGGCTTCCCCAATTTTTGCTAATTTATTTATGACTGTTATTTCGAACCTTCCGTTCACAGTGCATTTTTTACATTTATATGTTGATGATATTATTACTGCTATTCCAGCTGAATGTGTTAACACAACTTTAAACATTCTTAATAATTATGATTCTAATATAAAATTCACTTTTGAACTTGAAAACAATAACAGCATTCCCTTTCTTGATGTTTTAATCATTAGACTGAGTGATGGTTCACTTAAAACTAATTGTTATAAAAAACCTACCTCGTCCAACAGAATGTTGCACTATGAATTTAACCATCCTCTTTCTCAAAAGATTGGCATAATTAAAAGTAGCATAAATAAAATAAAAAAACTGAGTGACATAGAATTTCACAAAGATAATTTTGATAAACTGACAGTTAATCTAAAGGAAAATGATTACCCTAATAAATTTGTACAGAAAATATTTAATATAACAAATAACAATAATTTAGATAGAGATAATAATATTAGAAGTAATCAGAAAAAAACATATTTTAAAATACCACTTATAAAACATTTATCACATTGTTTAGCTAGAGTACTTAATAATGAAACTACACAGATAGTTTTTTACAACAACAAAAACGTAGGCAGTTTGTTCAGTAAATTAAAAGATAAGGTAAATGATGAAGAAAAGTCAGATGTTATTTATAAGATAAATTGTAAGACAGTAATGGAGTATATGTAGGTCAAACGAAACAATATTTAAAGAATCGCATCAAGAATCACATGAATGACTGTAAAAAGTTAAATGAAGACAAGACAGCACTGTCAAACATAGTATCAATTTACAACACAGATTTGATTTTGAAAATGTAAAGATTTTAGACACTGAGGCTAATTATAGAAAGAGAAATTTTCTAGAGATGGTTCATATTTACAATAACCAAAACAGCGTTAATTTTAGAACAGATACTGAGAATTTGTCCAAATGTTATCAATATGTACTTAATCTTTTGAAACAATCGAAT